>OU898276.1:172827793-173352932 GCA_918026665.1 Diabrotica balteata
TGGCTATCGGAAATCCATTCGATCAGTTTTTTTTCTTCATCTCTTGTTGAATACGTATTTCTTTCAAAATCTGGTTTTGAAAATTTAGAACCCAAACGATATTGACGTGTTTGCCTTGGAATGCCATAGTTTATAGCGACAGTCTTCTTCGGTTCACCATTCCTCACATCAGTTAATGCTTTCTGAAGCAATGTCTCTTCTCCTTCTTCTTACGGTGCCTATCCGTTCCGGATGTTGGCGATCAACATGGCTATCCTAACTTTGCTTGCTGCTACTCTGAATAGTCCGGTTGTCGATGTATTAAACCACTTTTACAGGTTTTGAAGCCAAGATATTCTTCTTCTCCCTGGTCCTCTCTTTCCAAATACCTTGCCCTGAAGAATGAGTTGCAACAAGCCGTATATCTGTTTATTCCTCATAACATGTCCAAGATATTCTAGTTTGCACTCTTTGATGGTGTTAATAATCTCGCATTCCTTGCCTATTCTACGTAGGACCTCAACATTAGTCACACGATCCACCTATGAAATTCTTAAGATACGTCTGTAACACCACATGTCAAATGCCTCGAGTTTTCTTAAAGAAGCTTCGAAAGTGTCCAGCCTCTACTCCGTATAATACCGTAGAAAATACATAGCATCTAATGAGAAAGACTTTGGTAGCAAGTGGTAAATCGTGACTTCTAAAAAGAGACTTCATCATTGTGAACGCTGATCTCGTTTTCCTATGCGTTGTTTTATTTCACCGGAGTGATCCCATTGGCTGTTAATGTTGGTAATTAGGTATGTGTAGCTGTCCAATCTTTCAATTGGATGTTGGTTAACCAAAAGCTGTGTATTTAATATTTCGCGCTTACTGACTACCATGTACTTTGTTCTCTTCGTAATAAGATCAAGTCCGTGTTCTCTACTTATATCTAATATACGCGACATTATTCTATGCAAACCGTCCAAACTATCTGCAAAAACTACTGCGTTGTCGGCATATCTAATGTTGTTTAGACGCATTCCGTTGACTAATACGCCTTCTTGTAGTTCTCCCAGCGCTTGCTCGAAGATATATTCAGAGTATATATTAAATAACACCAGGGACAGAATGCATCTTTGCCTCACTTCTCTATCTATGGAGACTGCCTCTGTCAATTGGTCATCCACTTTAATATTGGCTGTTTGGTTGTAATATAAATTATAGATGATTCTCAATCCCTATCATCTAACCCACTTCTTTAAAGATATTTATATGTAAGTTTATCATGCTTTACTCTATCAAATGCCTTTTTGTAGTCGATAAAACAAATATACATATCGCAGTTAACATCCCTTCATCTTTGCATAAGTACTTGGACAGCGAATAGATCCTCTCGGGTGCCTAAGGAATCGCGGAATCCAAACTGCGTCCATGATACTTGTTCTTCGCATTTTTTATATATTCTGCCATTTATCACTTTCAAGAACGTTTTAAGTAAGTGGCCCATTAGGCTAATTGTTCTGTAGTCTTCGCACGTCTTGGCATTTACTTTTTTTGGTATGGTCACGAAGGTCTACTTTAACCAGCTTTGGAGTATTTTTCCAGTTACGTATATGTTGTTGAATACAGTTGTTATCCATTTTATTCCCTGTTCATCCATAAGTTTTAGGAATTCTGCACAAAACTCGTCAGGCCCTACCGCTTTACCATCTTTAGTCCTTTTATTAGCTGACGTGACTTCTTCAATGGTAATCGGGGGTCCTGTTTGGCATTCAGTGTCTTCAATGGTATTCTGCCTTTCATCTGCAAAAGTTACTTCCACATAATTCTTCCAAGTGTCTAGTTTTTCTTCCACAGTTTACAGTGGTTTGCCTTGGTTATCTACCAAACACCCAACTCTTCTAGGTTTGTATAAGCCTGCGGCTTCTTTAACTTTTTTGTGCATATTAAATGAATCGTGTTTATGTTGCAATTGCCGCACACTGTTTTCATAGATGTGTATCATTAGCTATTCTAATAGCTTTTTTGATCTTTTTATCGATTCTTTTGTATAATGACATGTCTTGATCTTTGAACTTTCGCCTCTCTTCCATCATATCTAGAATCTCATTTGTCATCCACGATTTCTTCTTTATTTTTGGTGGTTTGAGAAATTTCTCTCGTATGTCTTTTAAAACTGTATGTAACTTTTCTAGCTCCTGGTCCATTACATCCGATTGAATAACGGTATTCAAATTGTTCTGTATATACCGCTTTACACTATGTTCTGTGTGTTGGTCTTTTAATAGCTTGATGTCGAATTTTGGATTGACACTACGTCTAACCTTCTTTAGCCTGAGCCTATTTTGCCAATCAGTGGGTTATGGTCTGATTTGATATCAGCTCCTGGGTATGTCTTGACTGATGTTATGCTGTTCCGGAATCTTTTATTAATCAGAATGTAATCTATTTGATTTCCTCACTATGCGGCCTAGAGTATCTTGAGGTGATTTTCATGTATATAATCTTCTGTGTGGGAGTTTGAAGTAAGTGTTAGTAATCATAAAATCTTCTGCTACAAATTCACCAGTCGGTCTCCTCGCTCATTTCTTTCTTCAAGTCCAAATTGTCCTATGAATTATCTCGATTGTCCTCTACCAATTTTGGCATTTAGATCACCCATAATCAAAGTTAAATCCTTTCTGGGGAGGCGTTTTAAGGTGTTCGATAGTTCGTTATAAAATGCTTCACTTATCTCGTCCGGTTTGTCAGCTGTAGGGGCATAAACCTGGATAATGTTAGATGTAATTGGGTAGGTATTAAGCTAAAGGATGAGTATTTTTTCCGATATAGGTACAAAGTTTTTAACATGTCTGGCAGTTTCTTGATTTAAGATTATACCTACCCTATTTTCGTGTCTTCCATTAGGGTTACCTGAGTAATATATCTGATGATCATTAATTTTACATTGCCCAGAGTTCGTCCATCTCATCTCACTTATTCCCATTATGTCTATTGATAGTATATCCATCTCCTTGATTGCATTATGAGTCTTGCCTGCTTCATATAATGTTTTAACATTCCATGGGTAGATCGTGAGGTTTATCTTTCCACTATAGTGGCAAGGATTTCTTCTGCTAGCGACCGAGAAGGCATTGCCGTCTTTTGATTGTCCTTTTCTGCTGTATGTGATGATCAGTTATATGGTTTCTATGATTTGTCTGTGCACATGTGCCAATAGTTAGATTAATGATGTTAAAAGATTAAATGTTAAATTGTGCTTTCCAAGTGTTGTCACCTTATAATTTGGCGCAAATCGACATTTTTATTTTTCGCGCAAAGATAAAATTATGGTAAAATTAAACCAGTCAGGTCCATAAATGTGTGTAAAAATTTGTGTTGTTTATTACAAAAGTTAATATGATCTACAAAGCAGTTTAACATTGCACTATCAGTCATTTACTACCAATGGAAATATTGCCAGATTTGGAATATGTATAATTTTTTTGGATAATCGACTTTGTGTTTCATTTGTAGTTTAACATTATTGTAGTTTAACAGTTTTATATAAATAAAATAAATATTTGTCTTTATTAATATAGTTAAGTTAGTGTGCCATTCGATGGTCAAGTGCCAACGTTTGTGTTTTGACCCTATAATACATTCAATACAAGTAATGAAAGTTATTGTATTATTAAATTAAATTTATTTTAGTACTGTTTTTAGAAAATAATACTGTCATAGAAAAAAATATTTTTAAGTATATTTAAAAAAAAGAAGCTGCTCTTTGTTCAACTGCGTAATTTTTTTAGGGGTTAAATAATTAAATTCTTAATTTTATATTTTATATACAAATACTACACTGATTTTCTAGCACTCTGTACTGAAAGTTACCAATCTAATATAACATTATCTGTATAAATTACAAACTTACTTAATAAAAAGTGTTGCTTTTTTTTGGTTGATTATGTTACTACTTTGTTCGAAATACAAAAATAAATTTCCAAGTTTGGACCGCAACAGAACATATTCTCGTCGAAAGGATATTTTCGAATTTAATCCCTCAACAACTAAAACAACCAACGAACGAAAGTTAGTTTCACTTCCTTTATTTCCAAGTGTGCTATTCGACCTTTCCCGGATTGATACATAAAAGAACCAATGAAAAGATTTGCTCGACAGGATGTTGAATTTGCAGTAACATGCAACAAACTAACTTTACGTTGCGTTTTGAATTACATGTGTATGTAGAAGAGAAAAGTTGGCGTAATGTTTCAATAAGTTTTGAGGAGTTTTTGGGCAGCTGAGTTTTGAGCTTACAACGTACTCTGAAAAGAGCTTTTCACGTAACCAAAAGTTTTACTTTGTGGTTGAAAATATATATTCGTAACTCCTGAATAGTGCCGCATAAATCATGCTAGGCGCCGGAAAAAGGATTTATTTATTAAATTTAGCACAAACAATAAAAAAATAACAATGATTCTTAAAACTAGGGTTTACAAAGTTTACCGAAAATTTTTTTTAATACACTAACAACATTTAATGTCCAAGTAGCTAATCTCCATTCGCTTAGCTCGGGCATATTTTGACAGATTCATTGTCGGAAACCTACAACACAACAATTCCTACTTCTCAGTATTAATAGCTCAAGTATACTACTATTGCAGACTTCTTTCTTTGAAAAAAAGAAGAATTATTCTAAATAGTGGAAGTGTATACTAAACCCATCAAATTTTGGGTAGTATATATTTAAAAAAATATATTTTAGTTGTTATAATTTAACATAACTATTTATTATATGGTGCAGATAAATAAATATTGATTGTCGGTAATTCGCAAAGTTCTATTTTATTTACTATTTAGTTTGTTTACTATTAATATTGGCTATGAGTACGTGTGCTTGGTTGTATAGTAATTTCCAGCCACTTTTAGTCTGTCAAAAGTAACTAACTTCGCAAAAAAATAATTACTAAATTCACTAGACAGTTCGGACTGGGAATAGCGAACCTAGTTTAACACCTTGATGAAGAACAACGATTGAAAATACAGGATTAGAATAAGCTGAAAGTCCCGAAAAAGAAGAAATTTAAAGAGAAAAGCTGTTTGGATCAAAATGGTCAATCCCATAAGAGCAAAATAAGACTTCTGGGTCTTTTTAGTGACTTACTAAGAAATGATTCTAGAATGGCGACCAAGGCAAGAGGCATATCGAAGCAGAAGACGACCACCAACTAGATGGACGGAATGATATCAAGCGGATCACCACAAACTGGATGTAAGAAGCTCAAGATAGAAATAGGTAGAAATATTTACGGGAGGCCTACGTTCAGCAGTGGACAAATATAGGCTAATTGATGAAAATGAATGACTAAGAAATAGTTTTAAATAGTAATTTTGTGTAGTTTACTTTCGTCTTTTCAATCTTTACACGACTTACGCTTATAATCTTTTACCAATATTTGCTTATAGAGGGTTGAAATGGGGTACTGAACAATTATTGGGCTTTTAGATAAAGTAATTCTGAGGTTATTTATCGTACAAAAAAGGAAATTCCCATGAATTAAAAAACTACAGACCTATAAGTCTTCTGGATCACCTATACAAACTCCTTACAAGAATAGTAACGAATCGTCTTGAGAAAAAAATTGATTTCTTCAGCCAATAGAACAAGCGGGATTTCGTACCAAATTTGGAACAAATGGTCACCTAACAAAGCATTAAAACGGTAATAGAAAAAGACTATTCTGGCTTTCGTAGATTTCCACAAAGCCTTTGATACGGTAGAATTTGACAAAATCCTGAAAGCATTACAAGCATGCCGTATTGACTACCGATATACAAGGTTAATTTACAATACCTACAAGAACACAACCATGTCGGTAAAATTACATAAAAACCGGATCATATCCCAATCGCCAGAGGAGTCCGACTGGGTGATACCTTATCGCCTAAACTGTTTACCACAGTACAAGAATATGCTTATAAAATATATAACTGAAAAGAGAAAGGCCTCAACATTGACGGTAGAAGATCAACAAATTTGAAATTCGCAGACGACATAGTTTTGTTCTCGGACAATGCTACATGAACTTCAGTTAAAGTGTGCCAATGTGGTTTTTAAAATAAACATCTCCAAAACAAAATTCATGACAAACGTAGTACCTAGCGAAAATATCAATATTGGAGACAATGAAGTAGAGCTGGTGAAAATATACATCTTGGACACGAAATAAAGATCACAAGAGACAACCAAACATGCGAACTACGAAGAAGAATAAACCTAGCAAGGGCAGCCTATGAAAAACTCAAAGACATGTTTACAAGAGATATACCAATTTCGTTGGCTTAAACTTTGACATTAACAGCTACACCTTCTAAAACGCTGAAAATAGCTCAGAGGAAAATGGATAGGTCAATGCTGAGTATATCGCTTCGTGACCGAGTTAGAAATGAAGACTTAAGACGAAGGTCAGGAGTTACCGATGTAATTTCCCGAATTACCACACTGAAATGGAACTGGGCCGGATACGTCGCCTGAATCAGTGATAAAAGGTGGACGAAGCGATTGCTTGAGTAGAGGCAGAGGTTAGAAAAAGAAGAATAGATAAAGACTCCTACTCGTTGGACTCACGATCTCAAGAGCATGTCAAGAAATTGAATGAAAAGTGCTCAAGATATTCCACAATGGACAAAAGTGAGGGAGGCCTATCTCCTGCAGTGGACGCAAAGGGTCCATGCGCGCACCATCCGTGGCAGGTTAAATTAGACTCCATAAGTAGCATTTTTTTTAAATTACTCATTTTTTGTACACTTCTGGTTCTTTCTTGTAATTGTGAATTCTTATATATTTCAGATTTGAAACTTTTAAACCTGATGATAACAGTGATATCGAAACGCTTCCTGGATTAGTAAATAAATGTTCTTTTTAAAAATTGTGTTTTAACTTAGAGACTGATAGAGTGATAAACATTATTACCTACAGTAGTACCTCACAAACCACATTAGAAAGAAGCTTTTCATTATGAAAATCTTTGGCAGGGCCAAATCGCGAATAAAAATATGTTCAAATCATGATATGAAATTTGATATTGTTAAAATGTTGCAGTAAGTTATTGTACAGACTTACCAATACCGAAGTGGACGTTGCATCTTGCTCTGGTACATTTAAAACTTAAAATAAGACTAAAATTTACTGTTACATCACGTTTAAATAGCAAATTAGTTACCGGCATTCATACATCATGCCTATATCCGGCGTTCAATTGTCATATACCAGAGTTACCAACTTCATTATTAATTAATTAATAAATTTTGGAATTTGTTGCTATAAACAATTTTATCTACTTCTCTGGTTTACACATTAATATAATAAAACTAACATGAATAAGTTTAAATTATACCATTGGTGCTCGTCCACATCGACAATAAATTTTTTTTTTTTTTATTTTTACATACAATCCACATCAACCACGCAGGGTTATTAGTGGAGTAACATACACAAGAATTCATTTTATTTACATTAAATAGATGTATATAAACGTAAATCTTTTAAATAATTTATTATATGGTCAGTGTTTATGGTTAATGTGGTTTTGATGTCATCAGAGATTCCATATTTTCTTCTTGCTTCTTCGTTGTACTGGCAGTCAATCAGAATATGCTTCACCGTCAATGGGAGAGAACAGTTTCTGCAGGTTGGAGAAGATTCTTTGTTGATTAAGAATTTATGGGTCAGTGCAGTGTGTCCAATTCTTAGTCGGTTAATTATTACTTGGTCCCTTCTGTTGGATGGATTATTCAAGATGGTCTTCACAAGGGGATAAATCTCATATAGTTTGGTTCCTGAATCTTTCCAGTAGTCTTGCCATATGTTCATACAGTGGTCTTTAATTAGGTTTTTGAGATCGGAGTATGGGTAATTTCTTGATTTGTTTGTGTATTGTGAGTTTATTCGACTTGTGTTTGCTAGGCTATCCACTTTCTCATTTCCAGCTATTCCTACATGCGACGGTACCCAGATAAATGCTACCTCTTTTCGATTTGATTGAATTATGTTTATCTCATTTTTTATAGCCCGAAATATTGGATTTGTAGGGTATATTTGCTTTACACCTAATAGAGCATTTAATGAGTCAGTGATGATGACACATTTATTCTCACTATGCGTTTTGAAGAAAATTAAGGCTTCCAAAATGGCTGTGGCCTCGCCTGTGAGGATACAGCAGTTAGTAGGTATGGATATAGTGTGAGAGGTGTATTTACAATAGTATGCAGCAGCTTGTCTGTCATGAGCTTTGGAGGCATCACTGAAAATTTGGAGATAATTAGGATAATCAGATATCACTTCGGAGTACAAGTGTTTAATGAAAATCGGATTTGTAGTTGATTTGGGGTATTTTGTGAGGGTTAAGTCAATGGTAACTGGTTGGATTGTCCATGGAGGAAAATTTATACTGACTTGTAGAGATCGATTTAGCTTGTCCATGTCAAAGTTGGAGGATTTTATTCGTTCTATAAGGGGAGTACTATTTTTAGTTAGTTTTGTAGAAGCAATACTGGGATGGCAAATTTGGGAGAATACTGGATGTTGTTTCTGTGCTGATATTTTGCCTATATAGTTTAGGGATAGTTGTTGGCGTCTAATATGCAGAGGGGGTTCTCTCGCTAAAACTTGTAAGCTACTAATAGGGCTAGTTCTGAAGGCACCCAGTGCTAATCTCAAAGCTGTAGATTGTATGCTATTTAGTTTTTTTAAAGCAGTTTTGCTTGCAGCACCGTAAGATATGCAACCGTAATCTAATTTACTTCTAATAAGTGACTTGTAAAG
The DNA here is from genome assembly GCA_918026665.1 of Diabrotica balteata. NCBI lineage: Eukaryota > Metazoa > Arthropoda > Insecta > Coleoptera > Chrysomelidae > Diabrotica > Diabrotica balteata. The sequence goes on from OU898276.1 coordinate 172,836,567, forward strand.
GCTAATTAATGTTTTACAGTCGGCACCCCAAAATTTATTAGATAATATTTTAAGTATGTTTAACCGGTTTTGACATGCTTGTTGTAATTTATTAATATGCACATTCCAATTTAATTTTCTATCGAAAGTTAGGCCTAAGAAACTTACTTCCGTCGACTGCTTTATAGGTAAATCATTTAATAATAAATTAATTGTATGGCGAGTGTTATTTTTACTAAAAATTACGTATTGAGTTTTTTCTGCAGAAAAATTGAATCCGGTTTGTAATGCCCAGTTTTGAAGTCGATTTAACATAAGTTGTAATATATTTGTTGCTGAAGCTAGGTTATTAGATTTGGTGTAGATAACAATATCATCCGCGTAAATGCTAGCTTTAATAGGAGCTCTAATTACATTTATGATGCTATTAAAAGCCACTAAAAATAGGGTTGGACTTAAAATTGATCCTTGAGGGATTCCATTTTCTAACATTTTTGGAGAACTTGTGATTCCATTTATTCTAACTTGTATAGAACGATTACTTAAGAAATTTTTTATAAAAGCAAGCATGTTACCTTGAATTCCATAATTAGTAAGTGTTGCTAATATAGAGTGTTTCCATGTCCTATCAAAAGCCTGAGTTATGTCAAAGAATATTGCAATCAACTTCTGATTGTTTGCAAAGGCTTCATTAATTGAGGTTTGTAGTGAAATATGATTATCTAATGTAGACCGTCCCTTGCGAAAACCACTCTGAAATGGGGTAAGGAGATCTTTTGTTTCTAAATACCATATTAGACGGAGATTTAAAATTTTTTCCAGTATTTTGCACATGCTGCATGTGAGAGAAATAGGACGATACGATGAGGGTATATCTTTGGGCTTATTGGGTTTAATAATGGGAATAGTTATTGCCTGAGACCAGAGTTTTGGAAATTTATGTTTTAAAAAACAGGTATTGAATAAATCCAACAATATTATTTTTGCTCTGAAAGGTAGGTGTTTTATGAATATTGGTGGAATATCATCTTGTCCTGGGGATGTATTTTTGGAGTTTGCAATAGAGTATTCTAGTTCTTGAAGAGTTATGCTAGCATTTATTGGATCATCAGATTCTTTATCAACGATTTCGAATGATTCTATATTTTGCTTATGTATTAAGAATTCCGGTGTTATATTTTGGTCGCTAGAATTTTCTTGGTAAACTTCGGCTAAAGTTTCACCAATAGCTTTTTTACAGGTGATGATCTCGTTATTATATGTTAGTGCATTGATATGCCTAAAGGAGTTGGTACCTTTAAGTTTCCGAATTTTAGACCAAATAACCTGTGAAGGTGTTGATGAGTTTATGGACGATACGTAGTCTTTCCAAGTTTCTTTTTTACCTTTTTTCATAAGATATCTTGATTCAGCTCTAAGTTTTTTAAAATTGAGTAAGTTTTCGTCTGTATTATGTTTTTTAAGTTTATTAAAGGCATGTTTACAAGATGAGAGTGCTTTTGCAATTTCACTATTCCACCAAGGTACGGGTTGCCTTTTACAGGGTTTTGTCTTTCCTATATTTTCTAAAGCTGCTTCAATAATAATATTATTTAAAGAGGTGATATCATAGTTTATATCATTGCTTAAATAGAAGTTTTCAAGTTTATCATTGATATAGGATTGATAGGATGCCCAATTTGCATTTTTTAATTTCCAGGACTGATATATTGGGAAATCAAGGGGACGAATGTGATCTGATGTTATAGAAATTGGAAAATGGTCACTATTATATAATGAGTTTAAAGTGTTCCATGAGAATGTAGTTGAGAGTGATTGACTGCATAAGGATATATCAATGGCGGAAAATGAGCCGTTGTAAGAATTAAATCTAGTTGGATTTCCTGTATTAAGTAACAATAAATCTGAACAATCAATTAGGTTTTTCAATAAGTTACCGTATTTATCAGTTTTGTGGCTTCCCCATGCCGGGTGGTGGCAGTTCATATCTCCTAAAATTAATTTAGGATGTGGAATTTGGTCAATAAGTTTATTTAATTCGTGCATATCAAGATTACTAGGGTGTGGTAAGTAAATGTTACATATGTTAATCTTTTTATGATAGGTAATAGAGACTGCTACAGCTTCAAGATTAGTACTTAGCGCGATCGGTTTAGCTTCCAAATCAGCTCTGGTGAAAATAGCTACTCCGCCACTAGCTTGTTGAGTTTTTCGATTTTTTTTAAAACATTGAAAATTTTTTAAATTTATGTTATTTTGTTTAAAGTGGGTTTCTTGAAGACAAAGGATTAAAGGAGAAAGCTCGCCGATTAATAGTTTTACCTGTTCATAATGGGTATAAAACCCATTTATGTTCCATTGCACTATAAATGATTTAGTCATCCCTTGATTATCCTTCAACTAGTGATGATTCGTCAGTATCGTCAGCTGAAGAAGGGTTAGGGTTTATTTTTTTCTTTAGTCGGGTGATATTATTTCTTAACCTAGAATTTTGTGTGTAACAATAAACAAAGTTAAGGATCTGAATTAGTTCCTCTGGTTCATTGGAGTAATCTTTGGAAGTTAATTTAGGGTTACGAGAGTTTAAAACATTTTCCATAAAATCACATATTTCATTGAAATTTAGTATAAATGGAGGTGATCTATTTTCGATTTTATCTTTGATGGATTCTAGGGAGTGAATGACATCTTCGCGGGGGGTTTTGGAAGAGGTTTTGGGTTTCTTTTTTGATTTATGTTGTTTAGGAGTATTAAAAACGGATGAGTCGGTTGTTGGGTTATCTTCGATAATTTCAGGAGATGATATGGTATGTCTTTTTAGCTGTTTTGAATTGACTGGATTATTTAAGGTTATTGACGTTTCTGGTGTCGTAATATTTTCAGTGTTATTTACAGCTGGTGCTGTTGTTTTGGAAGAAGAAGACGAAGTGTTTGGATTATCTTTAGATATGTTTTGAATAAGGTCGATTTCTGTAGTATTTTCAGTGTTATTTACAGCTGGTGATGTTGTTTTGGAAAAAGAAGACGAAGTGTTTGGATTTTCTTTAGATATGTTTAGGATGAGGTCGATTTCTGTAGTATTTTCAGTGTTATTTACAACTGGTGATGTTGTTTTGGAGGAAGAAGACGAAGTGTTTGGATTATCCTTTGATATGTTTTGGATGAGGTCGTTTTCCGTAGATTGATATATTTTATCATTAGGTTTATTAGGTTTAGATAATGACGATGTGGTTTGAGTTGAATCTGAGAGGGGAGTTGAATTAGTTTGGTTTGAAATGTGAGCGCATTCTGATTCTTGATGACCAATGGTTTTACATTTGGAGCAACTGAATCCGTCTATGAAGAGAAATAAACGGTAGGAAGTATTATCATGAGTTATGGTAAAAGAGTCAGGAATAGACATATTTTCCAAGGGTGTAATGAATGATTGCCTTCTAAAGCTCAGAACATGACTGTACTCACTTTCAGACATACCTACTCTAAGAAAAGTCATTCTGGATACAGTGTGAATACCAAGTTTTTGTAATTCTTGTTCAATTATTTCGTTCGGGATTGTAGGACATGCATTTGATATTAGAAGTCTCTGGGCTGGAGAAATTAATCTTCTTACTTCGACTTGACATCCATTTATTTCGATATATTTATAAGAATGAAGAAGAGCATCAACAGTGTTTTTTGAAGAGAGGTATATGCATATCCTATTATTAGCAATTCTGGAGGCAAAAAGTACATTAATTGGACCCACTAGTGATCCAACAGCTACGACGTAATCATGGATTTTTGTACCTTCAATGCTGGAAATGACTATTGCTTGTTGTTTTGTTGGATGTTTGAAATAATTTACGACATCTGAGTAACTATGTTTAGTGGAGTTGTTTGTAGTATTATTGTTGTATGAAGTCATTTTATTAATTTTCTTGATCAGGAGTTGAGCCGGTCCTGTGGCCGGTCCAAAAAACTGGTCAAGACCCTACTGGGATTTTTGTTATCTTTTAAGTAGGTATTATTTAAAGGTTATTTTGTTGTTGTTACAAAAATAATACGGAAAGAAGTGCTACTCACTTGAGATAATATTATCAGCACTAACTAATGCACTTAAACTTGTAGTAGAGGTATAAAATATTAAATTATGATTTGTTTTTACCATTTAAAATGACTATATTTCGGGACAGCTGATAACGTGGTATATTTAATCGCTATCAGGGCCGAACTCCTCGACAATAATTGTTTTCAAAAAATTTTCAATATTGTGTATTTTTATTACACATTTAGATAATTAGCGATTCCAAATGATAATTTTTAAATTTATTTTGTAATTCTGGTTCTTTAAAAATTTTCAAAATTTGTTATATTAACACATTTACGACCAACCTATTTTTAGGTCTGTCCAGTCAAACTGATTTTGGTTAAACATGAAAGAAACATGCCAAATCCACCATTTTTGGGGAGGAGTATTATAATTGAACAAGGATTATAAAAAAAATGTTTTGGATAATGTCACACATATGTGACACTGGTCTATAGTAATAAAAATTTGAACATAACCCAAGTGTCACAAATATGTGACATAAACATTTTTAGCTACTACTTATAAAAAATCATTTATTTATTCAATATTAACAAAACTAAAAATTACTTCCAATAAAAAATAAAACATATTGTATAAGTTTAATTGTCTTTTCTGTGCCACTCAGCAAAACAGGGTGTAACACATAACCCAATGGGCTGTCCATCACTCCCCTTACATTCCTGGCATGTGTACCAGGTGACAGCCCTTTTCTTGGTTGCACTGCACTGTCGACATCTTTTCCGCTTATTTTCTTTTTTCAAGTTGTGTGCCGCAACAACTTTTTTTCTGCTTGGCCGTTCTGTTTGTCCCAGTAAATGTTTGATCACTTCCTCTCTAAACTGAAGGTACGACATTCTTGTTTTCTTTGACGTGTTCCTATTTTTATTCAACAACCAGTTGCCATTCCACATGCAAATATCTAGTAAGTGAAAGAAAACTTTCATGTACCATCTCAGAGTTTTTCGTGGTGTGCCATAATATGAAGTCATCTGGTCAATTCTGTCAATTCCCGACATAAAGGAATTGTAGTCACGAATCATTACTGGCTTCAACTTTTTCTGGCCTCTACGATTTTCAACTTCAACCATTTCGGAACCATGCTTGGATGAAATCATTATTACATTTCTCTTATCTTTCCATTTTAATACTATGATTGGACCTCTTCTTTGCCATACGACTTCTCCTTTCTTTAATTTTTTTGTAATAACACTCTTTGGGTTACTTTTTCTATTTTTTCTTAATGTTCCACAAACGTAGGTCTTCTTTTCATGTAAAAACTTGGCAAGCTCATAACTGTTGTAATAATTGTCCATGTAGATAGTGTGCCCCTTCTCTAAATATTCAGTAACAAGTCTGTGAACTACTTCAAACGCATGCCCATTTTCATTTACTACTGTCCCCTTGCCGCTGTAGATTAGGAAATTTAGTAAAAATCCATCAGAGCTAGTAATCTCATAAATTTTTATTCCATATTTACTAGTTTTTTTTTGGCATATACTGTCGGAATATTAACCGCCCTCTCCACAGTAAGAGGGCTTCGTCAAGACTTAAGTTCTCTCCTGGATAGTAAACTTTAGAGATATTATTTATAATATGACTCGTAACGTTTTTAATTTTGTAAAGTCGATCTTGAACTTCTACGTCTTCCGGCTTGTAAAAACAAATATTTTGAAGAATAGCTTCAAACTTTGATCTGGGCATAGTTTTTCCAAATATTGAAAAGTGATATAGTGGATCTGTGCTCCAGTATAAACGTAAGGAGGGGAGTTTAATGTTTCCCATTAATATGCAGAGACCCAAAAATTTTTTTAAGTCGTCAATATTTATATCCATCCAGCGTCTTAAAAAGGAATATTTTTTTAAAGTAGGGTTTTCTTTGCGTGAAGCAGCTCTGTGATTTGTCCACTCTACGATTTTTATCAAAAGCTCTTCATCAAATAGTAATGAAAAATATTGTATAGGTGTTGCATCAACAGGAATTTCTACTTTTATATTTTCTTGTTCAGTAAACTGATGTATCTCAATATTTTCCTCTACATCAAGCCAGTCCGCCTCATCATTTTCTTGTACCACATTTTCATTTGCATCATTCGCTTCGCCCTCATCATTACTCAACTCACCGCCGTCATTGCTCGACTCTCCCCATCATTGCTAGTATCCTCAGTCTCTCTTCCAGAATGAGAAGGAGAATATTCACTTCCACTAGAATAAAACATTTCATCATTATGGTCCTCCTCGAATTCATATTCAATATTTTCGGCATTTCTGTACTCACTAACTTCCCTACTAGCCATCTCGGCCTCTAATTGAAGGTCTCGTGTACTTAGATGTCGTTTTGACATTGTTAATACGTCTAAAATAAATAATAAGTTATTACACGGTGTATAAATAAGTTACATTTTTATATTACCTTTCTAAATTATACACAATTACGATACTTTTCGTATTCGACGTTTACATTCTATAAATTTACGTTCCATAAATTTACAGGTTATTTCTTCTTTTTTTAAACGTCCAAATCACAACCCAGCCATAGCGTGTGAAAGAAGGATTGTTTAGGTGGACTGTGGCCAAATTTAGACCCACTGTGATAAACCGTGGTAAAATTATTTTACATTTCATCACGTAAGTTCGGTGTCACACATATGTGTCAGCAGTCCTTACGAAAACTTCACCGTCACACATGTGTGACGGTTGGTCGCGAATGCGTTAAAATTATTTCAATTAATTTGACTGTCATACTTAGAAAAATTTTTTTAATTTTAAAGTTAAATTTAATTCAGTAAGTGATTGTTAAAAGTATGCCAATATTATACACATTTACATTTACACATTTAGCTTACATTTCCAATTTCTTTTAAATGTTCAACTACTAAGGTCTGTTAACTTCAAAAACTTGGTTAACTTTAGAAACAGAAGAAGAGCTGTCACACTTTAACCTACATTATCTTGTCAAATTTACCTCTTAAAAAGCTAGTAGACAACAAAAAAGTCCAATTTCCTCTCCTAGCAAGTAATGTAGTGCCTATAAATCCCTATTTTAAAGTTTTATGTTTGTTTTGTCCTGTTAATTGTGTCCTGTTTGTCCATAAGTGTGTTTTAATTTATTATTTTTTAACATTTGACATCACAATTCTCTTCCTAGCAGAAATTAAATGCTTTTCAATCAAAAGTTTATAATTACAAGTCAAAGAAATTGCACACCCACAAAACATTACAAGTACTTTCATTCATCGTCATATAACTGTCCTCTTTCTTTATAAAAAAATTTCAATAATTTAACACACATTTCAAAATATATCTCTTCAATAAATATAAATAACTATAATATTTTAAATAATATAAAACATCACATTTTCTTTCAACAAACAATAACATATACCCTACTCCTACATCATCTGTTAACACCCATCCCCTCAAGAAACTTCCTCCTAAGTTGTTAGACAGTTACAACTTTGACCGAAGATCACTTATTATTAGTAATAAAGGAAAGTTTGAACTATGAATCACCAACCACTATATAGTAATTCTTGTACCGGAATGTAAGTAGTATTTTGTTTATTTCTAATGTATCACAATTCAACAGACTTTTTATCTTAACAAGTTGTGGGTTGTTACTCTGTCTGCAAACGCAATTTATGCATATTAATTAACACAGACATGTAATATTGGCATAATTACTAAAACTTTTTTGATCTATAACTTTTTTATCTATATCCTTATAAGACAGCACCCTAATATGGGCTTTTTATAATTTCAGCATTTAATTTACTTTGTACCACCGACCTGATGATGCTTTGCAAATTTTAGAAAGCGAAACCGGTCGTCTGAGGTAGTAAAATTAAATTGATTGTGAGTAAGTCTAATTATTTCTTTTTTACCGTTTTAAAAATGTGTTCCTTTTATTTTTGTTACTTTTCCGTGCTAAATGATAGCTAAATAATTAATAAAAATAAATGGTCAATTTTATTTCGAAATTATTTACAAAATATTTGACCAAATAATAAAACACTTCGAAATATCGAGTATTTGTTGACTCGCTAAATTCAAGCTATACAACAATCAAGTGTTCGTATTTTCATTTGATAAAAGTTGGCCTAAAACAATAAAGAAGATTCTCGTTCTGTTTGTTTGCTTTGATTTATATAAGTTGTTATAAGAGTATTTTCTTGAAAACACTCTTCGATGCACATACCCCTAAATCTCAAAAAAGTTTGTATGCTGTGAAGTTAGTTTTGTTTGTTCTTTCTTAAAAAATGCTTTTTATTCTTGTTTTTACTGTTTCATGTTTCATCTCGCAAGGTTTTTAAAAATTTAAATAGTGGCCATTAAAAAAATATGTGCAGTTTTAATTAGACAATCTATACCTAATTAAAATGTTTCCAAGAAATTCGTCTATGTCCCACACTTCTTAGTCCAACTATCTTTGCATTATATCCTGTAAGAACTCATGTTTTGGGCGTGTGAAGACGTGACCGTGGAACTTTAGTTTTTTATGTTTCTTCTTCTTCTTTTAGTGCCATCTCCGCAACGAAGGTTGTCAATCACCATGGCTATTCTAACTTTCGAGGCAGCTGCTCTGAACAATTGCCTTGAGCTGCAACCAAACCATTCTCTCAGGTTGTTCAACCAGGAAGCGCGTCTTCTTCCTACGCTTCTCCTACCCTCTATTTTTCATTAAATTATGAGTCTCAAGATGTTGTATCTTTCGCCTCTCATCACATGTCCAAGATATTGCAATTTCCTTTCTTTATTGTATTTTTCATTTCCCTCTCCCTGCCTATTCTCCTTAACACTTCTGTATTCGTGACTCTATCTACCTATGGAATCCTTAACAATCTTCTAAATGTCCACATTTCAAACGCGTTAAGTCGATTTATTGTATTCCGGTTTAATGTTTATGATTCAGCTCCATAGTAGAGTACACTGTGTACATAGCATTTAATTAGCCTTATTCTGAAGGCCAATGTCAGATCTTTACTGCATAAAATCTTTTTCATTTTCACGAAGTTGGCACGTTCTTTTTCAATTCTGACTCTTATTTCTGCAGTATAATCGGTATTTTCTGTGATTATCGTTCCCGAGTAAGTATATCTTTTTACTCTCTCAATCTGCTGCCGCCTACCGTTAATATTTCGTTTGTATTGTTGTTCTTGCTAATTTTCATGAATTTGGTTTTTTGATGTTAAGAGAGAGTCCGGATTCTCCACTATATCTTAATATTTTGTTCATTATTGTTTCTAAGTTTCTCTAAGTTGTCGGCTATTATAATTGTATCGTCGGCATACCTAATATTGGTAATTAAACTTCCGTTCACTTTTATGCCGACTGTCTCGTTTACCAATTATTCTTGTATGATTTCTTCAGAATAAGCATTAAACAATAACGGCCACAGTATGCAACCTTGCCTGACCCCTCTTCTTATTTCCACTTCTTTTGACAGTTCTCTTTCAATTTTCACATTTGATCTTTAGCTGTAGTATAAATTTGATATCAATATTACATCCCTTACATCCAGATTCTTGTTTTTGAGTACTTCTATAAGTCGGTCATGTTTTACCTTATCGAATGCCTTATTGTAGTCTATAAAGTATACATAAAGATCTCGATTAACATCCAAACGTCTTTGGGTCAGCACGTTAAAAGAAAATAGTGCGTCTTTTGTGCCCACTTCATTCCGAAATCTCCAATGCCATTAGGATTTTATAACCTCTCGAAGCATAAGCCATACTTAACCTACAAAAGTGTTGTACAATGCCAGTCAATAAAATAATAATTGAAATCGTAGGCTTCCACGGCCAGAGTCAGAATTATAGTTTATTCGTCTTCCGGGTTTGGACCGTGTCATTTGTGAGTGACCCAAAAGTGGGTTCATCTCGACGTTTCGCTACAATTGTATGTAGCTTCTTCAGGAGAACAAAGAAAAGAAAAAAGAAAACAAAAGACAGGAAGATGGGTAGTTAGCAACGGTAACTCAGTTACTCAACGCAACCAGAGGCGAATACTAACTACCAAGATGGGCATTTGGTCACAGTAACTCAACTACTCAACGCAGCCAGAGGTGAAAACCAAATGCCAGGACAGGGATTCACGTCCAACAGCTCAGAACACTAACGCGTCGAGAGGCGGGGAGTGAATCCGCCATGAATTTCCCATGCCATCAAACAATCCGATCTTTCCTATGATGTTAAGAAGTCCATAGTTCCAAAAAACTCCATCTGCCCAGAATTTATGGTCTTCCGAAAATCCATAAAGATAACGTACCTCTTCGTCCCATTGTGACTACGATTAACTCTCCTACCTACAAACTCGCAAAGTACTTGTCCAATCAGTTTAAGACCTATACTGGTCGTACCTCTTCTTATGTCCGAAATTCCACACATTTCATCACCTTAATCTCCTCTCTCACAGTCGATCCCCAAGATATTCTCGTCAGTTTTGATGTATCATCCCTATTTACCAATATCCCCATACATGACTCTCTAGTTGTTCTGCGAGATCACTTGACCAATGATAACAAGTCTTTGGTTTTGGCAGATCTTGCCGAAAAATGCCTCCTTTCAACATATTTTTCTTTTAGAGGCAATTTCTACAAACAAATATCTGGAACACCAATGGGTTCTCCCCTTTCCCCTGTTATTGCTGACATTTTCATGGAAGCCTTTGAGTCTTTAGCCCTAGAATCTTACCCCTTAAAACCAAAAGTCTGGTTCCGCTACGTTGATGATACATTTATCATCTGGCCCCATGGTCAACATACCCTTTCTTCCTTCCTAGATCATCTTAACTCACAACATCCGAGTATAAAATTCACAATGGAAGTAGAAAATAATCGGTCCCTTCCCTTTCTCGATGTGTTAGTCACCTCCAAGCCCAATGGCCGATTGGGTCACTCTGTTTATAGAAAAAAGACTCACACGAATCGTTACCTACATGCTTCATCACACCACCATCCTGCCCAAAAGAATTCTGTGATCAACTCTCTCATCCATCGGGCCATTTCGATTTCTGAACCCGACAACCTTAGAGAAGAACTTGGCCATCTGCAAAAAACCCTTGTCGCCAATGGTTACTCCAAGTCCACAATTCAAAATATTACACACCGACATCTACATCCCCCTTTACACCCTAGGACAACAAATTCAGAATCTTCGGGTAATACTCCTGTGGCTTTTCTTCCGTATATTCGAAATGTCACTGATAGGATTGGCAAAATTCTTCGCAAAGAAGGTATCAGGACTACTTTTCGACCACCCAAGAAAATCTCACAATATCTACCCTCTCCTAAGGACCCATTACCGCCCCTATCTTCCTGTGGTGTCTATTCTATTCCTTGTTCATGTGGACATGTGTATATTGGCGAAACTGGTCGTTCCGTCAAAACTCGGATTCAAGAGCATCAAAGATGCATTCGATCAGGTCTTTTCTCCCATTCTGCAGTTGCCGAACACTGCCAAGAAACCGGTCATTCCATATTGTTCGAAAAAACCCATATTATTTCTAAGAGCCCCTTCTTTTATTCCAGGAAAATCCGCGAATCTCTAGAGATCCGAAAAAATCCCCATAATATCAATCGAGAGGAAGGATACTACTTGTCTCCCATCTGGAATCTCAGTCTAGAGCCACCGTCCGGTCCCGCCACCACGATGCAGCCACATGATTGGCCAGCGCGCGCTTCTTGACGTTCGCGCCACGAAGTGTGCCGATACGTCCCGACACGACAGGCACCGCGACTATAAATAGAGCGGTAGCGGAGTAATCGTCGGATTCACTCCCCGCCTCTCGACGCGTTAGTGTTCTGAGCTGTTGGACGTGAATCCCTGTCCTGGCATTTGGTTTTCACCTCTGGCTGCGTTGAGTAGTTGAGTTACTGTGACCAAATGCCCATCTTGGTAGTTAGTATTCGCCTCTGGTTGCGTTGAGTAACTGAGTTACCGTTGCTAACTACCCATCTTCCTGTTCTTTTGTTTTCTTTTTTCTTTTTCTTTGTTCTCCTGAAGAAGCTACATACAATTGTAGCGAAACGTCGAGATGAACCCACTTTTGGGTCACTCACAAATGACACGGTCCAAACCCGGAAGACGAATAAACTAAAATAATAATTACTAAGCATTTAATTCACTAAATTAATAAAAAAAATAGCACACAAATAATCTTGTAAATAACCACCATAACAATAATAACCATTAATTTGTAAAGTTTTAGGTTGATACAATTTATACACGTGGTTATTACCTACTACTAACCGTTTTATTTCGGCAAGAACTATTATCTCAGCAATATAGAGTCGGGTATCGCAAACGTCCCCACTTAATCGTATCCGATACGAATTCATGTCGCATAAGATCTTTTGTAGGGATCAACCGGTGCTTACGATAATTTTCGGTTAAAATTACTCAGGACGGCTTACCGAATAGGCGCTTACGATACAAAATAAAACACTATTCTGCTACATCAAGTACGTTTAGCTTACGATGTTTTATGAGGACTGATGTAGAATAACCCCAACAATCGTATGAGACCAAAAAAGCATGTTATACTTTATTGTCGCTTACGATGTTTTGTCAAAAGTCCATTGATGTGATTAAAGCGATATTTCAGAGTTGGTAGCGCTTATTTTAACCTGTTTTGGCCTTTTCATCCGGAATCTGATATTGATGATTAAAATTCTGTCATAAATTATGAAAATAGAGTAAAAAGTAAAGTTTTTTAGCAGGTTACAAGTTTCTTTGCATTTATAAACTTTTTTTTAGTTTGAATGAGAATATTAGAATACGTTTAAATGTTAAATTTCTGGAATTTAATTTAAACGGATCCAAATCCCGTAATAGGGATTACTATGCAAACATGATCTTCGAGAAGGTCTGGACGAAAATCTCTTAGGGGAATGAAAAAATGTCGTTCTTAAGATTCCCATCAGTCCTTAGTCGGCAATTTCAATTAACGTTCTTTTTCTTTTTTCATTTTAGTTTCTAATTCTTATTCTTGGAACTAAGACTTAATTAGAGTATTTCAATTGAAATAAGCTGATTTCAGCTCTTTGCAGCGTGACAGAATTCTCCCTCGTGCATGGTTGGAGAATTTTAATCAACCGCGAACAAGAAGGGCATTACATATTCAACACTTTTTCTATTCCCGACCGAGAATATTATTACGTAGATGAAAGAGTTTAAAATGAAGACGGATTACATTTTTCTACTAGAAAGAAGTAGAAGCGGATTATGTCCCTTATCGTATTATGACGGTAAAGACGGCGCATCGAGGGAGAAGAAATGGGAATTTAAAATATTTATTCGTCTGTTATGTAAAAATTTTCGAGCGTAAGATCAATGAGCTTGTTTATAAACATGCATTTCAAATGTATACAGTTACTTTCAATGGTAAATCTAATATTTATTTTTATATAATGATAGGTAGGACATACATTCCTAAACAAGAAAAAAAGACATAAAATTAAGAAAAAATTTAATGTAACCCTGCTGTACCGTTCGAGTAAACTATGCAAATGTACCGTTCGGGTCAATATGACTTAACTATGGTTTACGGTCCTTAAACGAAATAAAATGGTAATGGTGCTAAACAATACTTCATTAACAAAACTGCCCTATTTATCCCTTCAATTAATAAGCTATAATTATGTTCCGCGCTATTGCTATTTTTAATGTGATGTGAGAAATATGTATTCATAACTTCTTGATATAGACTCCAATCTGCTTTATTCAAATTCCATTTTGTTTTTGGATGTATGATGTGTTTACTTTCCATGCCTTTGTTAATTTCTATAATAATTGAAAAATGTTCTGAACCTAGTACATCAGGTAAAGTTTCCTATGCACAATTAATGACTACATCTAAAGTTGCAAAAGCTAAATCCACGACTGAATTTTTCCCATCATTTGTGAACCTTGTAGGTGTTTAAAAGTAACAACTGCGTATTGTCTGAAGCTGTTATAATTTGTATGCTTTTGGTGTTACTTTTGTATTCTTCTCATGCTGATGCGCATTAAAATCAACTCCAAATATACTATTTGACTTGGTAAAGTTAAGAATTTCATCCCAATCGGCAGTTGTTGTTCGTAATATCAGGTGGGAAGTATAGTGAGAAACCTGTTAGCGTTATTTCTTAAAAAATTTTATTAATTGGAATTTCTTTAAAACAAAATTTATTTCTGAGAAGGATTGCCACACCTGCATAACCATCATTTCTGCCTTTATGAATAATATTATATCCTTTCCATTGTAAAATCTTTATTTAATTTTTTATTTTTTTTTGGCCATTACTTAAATTTATTAAATTTGTTAATTTTATCATAAATGTATACTTTATCCAACTTTTCTTAATCGCTAAAAGAATCACTTTCAAACTCTTTGAGTACACTTTTAAAATATTAAAAAATACGAGTATGTTTATAAACTCATCTGTATTAGGATCAGAATGAACACTGTGTAAAAATATTTTAGGGAAGATGTCTTTTTGGACCAAATTCAAAAGGAAACATAGTTTTGGGTAAGGGAGATTGGGCTTTTCTTTTTTTTAAATGTGGAGAAGATTCGGATTGGCTTGGATGTACTTTTTGTGTTTGTTTTTGGGTATTGGATGAGGATGGTTTAGGTATATGTTTGGTGTTAGTTTAACTTGGAAGAGTTGGAAAGCTTTCATTATTTAGCATACCTAATACTTCAGAACTATTCCTTGTACTAATAGCAGATGTGTTAGAGTTTTATAGACTGTCCTTTGCTTCTAAGAAAGTTAAATTTTTTTCGGCCATATGTTTTTTAATTTCGTTTTGTTCTTTAAATTTTGGACATTCATTGAAAATGGATTTATGCTCATAATTTTTACAGTGTATACAATAACTGTCTTGTGGGTCTCTACAGTTATGATCATCGTTTTTCTTCTGTCCGCAGTTATACATCTGGTTTTTGTACTGTTGCAATTACGAAATATGTGTCCATGTTGCAAGCATTTAAAGCATTGTACAACTTTATGCACATAGGGTTCTACGGAACAGGCAACACTGTTTTATATATACATATCTGGGTAAAATTTTTCCTTTAAAAGTAAGTAATACCATTTGTCTGGAGACATATGCTTTTTCGCCATTTAAATCAATTTTCCTTTTAAATCGAGTGAATTCCGTTACTGTTATATTGGATATTATATTGTCAAAAAGATATTGGTCATTAAAAGAAGTATCTACGTTTCTTATTATGCCTTTTCGTTGAAGCAAATTATTTGTAATATATGCTTTTAGTTGTTCTTCTTTTAAATTTTTATTTTTTACAAAATTATTTGCATCTTTAGGGCTTTTAACTTGTACTCTTACCTTATTCTTCCCTATACTGTCAATATTAAGAATATTTTTGATTGCTAATTTTTTATGTAAAATTTGACCTACCTTCAGATGCAGTTTGCGAATAATTTCTTCATCATTTGTTTTTTCAATGAATCTCTTCTTAGAGTGTCGTCTCCCTACGGAGGTTGGCAATCATAATGGCTATTTTTATTTTAGAACTTGCTGCTCTAAACAAATCAATCGATCTGCATTGATACCAATCACGTAGATTGTTTAACCATGAGTTCTGCCTTCGGCCAACAGATCTTCTTCCTTGAATCTTTCCCTGTATTATCAGTCTCAAAATTTCATATTTTGGTCCCCTCATCACGTGGCCTAGGTATTCCACAGTTTTCTGGTTTGTATAGTGGTGATTAGTTCTGCTTCTTTACCAACCCTCTCCAGTACTTCTTTATTTGTAATTTTATCAGTCCATGATATTTTCAATACTCTGCGGTATAACCAGAGTTCAAAGGCCTCTTCAGCTTACTTCCTTTTTCCTGTTCCTTGGTCTGTAGGCATTCTTCCACTTGGTCCATAGTTTGGGTCCGCCCTCTGTAAGTGGGAGAGTTTTCATCCAATTTTGTAAACTACCAGTACATACACACAAACAAAAATAATAATAAACACTTAAATAAACACAAAAACTGGGTTTATTTGCTCGGAGTGAAATTGGTTTATTATTAATAGTCACAAAAAACTGGTCTTAATCACTATTTAAGCACATGTAAATATACTTGTTCTCGCTTTGAATGATGGAACAAGACTAAAAGACATATTTTAGTACATAGAGCACTATTGAGTCTTTTATATATAGCTGGGGTAATCAAAAATAACCTCAGAAATGCAGTAGATCTATTTATAACAAACGGCTCATCGCCAGAGATTTTTAGATTGAAAATATTTTTATTGTATGTTAAAGCTTTTTTATAAATATTTATATATTTAAAAATAAGCTTTAACATAAAGCTTTAACATAATATTTTCAAAAGTTCTCAATAATCTTTCTTTCGTTCGTGCAGAAAGCAATGTCGTACTTGAAAAATACGTGTAAACATCTGTATCTTCAATTGCTCGATAAATCTTGTGAATAGCGGCTATTCAAGTTGGGATGGTGCGCATCCTTTGAAGTTTTCCCAATTTTCCATTTTATTACAAAAAAGATTATTGCTAACGTTCTATCTCAATCGGGCAAAGCAGTAACAAATTTCCTTAACGGCAGAATTACAGTCTGAAGGAAACTTTAAGATCTAGTGTAATTACTCGTCGATAAATGGGTTGGAAAATAGCAAATCGCTTTTTATTGATTCGGAACTTGTTGAGTAAAACGGTTTATTGTGCTCTAAATTTATGGTATACTAAGTTTTGCGGATATTTTTAGTTAGAAATATATCTCAGTGCGATAAGTTTGGTAAAGATGAAAATTAAAATCATTGTGGTAAACTAAATATAAAGCGAAGGATTTGTATTATACTTTAAGATTTAGCCATTTAGAATTATTTTGAAGTCCAATATTTTCCATTATATTTTGTAATTATTACATATAAGGAAGAGGAACTTAAGATAATTTGATTCTATATGATAAAAAATAAAAACACGTTAGGGTCGCATATAACGTTCAAAACCAAGGATGTCCATCTTCGAATGAGCTACATGGAGATTCTGCTTTTGTATAGCAATGTTTCATAAAATCCTATTGCACTTGGAAGTTAAAATCGTATTGTAAATCGTTATACTAAGCTTAGGTAATTAATAATGGTCCGTGGTATGCTTAACATCTTCCTTTTCTTTTTCTTCGCTGTTAAAGTTAAATTAAATATTAACAATTTATAAGTACTAACTAAATAACACATTTTTCGAGTATTTTAGCTTAACATAAAGAAACAATTTTGTTATATGGAATGGAGGCGTGGACAATGACCGCAACATTGATGAAAAAAGTAGAGGTTGTCGAAATGTGGGCTTACCGACGTATATTACGTATATCCTGGACTGAGCACGTGACCAACGAAGAGGTACTATGCCGAATAGGTAATGAGAGAGGGGTAGGAATAAGTATAAAGAAAAGAAAGTTGGAACACTTGGGTCACGTTATGAGACATAATAAATATAGAGTACTACAGCTGATCGTTCAAGGAAAATAGACAGCAGAAGGGGTGCAGGGAGGAGAAGACACTAGTGGCTCCAAAACTTGCGGCAATGGTTCGGAATGTCATTTGCTGAACTATTCAGATCTGCCGTAAACAAAGTCAGAATAGCCATGTTGATTGCCAACGTTCGGAACGGACAAGGCACATGAAGAAGAAGAAGATAAAGAAACGACCTAGGTAGATCTCAGGCATCCTAGTAAGCTGCTTTAAACTGCAGTGAAATATATCACAGTAAGCACTTAAGGAATTATAATAGTTGCACATGAGAAATAGTGGAGAATTTAACATAAGATTGGTTCTAGCTTGTGTATTTCTAAACGTAATCGAATTTCTTACTGGGTAAGATGGAACGTTAAAATTTATTTGTCGAAGAATATCAGGGACAGTCAATGAGATTATGTATAGCTTGTACAGGAATATTAGGGAGGCATTAATTCGTCTAGATTCTAATGATACTACGTCCAAACCGCTACACAACTCACTATTGCTGATGCCCCTCTTGGGATATATGCCGTTAATTTTGAAAGACTAAAATTTTAAAAATTTACGCTGCACCTGCTCTATAATTTGGACATGTACATCATAAAAAGGTGACCAAATGAGAGAGCCATATTCCAGTTTACAGCGTACAAAAGTGTAATAAAGTAATTTAATTGCCTTAGTATTAGTGAGATTTCGACTATTTCTAATTATGAATACATAAGATTTTAAGTGCTTCTTTAACCTTTAATGGACCTAGATTGGACCTAGATTGGAACCTTCTGAAACTCCTGAAGAAGCTAGGTATTTTTCCAATTTGTAACCATTATAAGCAACAAACTGCGCTTTATTTGACAAGTAAGACCTCACAAAACTTTTATGAAAAGTTTTCTGAGGCATCCTCAGAAAGACCAAACAAACTCAATTTAGAAAGTAATACCCTGTCGTGAATTTTGTTGAACGCCTTCGTAAAGTCAGTATATATGACGTCAACTTTCGCCCAATATTCAAAACCCTTTTCAGGAGTTTTGAATATTGGGCATATTTTTGACTCCTTCCAGAGACTCGGATATTCCTTGTTTAGAAGAACTAAATTAAAATTTTTTAATAGTGGCACAGTTCAGGCAACTATACAATCCTTAACCAGAAAGGATGGAATATTATCAGGTCCACACGCCATTTTGTCTTTCACTTTATTACTAGCAAAAATTATCTCAGGCTCTAAAATAGAATAAAAATTTAAGTAATCTGCGTTAACTGAGAAATAGTTAGCCTTAAAAACTATATCTAATGACAGAAAAACACTCTTGAAAAATTCTGCAAACACATTCATAATATTTTGTGGATCAAAGGTAGTAATGCCAATATATTTCATCATAAATTTAAATAATTAAAAGCTATCAAAAACTTCTTTTGAACGACTGAAAATAATATTTTAATCATCACAGATTCACTCAGTGCAATTCATGGAATTAATCAACTTTACCCTAGCCATCCTATTGCACAAAATATAAGAAATAAACTTAATGCACCACATCATATAAATAAAAAGGTTACATTTATCTATATACCTTCACACATTGGCATTAAAGGCAACGAGGAAGTCATGTTATATTTTCTCTACCCTTTTGTATGGGGTTGAAGCTTGGACACTTAAAAAATCCAACATTAAAAACCTAGAAGCATTCGAAATGTGGTGTTACCGACGCATTTTGAAAATATCATGGATGGATCGCAAAACAAACGAACAAGTTCTCGAACAACTGGGAAAACAATGCGAAGTTTTAAATTCCATAAAGATCAGGAAATTGGAATACTTGGGGCACATCATGAGAGGTGAAAAGTACGAACTACTAAGGAATATAATGCAGGGTAAAATCAAAGGTAGAAGAAGCGTAGGAAGACGTAAAATCTCGTGGCTACGCAATCTCCGTGAGTGGTTTGGATGCAGTTCAATTGAACTATTCAGGCGAGTAACCAATAAAATTATAATTGCCAGAATGATTTCCAATCTCCGATAGGAGTGGAACTTGAAGAAGAAGAAGGAAGCTGGTCAATTGGCATTAAAATCCATCAAAAATGAAAACGTTCCAGAAATTACTAAATATCCCCACACCGACCATACACGACAGTCCATGAATCATATAATAAATTTATGGTAAGCAACCTGGGATGCAACAGACTCTAAGTTGAAAACAATAAAGCCTCTAGTAGACGCTAGCCTATCACAACAAGGAAAAAGAAGAAATCAAGTAATCGTAAATCGTCTTCGAATCGGCCACACAATACTAACACACCAACACCTTCTAAATAAATAACCAGCTTCAATTTGTACCTACTGCTCTACGAAACTCACCGTGAAGCATCTGATAGTCGACTGTCCGCAGTTCCAACCTCAGAGAACATGCCGAGGAATTAGTGGAAACCTGAGAAGTGCGCTTACGACAAATATCTCGTATTTATTGCAGTTTCTAAAAGACGTAAACATTTATAATAAACTTTAATTTATCAAACTGTACTACTGTGTATGTCCCCCCACTAATAACCTTTGGTGGTTTATGTGGGTTTTGTATGTTTAACTAAAAAAAAATTAAATAAAGCAATTTGGATATTCTCAACATATACATTATATGCCAAACTGATTTTTGATTTGACAAGGTGTCTTAACCGTTGAAACTCAAGCAAATCACAATGATTTTTGAATCGTTTAAACTTTTTTTTAAACTTTGCTTTTAATTTGATGTTGTGAATGATACCAGCATTGAACTAGGGTGGGTATTTATGGCTCAAATTTTTGTAAACTGGAATATACTTATTAAACACAGAACAAATCTTATCATAAAAGTTATTTAAAGTTTCATTAACGTCATTAGAAGTAGTCAGAGAATTCCAATCCGTTTTATACAGTTCTTGAAATAAAGCAGGAAAATTTACTTTTTTAAAGTTGTAAGTTAGTTGCTCCAAACCATTTCGAAATTTAGACTCTTTTACAAATATATCTGTAAATGTTATTAGAAGAGCTGGGCGATGACAGTCTTCATAGACCAAAGGTGAGTCATCATGCTTCACTTCACAACTGAAATGCGATAAGACTAAATCTAGCAGTCTACCCAAATGATTAACAACATTGTTAAATTGACCAAGGCCAGTAAAGCCCGCAAAACTTAAAACTACAAAAGTTTTGAAATCAGAAATATCTTTATCTATAAACCTTGAAACATTAAAATCGCCTAGTACCTACTACGCAGTCAATATTTAAGTAATCAAATTGGCCAAAGCAATCGAAAAATTTTTATAAAAATATTTCTAACTAATCAAGCACTTGACAATAATAAGATCAGTTAGTGGAAATTGTGCGTCGAGGGTCGTAATGTGCATTATTTCAGATGTTAGGAAATCTTTTAACGCTAGCAATATAACACGACCGTTCACCTTGTCCACCTTATGAAATTTTCGGTCTCTTCTGTATATGACATAATTATACGGAAAGAGTTCCATACTCGAAACATCACTACGTAACCACGTTTTACTTAATGCTATGATTTCGAATTCACAATCACTAACGTTATCAAATAGGTAAAGAAATAATAATAAGACTTACTCACAATCAATTTAATTTAACAATCTGACGACCGGTTTCGCTTTCTATAATTTGCAAAGCATCTTCAGGTCGAGATACAAAGTTAAACTAATGCTGCAATAAAATAAACCCAATTAGGGTGGTGTCTCATAAAGATAAAATAAACAAATAAATAAATTAGTTCATACAAATTATAGTAATTATGCCAATATTACATGTCTGTGGTTTTCAAAATGAATAATTTGAATATATAAAAGGTAGTAACAGACAAGGTAAGGCCCACAATTGGTATAAAGTAGCAATCTTTTGTTGTAATAAATTAATAAATGAGCAAATAAATAAAACAAAACAAAACAAACATTACTTACATGCCGGTACTCTATTAATTGATGGATGGTAGGTCATGGTTGCAAAAATCATGTATTGTTGATTGGAGAACTTTAATGAGCTATTGCAGTTGTTTTGACAATAAACGGGAAGTTCTTGAGGAGAACAGATTTGATCCAATGAATTAGAGATAGGTATATTGTTGTTGTTTGTCAGATGAAAGTGATGTTCTTTACTATTGTATTAATTAAATTATTTACACTTATAACAGAGATATATTTTTGGAATGTGTGTTATTTATTGAGTATTTATGTAATGAAGGAGACAGTTTTATGACAATGAATAAGAGTAGCTGTACCGATTGTGTGGTTGTGCAATTTTTGACTTGCAATTATCAAGTCTATTGGCAAAATTATTAAAGTATTGTAAAGTCAACTATGTAAAAAGGTATATAAAAAGTATATAAAATTATTATAACTTAAGAATGATTAGGGACAAATTAAACACACATTAACAGGAAACAGAAACACTAAATGACGGGACAAACATTGAATTTAAAACTAAAACTTGGGGATGGAAGAAACTGTTAGCACTACATCTCACTTGTTGGAAGAAATGAGTTTTTTCATATAAAAAAAAAAAAAAAAACTCATTTCTTCCAACAAGTGAGATGTAGTGCTAACAGTTTCTTCCATCCCCAAGTTTTAGTTTTAAATTCAATGTTTGTCCCGTCATTTAGTGTTTCTGTTTCCTGTTAATGTGTGTTTAATTTGTCCCTAATCATTCTTAAGTTATAATAATTTTATATACTTTTTATATACCTTTTTACATAGTTGACTTTACAATACTTTAATAATTTTGCCAATAGACTTGATAATTGCAAGTCAAAAATTGCACAACCACACAATCGGTACAGCTACTCTTATTCATTGTCATAAAACTGTCTCCTTCATTACATAAATACTCAATAAATAACACACATTCCAAAAATATATCTCTGTTATAAGTGTAAATAATTTAATTAATACAATAGTAAAGAACATCACTTTCATCTGACAAACAACAACAATATACCTATCTCTAATTCATTGGATCAAATCTGTTCTCCTCAAGAACTTCCCGTTTATTGTCAAAACAACTGCAATAGCTCATTAAAGTTCTCCAATCAACAATACATGATTTTTGCAACCATGACCTACCATCCATCAATTAATAGAGTACCGGCATGTAAGTAATGTTTGTTTTGTTTTGTTTTATTTATTTGCTCATTTATTAATTTATTACAACAAAAGATTGCTACTTTATACCAATTGTGGGCCTTACCTTGTCTGTTACTACCTTTTATATATTCAAATTATTCATTTTGAAAACCACAGACATGTAATATTGGCATAATTACTATAATTTGTATGAACTAATTTATTTATTTGTTTATTTTATCTTTATGAGACACCACCCTAATTGGGTTTATTTTATTGCAGCATTAGTTTAACTTTGTATCTCGACCTGAAGATGCTTTGCAAATTATAGAAAGCGAAACCGGTCGTCAGATTGTTAAATTAAATTGATTGTGAGTAAGTCTTATTATTATTTCTTTACCTATTTGATATGGACTCACACAAGCAACACATTCATGATTTGACTAACGTTATCATTAAACAATGAAAGTTTGATATTAAGACCGCGTACATTTTGGTAATAACATTTAATTTCAACGTGTTGGGATTTACTTGATCTGGAACTGCTGGACACATTTTTTAATGACTATGGTAGGTCTACCATTTACATACTTAATGATCAGATTTTGTTCTCTATTATCTGTTCGACCATGATCAGTTCGGTCCGGAGTTCATTTAAGTATTGTCTCTGCCGAGGTGTTTTATCATCAGAAATTGAAAATAGCAGATGTAATAGCATATGTAATATTTGGAAGAACAATCGACTTGTACAATATTAATTTAAATTTTATTTTTTGCAGCTTCGATCTTAATACTGTTGAAAGTATAATGCTCTATTTTCCGCAGCTATCCTTGCTGAGACCTCTTTTTTATGTGGTTGTCAACTGTGATTATCGCCCCCAGGTATTTAAACGTCTTTACTACTTCGCAGGTGTGATCATTAATACAGATGGTTTGCCTAACTCTTGGTCTTTGATTTTTGGTTACTACCATATATTTTGTCTTTTCTTCATTTGTGTGGAGACCCAGACTACCTGTCTTCTCCTCGAGCTGTTAAAACATCTCTCTCAGGTCTCTTGTAGAATGCGTGATTGGATCTATATCATCAGCAAAGGCGAGCAACAGTTTTGATCCTTGATCAGCAAATCCTCCTGTCAGCGCAGACGATATTTTACTGATAGCATATTTTAAAGCATGATTGAATAGCAACGGTGACAAGGAATTGTCTGCCTAAGTCCTGAATTTATACCAAATGGCATCGATGTTCTGCTTCCTACCTTTACTTGCGTATATTTGCATAACGCAAATGGTGCGTATGTTACGCACATTTTCGTTAATTTATCTAATTTTTTTGGTATTCTTTTTATTCTTTTTATAGAATCATATGCTTGCTGGAAATCTATGAAAATTTATCTGGAATATCTTCCAAATATGGTGTTAGTCTCTTTAGCAAGATAATTCATAGCACTTTATATGATGTACTAATAAGCGATATGCATCTATAGTTTCGGAATTGTTCTTTGTTTCCTTTCGTATATATAGGAATTATAACGCTTTCATTTCATTCTCTAGGCATTATCTGTTGTTATACTCTCAGAATGATGTCATACAATTTTTGATATAAAAGGTTTTCTTCCTTTTTACAAACTTTCTATTTATGCCATCATTTCCTGGTGCTTTATTTTCTTTTAGAGACGCGATCGCATTCTTTACTTCCTTAAATGTTGGTGCTGGTGTTTTGATATCTGCAGAATAAAACGTAATATCTGCTTCCTCCGTCTCACTTTGAATTTTTAGTACATTCCGAAAATACTTCGTCCATAGTTCGACGATTTCTGTTTCAGAATTCAAAGAGAATGTAACCAATATTCCCTATAAAGGTTTAAGCCAGGAAGCCAGGTTTAAATATCTGGGAATAGATATAACTAGTCTAAATATCTGGGAATAGATATAACTAGTTACGGATATGTTGAAGAAGAAGTACGACAACATAGCTTAAAAGCAAGTAAAGCAGCGGGTTCTCTTAATGACACATTTTGGAAGAACAAACACCTAAGACAAGACACAAAAATAAGAATCTATAAAGCACCAATTACACCTATATTAACATTCACGGCGAAGACAAGACCTGACACATCTAAAACGAGACGACTGCTAGAAACAACAGAGATGAAAATACTCAGACCAATATCAGGAAGAAGTCTGTTGGATAGAGAGAGAAGCGAAAACATAAGAAGATCATGCAATTAGAAGACGTAAATGGATGGGTGACAAAACGAAAACAGGAGGGGAACGAACATATCAGTAGAATGGCAGAGGATAGAATAAATAGTACGAATAGCAAGAGATAAGTCACCAAATGGACGAAGAAGTTTTGGTAGACCAAGAAAAAGATATTCATCATCATCATCAATCAGACAATCGCGTCCACTGCTGGACATAGGCCTCCCTCAGTTCTTTCCAGTGTTCTCTACACTGGGCCGCTTGTAGCCAGTTTCCCGCTACACGTTTTATATCATCGGTCCATCTAGTCGGTGGTCGTCCTCGGCTTCTTTTATAGTTTCTGGGCCTCCATTCCATAATACGTCTTGTCCACCGTCCATCTTGTGCTCTGGCTAAGTGCCCTGCCCAGTTCCACTTAAGCGACGTGGTTCTTTCGATGACGTCTTGAACTCCTGATCTTTGCCTGATTTGTTGGTTTGTTATGTGGTCTCGAAGGCTCACGTTCAGCATTGCACGTTCCATGGCTCGTTGCGTAACTCTGAGTTTATTCGCAGATTTTTGCGTGAGTGTTAAAGTCTCCGCTCCATAAGTTTATAAACCTTTTCGCTTGAGACACATGGGAATTGAACTTTTTAGAATATGGCTTAATTTGCCAAATGCTGCCCAAGTTAGGCCTATTCGCCTCTGTATTTCATGTGTTTGATTGTCTCTGCTTATTTTGATTTCGTGTCCCAGATATTTGTAAGTGTCTGTTTGTTGTATGTTATTATTGTCAATAGTTATATTTCCACTCATTACGAGATTTGTCATAAGTTTAGTTTTCTCAAAGTTTATCTTTAATCCTGCTCTTTCAGACAGACTTTTAAGCGAATGCATCATAGAAACTGTATCTTGTAAATTATCTGCGATTAATACAACATCATCTGCAAATCTTAGGTGGTTTAATCTTTCTCCATCTATATTGATACCCATATCTTGCCATTGAGTGCTCTTAAATATTGACTCTAGAGCTGCCGTGAACAATTTTGGTGAAATATTGTCTCCTTGTCTAACTCCTCGACCTAAGCTGAATTTTTCTGTGTCTTCGTGTAGTCGTATACTTGATGTAGCGTTCTCGTACATCTTTTGGAATCGTACGCGCATGTAAGCATTTATTAAACAATTCGCTTACTGATTTTAATAAAATTTCTCCTCCTGCTTTTATTGCCTCGATAACGAGTCCATCATCACCAGGCGATCGATGGTTCTTCATTTCCTTTAAAGCTGCTCTTACTTCTGACACAGTAATGGGTAAAAGTATTTCCGATCCCTGATTTATGAGAGTCTTTACTCGTGTCGGGAAATTGTCTTGTGGTCTTTGGCTGGTATAGAGGTCTTTATAAAACTCTCTGGTTATTTTCAGAATGTTTTGTTTATCTGTTGTTGCCTTTCCGTCTTTATCTCTAAGCTTGTATATTTCTTTTTTACTTTGTGTGAGTTTTCTTTTCATTATCTTTAAAACTTTGTTCTCTTCTACTGTTTGCGTAATTACATTAGTATTATATCTTCTTACATCTTTTCTAATTTCCGCTGAAATTCTTTTATTTAGATTTTTATATTCTTCTTTGTTTCCCTTTTCGTTCTCGCTTAGATTTCGTCATATTTCCATGAGAGCTTTTGTATTTTTGCTAATCATTTCACTTTTGGTGTCATTTTTTTTGCAAAATTTGAGTTGTGCATTTCTAACCGAGTCTGATATTAATTTATTGTGATCGTCGATACTTAGAGGTTTGGGATTATTACTCTAAAGTTTCGGCTCTATTTTTTATGTATGCTTCTGGATGATTTGGTGAATTCCAATCTATGCGTTTGCAACTGTTTATCATCTTTGCTCTTCCTTTTTGTAGATTTATCGTTACTCTAGCTCTTACTGGTCTGTGGTCGCTTCCTACTGATATTTTATTGAGTACAGTGACATCTTGAATAATTTGCTTTTTGTCTGTTATTATATAATCATATTCGCTCTTAGTTCTTCCGTCTGGACTAGGCCACGTCCATTTTCTATTCTGTTTCTTCTTAAAAAAGGTGTTCATTGCATACAGTTTGTGTTGCAGTAAAAAGTTGGTAAGCATTTCGCCTCTTTCGTTTCTTACTCCGATTTTAAAATCTCCGATTGCCACTTCTTGTTCGTCCTTTTTCCTTCCGAGCTTCCCGTTAAAATCTCCCATTATCAGATTGTAATGAGCCGGTTCCTGCTTTTTTGCTCTTTCGATTTCCTCATAGAAGGCTTCGACAATTTCATCTTCGTAATCGCTGGTGGGGGCGTATACCTGGATTATTTTCAGATTGTATCTCTTATTTAGTCTTAGATTTATATACATAACTCTTGGGAAATGCAGTCAATGCTCTGTATATTTTTCTGTAATTTTTTGTGTACTAATAAACCTATTCCTCCAGTTGTCGATTCCGTTTCCCCTTTATAGTGGAATATGTTTCTGATTGATTTTAGTTTGACCTGATCTTCACCTCTTCTTTTGACTTCGCTAATTCCTATAATATCCCATTTCACATGTTTGAGTTCTTCCTCCAGTTCTGTCATTTCTTCAAGAAAAATATATTGCGACAATATAAACAATTTAGGAGGCTAATATTGAAAAACAAACAGGCTTTAAAGTCTACATACTAGAAGGCAGAAAAAAAAGAAGAAGATTATTTCAAACTAATTCAAATAGACTGGAAATAAGGATTGTCTAAAAGTTGACGAAAACAAAAAAAAAATATATTAAAATAAAATATTACTTTAGGCACATAAACGATTAAACTGCTTTACTAACAGTTTTATAAAACAAAAAATAAACCAAACCCCACTTATAGGTTTTTACTTTCCTGTCTCGCTTTCATTCCAACAGTTGTATGCGATTACAGAATTACCAGAAACACAGCAATGCACTCAATTCAAAATCTAGTAAATTTATTCACTTTTTCATGCGGATATATTGTATATGGTATACATTGTTCGAGCAGACAACATGTTATTCAGTTAAAAAATGGGGATACATTTGAGAAATGATGAGTTGTGAGCATATAAAAGCAATTCATTATTTGCAACTCTTGTTAGAGCTGCAATAAAAAATACACAACAAAAATGTACAAAACCCTGTATCCACAAGTGAGTTAGTGAGTTTTATAAAAATGCTGTACGAGTTGGATAATATAAAGTTCTAAAATTACCTTGATTTAATTCTCTGTTGTTTTGAATTATAAAATTGCAATATAAAGTAATAATTCTGTAGATTTTTATTTTTGGGTTTAACTTTGGTAAGAATAATAACACAAACTATAATCATGCAAATAGTAATTGTAATTTTTTATATAATGTAGCAACTAGAAAAGGATATATATTTGTATATAAAAAGTCCGTAGAAAGTCATATATACAGGGTGCGGCATTAGTGCGAGGAAATCCTATTACTCATTTTTCGTAAGACATACGAAATAAAATAATTAGGTAAAAGAGCCTGTTATAGTTGCCATACCTTAGTCTGTTTTGGTTCGTGGGTGGTATTTTATTTCCCACCTACCCGCCGGTTCTAGAGCCGGTTAGGGCGAAACCCTATTCACCACCTGGAAACGCATCCGATAGACGACAGACAACTCCACAGAAAGCTTAAATTATATTATGTCATAAAATATTTTTATTAGGCCTTGAGTACCGTTAGTGTTAAACAGTTTTATGAGTTCAGGGTATTCATTGTCAGGTCCAGGAGGTCTAGCATCTTTAAGTGTTGTAATATTGCGTTTTCGACTTCATCTGATGTGAGTGGTAAGTGGTTATTATGTTATGTAGAATGAATATTGTTTGTAATTACTATGATCAAAAGTTTCTTGTATCTGTTTGGTCCATATATTATTAATCTCGCACTTTACTGGCTGTGTTGAACTGCTAAAATAAAATATCGTGGTTTTATTCCAACAACTCCACTTATTCTTACTATGATTTAAACCATTTAATTTTTCTTTGGCCTTTAGTATGGCGGTTCCGGTATGTCTATAAATATTGTTGTACATTTTTTTGTTATTCTCTGATTTAATTCTTTTTTCATATATCGCAGTATATTGTAGTTGATTGACTTGTCGTCTTTTCTTTTATATCTGTTAGATGTTCTTCTGTGATCGTGTTAAAGGTTTCACATATTTTCTGACTACAAGAAGGCTTTCGATAGAGTCAGATATAAACAGATGATGGAAGTGCTGAAGAGGACAGGGATTGATGGAAGAGACTTAAAAATTATAGCTAATCTGTATTGGAATCAATCAGCGGTACTCCGAATAGGTGGAGAATAAACAGAACAGGTCAAAATCTTAAGAGGAGTGAGACAGGGGTGCATAATTTCACCACTAAAGTAAATCTGTACTCGGAGCATATTTTTGAAGAGGTCCTAAAAGATATTGATGAAGGCATCTCAATAAATGGAGTCAAGCTTAATAACCTGCGGTATGCAGATGATACAATAGTGTTTTCCAATACCACAGAAGGACTGCAAAACTTAATGAACAAAATAACAAAAACAAGTAGAACCTATGGACTGGATATAAACACCAGCAAAACCAAGCTAATGATCATCAGCAAGCAAAACATAACTGAAGCAAATCTGTATGTAAACCAAATGAGAATTGAATGTGTCTCAAAATACAATTACTTGGGAACTATAATCAATAAGTTTGGGACAATACCCAAGAGATTAAATGTCGCATCGGAAAGGCCAAAAGTGCATTCTTGGCTATGAGCTCTGTGTTCAAAAGCCATGACCTCACCCTGAAAACAAAAATAAGGCTCCTTAAATGTTACGTATACTCAGTGCTTCTGTATGGAGTAGAAACGTGGACATTGAAGGCGGAAACTCTATCAAAACTTCAGGCGTTTGAATTATGGTTATACAGAAGAATCCTGAAGATACCATGGACAGACAAAGTCACCAATGAAGAAGTACTGCGGAGGATGAACACAACTGCGGATTTGGTCAACATTGTGAAGAGCCGTAAGCTGGAGTACTTGGGACATATAATGAGAAATCAAGGCAGATACGAGCTACTCCAATGCATTTTGCAGGGTAAAATTGAAGGAAAAAGAGCCCCAGGACGAAGAAGAATATCCTGGCTTGCTAACCTGAGAGCATGGTATAGAAAGACCTCAACACAGCTATTTCGTATAGCAACCAACAAAATCATCATAGCCAGAATGATCGCCAACGTTGGGAACGGACAGGCACCCTAAGAAGAGAAGAGAAGATATCTTCTGTAGTGATTCATGTGCATTTTATATTTGGCAAATGCTACTAATCTTTTAGCGGTAGCGGGCAGATACTCTTGTACGATCCCGGTATAAGATAGATCTGCTTCAGGTATGCAACCATGCCCACGCGAGCCATGGCTATCCCCCAACCTATACCAGGGAAAGTCATGTCCCACCTCAAGATCCCTACAAAAATAAATAAATCCTCTCACATTCTCCTCTTTAGTCCCGGGCACCCCTTAAGTGGGGAAAGGGTGCTAAGAATCCCCCGGTTGCCACAAATATTTAGATTTAAGTATGAGAAGAGGGTTGAAAGACAGATACAAGATATTGAAGAACAAAGCGGCTTTCGTACCGGGAGATCCTGCCTTGATAATATATTTATCCTACGACAAATAATTGAAAAGCGTGTCGAAAGAAGTAGAGAGACCCATTTGGTATTTATAGACCTTGAGAAAGCATATGATAGTGTCCCGTTAAAGAAAATGTTTGAGGTCCTCAAAAGGTCCGGATTGGATTCGACGTATATCCGAGCGATATATAAATTGTACGAAAATGCAGTTAGTTGTGTAAAAATTGGAACCAGAACCTCAAATGAATTTAAAGTCACTAAAGGCCTAAAGCAAGGATGCTGTTTGTCACCGACACTCTTTAAAATATACGTCCAAGAAGCATTGAGGAATTGGAGAAATAAATGTAGATTTATGGGCATCGAAGTGGGACAAGAAACTCTGTATACATTGCTGTTTGCAGATGATCAGGTGGTGGTTGCAACCGATGAGGAAGATATAAATTATATGAATCGAAAATTATTTGAGGAATATGCCAAATGGGGGCTTACTGTAAACATAAGCAAAACAGAATATTTAAAAATTGGAGGAAATACAACAGATCTGAGGCTTGAAAACGCAGTCATAAAAGGCTGCAACCAGTATAAATATCTAGGAAGCATCATATCAGCAGATGGCAGAGTTAAGATAGATGTACAAAACCGAATAACCCAAGGGAAAAAATGCATCCGAATACTGAATTCATTACTGTGGTCTAATAAAATAAAGATGCATACCAAACTTCGCGTATACAGAGCAATTGTAGAACCAATTACCACATATGGTGCCGAATGTTGGACGATGACAAAGAATGAACGAGATAAAGTAGACGTTGTGGAAATGGATTATCTTAGAAGGTCATGTCGAGTATCGAGAATGGAAAGAACCAGGAATGAGGAAATACGAAACCGTACAGGAATTAGAGATACTCTTTCAGATAGAATACAAGGAAGGCAATTACAATGGTATGGTCACGTGATGAGAATGGAGGAGGAGCGGTGGCCAAAGAAAGCCTTAATGTATGTTCCGCCAGAAAGAAGGAAAAGGGGAAGACCACCAAATTCCTGGAGAAGAGAAATTACAAAAGCAATGCAATCTAGAGACTTAGAAGAGGGAGATTGGAGAGATAGGAAAAGATGGAGGCTGAAATGCGGGAAGCGGCAATCGCCGTAGGACCCCCGTTATATGATGATGATGAAGTATGAAAAGAAGATTGGTACATGGAATGTACAAAGTTTATTCTAGGCCGGAAAAGTGAATAACGTAATTAAAGAAATGCGAAGACTCAACATTGACATACTTGGATGCAGTGAAGTTAGATGGCCCAATTTAGGCCAATGCTAAATAGAAAACCACACAATATAATACTGTAGGATACTACAACAAGAAACAAAAACGGAGTGGCTATAATAGTAAATAAAGAAGTTAACAAATTGTGTACTTAGTTTTATAGGAATATCAGATAGAGTTACAGTACTCAAAAGTACAACCAATTAACGGAACAATATTTAAACATATATGCTCCAACTTCGAAAGCTCAGAGCAGGAAATAGAAATATTCTATGAACAATTTAAAGAATCCCTAAAACATACCAAAAAACAAGAAGTGAATATACTGCTAGGAGATTTCAACGTCAAAGTAGGCAAAGGAGGTGTTGGCAATACTGTGGGACACTTTGGACTAGGAACGCGAAATGATAGAGGAGACCACCTTGTTCAGTTCTGCCAGAAAGCGGATAGTACAATAATGAACACCTTTTTCCAATTACCACCTCGAAGACTCTACACCTGGAAATCTCCAGCTGACTGTCCA
Organism: Diabrotica balteata; assembly: GCA_918026665.1. NCBI lineage: Eukaryota > Metazoa > Arthropoda > Insecta > Coleoptera > Chrysomelidae > Diabrotica > Diabrotica balteata. Next base: position 172,868,801 of record OU898276.1, read on the forward strand.
AAAAAAAATGATTAGAAACCAGATTGACTACATCATCATCAATAAACGATTTCAGAAGTCTATAAACTCCGCAAAAACATATCGGGAGCAGATATTCCATCAGACCCTAATCCTTTACTAGGACGTTTCAAACTCCACATAAAAAGTATGAATAACCACAAAAACGTCTGGACATCTAGAAGTTGAAAGATAAAACCATAAGAAACGAAGTCAAGGAGGAGATCAAGAACAAAATGTACAGCATGGTAATATCAGATATTAATCAAGAAAACATAAGTATGGATAATATGTGGAATAAAATCAAAAATATATGTAATTCAGTGATAGATAATAAACTTAAACCAGAAAAAAAATATAAAGAAACAGCCGTGCATGAGACAATAAAGAGCTAATATAAAAAGGTACAAAGAAATAAACGAAATAATTCAGAAAAAGATTAAAAAAGCAAACGAATTATGGCTACAAGATCAATACATAGAAATAGAATTTCTAGAACAGAAGCATGACATGCTGATCTACATAAAAAGATCAAAAACTTAGCGAGAGGAAACGGATCACGAAAACATAACTTATTACGAGACGAGCACAACAATCTGCTTTACGAAAATAAAAGAATACTTGGAGATAAAGGCAATACATGGAAGAATTATTCAAGGAAGAGCAAGAGACACAAGGCAGTGTTCCTGGATGTTCAGGGCCAGCAATAACGCTCAGTGAAGTAAGATATGCAATAAAAAGATTAAAAACCAACAAAGCACCTGCACCTGATAACATATAAAATGTTAGAATATTAAATAAATGAGTCACAGGAAGTTAGATGTTGTATAGAAAAGGCGAGAGCTGCCTTCAATCGCCTTATGCACCTGAACATTGATATAAGAATGCGAGTCTTGAAATATATATTTTTTATCCTTTTATATGGATTCGAAGCCTGGATCTTGACAAAGGCAACTTCCAAACGATTAGTAGCCTTTGAAATGTGGTGCTATCGCCGCATGCTCAGGATTTCCTATATCGATCATGCTACACACAACACCGTGATCCAACGTATTGTAACGATAATATTTTGCCTACCACAGGGGCATTAATACACGGGATAGAAAATTGGGGGAAAAACTATTGGGGGTGGAGATAGGGCAAGCAAAATATACGTTACTTGTGCGAACGGACACTCAGGGTTTCGTAGGAGAGCTGGGGTCGTGGATAAGTAAAATGGGGGTTAGAATGGGGCAACTACAACAAAAAGAAATAAAGGGCTCTTGGGATAAACAAAATAAAAATAAACAAGAAACACCTCAAGGAATTTAATATAGGGCGCCACTTGAGGTGCCTAATTATGCCTATTACAACCACTAGTTGTAACTAGGGAAATAATTAGAAAACAAAATCAAAACATAAAAAACATATCTTTTTCAAATAAACTCAAAAAGGGTTAGCTCAAAAAAAATAAATAAAATGTTAAGACAACAAAATTTAACATTTATTTATGTGTCACCACAAACAGTTACATGGAGAAATACAAAATTCAAAAACTTACATGTGTCATCCATTAACAAACTCCATTGCTACAAAACTTACAAAATTGCATGGAGGTTAACCTTTTAAAATAAAAACAAAACAAATCAACATCAAAAATACTAAAACGAGCTGTCATAAATTAACATTAAATTTCAAAAAAAACTAAACACAAATTGACAGCTTTACTCAAAACCTAAAATTTACAATTTTAAATGTCAACGAAAGCAATTATTATTTTATAAAAAAATGTCTGTCTTTAGTTTAAAATTTGAACAAAATGTTACCTTAATTCACATGACACACTCAACTTTCTGAAACCATAACTGGAACCTGGAACTGAGGGCTCCACTCTCTCTGCATGACGAAAACCTCCATCTCCAAAACTGCCAAAAGCCTTGGATAAAAGCAGGAACAAAAGAAAAACAAAACGAGGATGTCCTCCAATCCTCACTCAAAACATTAATAATTGAAGCATTTACTGCCACAAAACCAATAACAAACTGCTACATATTCTTCATAACAAAAGACGAAAACAGAATACTTTACAAATTCGACGTGAATTTGGACATAACGTTGAACCACTCTTGAAAGCTGCTACAACGAGAGTGAAGAAATTCTATTAAAATTGAACGCATACATACAAACGCTGACATAACAAGACACCACGAAACGACGTACATATCCTTTTGCGACGCATAAACTTGAAAAGAATTTGCCGAAGTAAAATAAATAAACAACTCTAAAATGGTTTATTTCAACTTGGCCGACCTAAGAAAGAAATGAAAAGATATTTGGGTTTAAATACGTACGAAATATTTTTAGATCTATCAAAAATATATAAGGTGATTTTAATATTTCGTATACGAGGGGACTTCAATATACTTAAAAGAATCAATGAAATTGAAAATGCTACAGTATGAATAAAGATCTGGAAATGATGCGTATCGTGAAAATCAGAAAGATGAAACACTTAGGGCATGTGATCCGCAATGAGAAGTATCAACTAATTTTTCAACGCAAGATAGAAGGCAAAAGATCTCTATTGCGCAGAAAGACATCGTAATTGAAGAACATCAGGCAGTGGGCAGGAATGACTACCATACATTTGTTTAGAACAGCTGTCAAAAAAGTTGTATAGGCCAACGTGGTTGGCCAACATCCACACAGAATAGGCACCAAAAGAAGAAGAAGACTAATTTTCTCTAAAAGAATACATGCGACTGCTTCTTTTTTTTACTTTTTATTTTTCTGATATCCCGTTTTTACTATTTCTTCCTTTTTATAACCTTCTTAAATTTAAACCTAAATTTACCAACAGGAACATGATCCTATGATTTGTCAGCAGCGGGGTAATTTCAACTAATAGGCATCCATTAAGGAATCTCTTATTTACCAATATGTAACCAATTTGATTTCGTATTGTATTTCTAATTTGATCTTGCGGAGATATGTAAGAATACAAGCATCATTGTGGAAGTTTGTAAAATGTATTTCCTATTGCAATTTTTTCTTTCTCTACAAAGAATTTTAATCCTTCTACCCTTTCACTTCCCTAGACCAAAAACATCAATGAATTCACTGCTTTTTGCTTTACCAATTTTTGCACTTAAGTTACCCATAATAATAGGTATACTCGTAGCTTTATGCTTTTGGAAAATAAGGACTATTTAATCCTGGTTTTGAATTACATTTTAACATTGTACCATAGATACTGTATCTTGTTTTTTACATACTTTAACAATTTGAGCCTTAATCTGGTATGTTTTATACAAAAGCAGACGGTAAAGTAATAATATTGCAGCCAATATATTTTGTTAAGCTACGTTCCGAAAGGGTTACACAAAACTGCCAAATAATCAAGTTTAAATTTTATACGTCACTAAATATTTTAATTAAGATCCTTTAGTATTTGTAAAGCACAGATTTTGCAAGGTATATATAATACAGCGGTGTTAATTATCAGATCTCGAAAGTTTCCAACCTACACTGCAGTTTTAATTAAACAAAGAAATTAGGATTTACAGCTTTGCGGTGCACGCTCTGTGATAAATGTACAACTGCCGGTGTGTTTTTAAGCGCGAGGAAGAACCAATAAAAGATTTCAAGTGCAATTAAGGGTTTAAGCAATCAAAAAGAAGTTTTTTATTTACTTCGCTATATTTGATACGAAAAAGCTAATTGTATATTTCAAATAAACATTCCGTATTTCTCTTCGGTGACAATTACCTATTAAGTGATTTCTGGGTATACATTTTTTGATATAAAAATTTTTAGCACATTTAACTCTGGACTTCATTAGCGACAAAGAGAATGTGGACAATTATTTTTGTAAGAATAGTGATGAAAGGTTTATTTTATCTGGTGGGTACCAGACTGTGTTTAAGTTTTTGTATATTTTTTTAAAAAACACAAGACAGGCTTAGAGGCGATTAAGGCACAGTACAAGTTAATTGAAATGGTGACTTGAAAAAGGTACACATATTTTAAAAAATGCAAATTTAAACTGAGATAGCCATTTTGTCTCTAAAGTTAAGTTCCATCTATGGAGCTGAATAGGTAATATTACATTATACAACATCACCTATGCCGAGGTCAAAATAGTTCATTGCGTTGAAGAAGGGACACATTTCTGGAATATATTTCTTCTTTCTCGACGCGTATCGGACAGCGCTAGTGTAGTGGCAGTCCGCATAGTTATCTGCCTGCGCATATTCGGCTTCTACACATAAACTGACAGTCATTTATCTGTTGTTGTTTAGTTAGTTTGGAGCTGTGTTACAATGTAAACAGTTAACAGTGAATAGGTAAAGTGTGCTATTTGTGACTGTTTTTTTCTGATGTAGAGTAAAGATGCAAAACTAGGCCGTAAGAAGGGGAAATTAAATAAAGAATTACCAGAGATGGAAAAAAATTGCTATACAAAATGGTAAAGAGTTTATTTCGTCATTGGGCAAACAAATTGAAGCTTAACAAAGCTATTAGATAAAGACAAAAATATATTTTAAAAATACTTTACGCTAATCAATCAAAAAATTAACAAGACACCTTTTTACTGGGGTGTATTAAAAGATTCGATATCAAACGGCACAGACCAAGAGTTTATCAATTAAAGCAAGTCATTGTCACATTTAAGTTTTATGTGATTGTGGAAATCGTTTAAAAGTATGTCGTAAAGCAATCATAAGTTTTCAGGCAATTTCACACAAAATAATTATCAGACTTAGAACTCTCTCGGCTAAGGAAATGTCTAGTATTGACATAAAAAGCATGGATTTAAATCATGTTACTACTATTCCAATTACTATAACTACCAAAATACATGAACATATCGATTCACATCCTAAATATTTAACCCGCAACATTAAGCAACCTATAACCAATTCGGATGCTAAGCTAAATGTACTAAAAATGTATATAAATTGATATAAGGTTGAATGCTCGAATAAATGAACTTTAATCAAATGAAAGGCAGATATTGAGCACAGTTTTATTAATTAAATCTTGCCCAAGTACTTTCGCTTCCTAGAGCATCTTCAGTGGCATTTAGTCAATTTTGGCCTATCCAACAATCACAGAATGTCATAAACATGTACATACATTTAGACATCGAGGAATTACCGTCTTTTAAATTTGTGCAAAATTTCCCCCCGATCGGTCAAATAGTTTAAAATTTATTTAATTTGTTTATCCCTGAGGCTTATTATTTAAGCTATTGAACTTGCCCTATGGATTATGCTAGACACATTTAGCAAGTCTCATAGGATTATTTAAGACTTAAACTATCTGAAAAGTTAAATGCATATTGTGTTTTCATCGAAATTATTTGCAAAATATACGTTTGAAGAAGGGATACATTTTTTACTTATAAACAATTGTAATAACTTTTATATTTTTCATGCTATAGACTTGTACATATAACCATTGGATAGCTTGTAAAAAAAGTCACATTAAAAATTCAAAAACCTTCTATGACCAATACGAACGAAGTTAGCGACTATTTATTAAAAAATCATATCTTTTTGAGAAATCAGTGTAAACGGTCAACAAATAGAAAGAGTAAAAACATACATCTACCTTGGTACGAACGTTAATGAAAATTGGGACCATTCCATAGAAATCAAATGTAGAATAGAGAAAGCAAGATCTGCATTTCAAAAAACGGCTAAGTTATTCGAATGTCATGATTTATCAATACCCATAAAATTCAGGTTACTACGATGTTACATCTTTTCTATACTGTTGTACGGAGTTGAGTCATGGACTCTCACAGACGCCACCGGCAAGAAAATTGAGGCTTTTGAAATGTGGCTTTATCGTCGCATCCTGAAGATATCGTATACCAACCACGTTACTAACAAGGGTGTTCTGTTGACAATGAAAAACTGACTGACTTTAGATTTTCATTCAAAATTTGTGCAAATTTCACTTCTTAATGTTTATAAACAATGGAGATATGATTTTAAAAAAAATAGTCGCTAACTTCATTCCTATTGGTCATAGAAGGTTTTTTTTTTAATGTGAGTTTTTTTACCAGCTATCCAATGGTCGTACGTACAAATCTGTAGCTTAAAAGATATAGAAGATATTACAATTGTTTATAAGTAAAAAACATACCCCCTTTTCAAACGTTTGTTTTGTAAATAATTTTAATGAAAACGCAATATGCATTTAATTTCTGAGATAGTATAAGTCTTAAGTAATCCTATGAAATTTGCTAAATGTGTCTAGCGTTATTCATAGGGCAAGTTCAATAGTTTAAATAATAAGCCTCAGGGATAAACAAATTAAATAACTTTTAAACTATTTGACCGATCGGGGAGAAATTTCGCATAAATTTAAAGGACGGTGATTCCTCGATGTTTTAATCTATTAAAAACATTTTATTTAATTAATAAAAAAATTAATAAAATTTATAAATTAGTGCAAAAAACTGTTTTTTGCAAATATCTCCGTAAATTAGTTATCAATTTTAATCCAAAGAACGGGAAACTGAAGATATTCTTGAAATAAAAAATGATATAAATATTGTTTATTTAACCCTCCGTTAGTCGCTATCGGTCTCACACACCGACGACAGAATTATTCATTCGGGATATGCAAATAACTGTTATTTTTCTATCGCCACTTTCTGTACCTCTCCCTATCAACCAAACTCGTGTTAGTGTACATTCTTACCTTCCTGGGTGCAGTTGTGAGAGTTTGATAGTTATTTTCGGTGCCAGACTCCGTAGCGACTAACGGTGTAGCTATTACTTGTTGGCATAACTTGCAGATCAGGTCAATATTTAGCATCTTATTATTGCATTTTATCGGTAAGTTTTTGTCAATTCTTATTTATAGATGTCCTTTGAAGCCGAACAAAAAGGCTTGTTGGAATTATGAGAAATGGTTTCTACCGACGATGGAAATTATTTTGACGATGAGGGAAGTGAAAACAAAATCGATAAAATTGAGGAACGTGATGGCGAAAGTGAATTATAATTTATTGAAAAAGATGGAGTTACTAGATGGAAAAAGGCTATTCCACCGAGAAATGTTAGAACAAGACAAGAAAAAAAGTAGTGTAGGACGTAATACAAACTAATGTTTACATTTTGAGATTGATTTCCGAAGTGGAAAATAAAACATCAATAAACTTCCTTTATCCTTTAATTATGGCTTATTTCCATTTAAATAGTAATTACTTTAAAATGACACAAAAAAATAGCTTTAGAACAATATTAACAATATATTGTTATACTAGTGTTTTTCATTTTGTATCTGTTTTTTTTTTCAATAAATTATTTTCAAAAATATTTTTTAATTATTCCTATACACAAAATAAAATATTTGTATGAATTTTATAGCAAAAACTATTTTTGTTAATTGTCGGTCTCAGACACCGTAGTGACTCTTGATGCTCTTGATGCAGTTTTTCCTAGCGACTAACGGAGGGTTAAAATATAAGGGAAAAAACTTATAGACAAAAAATCAAATTGTGACCTTAAATTATTGTTTAAAAAAAACGCAAGGTAAAAATAGGAGTATCTTTTCATTTATTCATCATCTAGTAACCCCCTCATATGTCTTACAAGCTTCAGATATCTGCGAAACATTTTGCCGTGAAATCGATGATTTTTGCATAACCAGACTGGGCTATAAGTAGTTTAAATAAGTTAAATTAACTTACCTTCATCTACAACATTCAACCTGCTCCTGAAATAATTACGTAGAACTTTAGCGAAATGTCGAGAGAAGCCCGCACATAAGTCGTCAAAATAATGCACGAGTCAAACCAACTTTCATTGACGCAGTTACTGTTTACTCGTATAATGTTATTAAGTAACATTGTAAATATAATTCAGTAAATTTAAACTGTAAAGTGATACTAGTAGGAAAGTTTTGGGGAAGTTCTGATTTTTTCATTCCATATGTGTTTTGGGGTGCTAAATCTGAATCTGAGGTTTGCGGACAAAATTTCGTGACGCAACATTTAAAAAACCAGAAGAAATCGTTTTTTTTTGCTTTTTTTCCGGTTTTTTGCTTAAAACTCGAAAACTGTTAACTTTTAGTAAATGTCTGTTTACAGAAATTAAAGTACTTAAAGTTCTGTACACCTACTGAACAGACTGAGTTTAACGATACAAAATATGTCATCGACGGGAGTTTTTTGTTACACCGGTAAAATGGCGCCAAGGTCAGACATATGCAGACATATGCAGCAGTTATGTATCATATGACAAATCAAACTACAAATCAAGTGCTATTGTCGTTTTTGATGGCTACCCTGACGAGGCTTGTGGTAGCACCAAGCGTTTAGAACGATTGAGAAGAGCACAAAGAAAACAATCTGCTGCAATATCATTAACAAAAATGATGGTGCCCACTGTGTCGCAGGATAGTTTTCTTGCAAACCCAAAAAACAAGAGCCGGTTTATATCTATGTTAATGGAGAAACTTTATGATGCAAAAATTCATTCAAAGCAAGCTGTGGAAGATGCTGATATACTAATTATCTCAACAGCTCTTGAGATGGCCCCGTCAAATGAACATGTGACAGTGGTGGGAGAAGATTTCGACCTACTGGTCATTTTGATTGGCCTTTGTAGCTTTGATATAAACAAATGTATTTTTTTTAAAGCCAGGAAAAGGAAAGGTTTCGCAAAGCCTCTACAACCCTCATCTGGCTGCTGAGAAAATCCTATTGGATCATATTTTATTCCTGCATGCGATGAGTCGTTGTGATACTACTTCTGCATTGTTTAATCAAGGGAAACTGAAATTTCTTAAAGTCCTGCAGAAGAACAAAGATTTGCAATCGCTAATTGAATCTTTCAAATACCCTAATTCAAGTCAAGATGAGATTGCCACAGCAGGAAACATGTTTCTCACGGCTCTATATGGAAAAAAAGAGACAAAACTAAACGATTTAAGATATAAACAATACGTATCTTCATCATTCAAAAATAAGACCAACATTTCCTCATTGCCCCCATCTGACGCTGCTGCACGAGAACATTCACTGAGAGTTTACTATCAGGTGCAGCAGTGGTTATCCGGTCAAGCCACACCTAACGAGCAACAAAAAGACCCAAGTGAGTGGGGATGGCAAAAAACTAGTAGTGGTCTTGTGCCAGTACCAACTACTTTGGACCCTGCACCAAACTCAATACTTCGGTACATTTCATGTAAATGTAAAAAAGACTGTCAACGCAATTGTGGATGCAGGAAGGCGGGACTCCATTGTTCCCCAATATGCGCATCATGCGAAGGACTGTGTAACAATGTTGAGCCCCCAGAAGACAGCTCTGACATAGACGTAGAAGAAACTGAAGAAAGAGGGAGAGGTATGTTGGATCTGACAAGTTATTTTGTAGTCATTCATCTCTCCTTGATATATGATATGTGTCTCTCCTCTTTTTATTTTCCAGGAGAACGACTCCCGACGCGGACGATGGAGCAATCAGACCCTGAGCCAGGACCCGATGCCATCGAAGAACCTCACTACGATGCGGAAGGTATGTTTAATCTCACAATATATTTTGCAATCTTCATCTCTTCTTGATAAATGACTTAACTTTAAACTTTTATTTTCCAGAACAAGCAGAACCAGGACTCATCGTTATCGAAGAACCTCAGCCAGGGCCTTCCAAAAGACAACGGCTCATATAAATTTTGCATATTATAATTTATAATCATAATAATATATGATCATAAGTAACGAGATTTTAAGTTTTATTTTGTTACGAGTTCTACCTACCTACTGAATTTGCATAATTTTTCCTTTTTTCTTTTTAATTACTTGTGTGGAAAACTAGGTGACATTTATCAAATGACAGCATCCATAAAAATTAAATATTGAAATGTAAAAGTGGGTTTTGCATAAAATGCTAAAAATTTACAATTTTCAACTCGCACTAGAAACCGAACGATTCGTCTGAAAAAAAAAACTAAATACTGGTATTTGTAGAAAATTTTAAGTACTTTAATTTCTGTTAACAGACCATTTACCAAAAGTTGATAGTTTTCGAGTTTTAAGCAAAAAACCCGAAAAAAAAAAGAAAAAAACGGTTTATTCTGTTTTTTTTTAATGTTGCGTCACGAAATTTTGTCCGCAAACCCCAGATTCGGATTAAGCACCCCAAAAAAACATATGGAATGAAAAAAATCAGAACTACCCCAAAACTTTCCTAGCAAAAATACAATGTAACTGAACTAATAAGAGATTCTATGTTTGACCAACAAGCGAGAAAGACGTGTTTTAGGCACTCATTTATCGTACTAATTAAATAGTAATTATTGAAGCAAGTTTAAAAGTAATTAAGTATAAAACTATGTGAAAGTGATTTGTGTACTGAATATTGGAATCGTGAGTAGATAGATTATACTTTTTTCATTTACTTGGATTTAGATACACTTCTCCATGAAATTAACGCACCACTTCAATAAATCAATTTTATTTGTAAACAGGCAAAGAATAAAAAATAAAACTTCACCAGATTTATTCTACATTTTATTAGTAATTATAACAATTTGTCTAATCATCAGAAAATGTTGAAGTACAGGAGAAAAAAAAAAAAAGACGGAAAATTCTAAAAAAATAATGATAAGAAAAGTAAACTAAAATATGAAAAAAGTCCTAATAACGAGTGTTTCCACCTCTACTATGTATAACAGCCTCACATCGTTGGCCCATACTTAAAATTAATTGCCGTATTTCATTTTGGTCTATTTCTCTCCAAATCTGCATCAGCCTCTCTCCCACTTCCTGTAAGTTGTTTGGTTGGAGCGGTGTCGCTCTTACTCGCCTACCAAGTATATCCCAGGTATTTTCAATCGGATTTAAATCCGGACTATGTGCTGGCCATTCCATAGTGTTAATTTCTACCTCTTCTAGATAATTTCTGACGATCTGTGCAGCGTGAGGTCTGGCATTATCTTGCATTAGTAAGAAATGTTCACCGATATAAGGAGCGAATGGTACTACATGTTGCTCCAGGATCTCCAATATGTACCTTTCCGCTGTAACAGTTCCATTTTGTATGACCACTAGGTCCGTACGTGCGGTCAAAGAAATACCACCCCACACCATAACGGATCCTCCACCAAAAAATGTGGTGTGTGAGAAGTTACACTGAGCATATCGTTCGTTGGGTCGTCGCAACATACGAACACGTCTGTCGTTATTGTACAAACAAAATCGGGATTCATCAGTAAATAGCACTCGTTTCCAGTCAGCCTCTAACCAATTAACGTGTTCTCTGGCAAAATGTAGTCTCCCCCTTCGATGCTCTGCAGTTAATACAGGACCTCGGGCGGCATCCTAGGTGTTAAGTTGTATTCCCTAAGTCGTTGGCGAACAGTTTCAGTACTAATTTGTATAGCATGCACGTCTTGAAGCTGAATTTGTAGACTTCGATGTGTTACAAAACGTTGTCGAAGAGTAGAAATTCTTAAAAATCGATCTTGAATAGGGGTAGTTACCCGGTTTCGTCCTTGTCCTGGTCTGCGAGTATGATCCCCTATTTCGAGGAATCTTTCCAACACCCGTGAGACGGATGTGTGGGACACATTAAACCGACGATCAATTCTTCGGTAACTCCAACCTTCTTCCGACAGTATCACTGCTTGGGCACATTCATCTCGGATTAAATTACGTGATTGACGCTCCATAATAAACACAATTAACAATAATCAACAATTAAACAGTAGCCGAATAAAATTCGTGAACACTTGGAAATTAGTATATTTATAGAATTAGTACATTTTTTGCTTCTTTTTGTTGTGTTGCAAAAAACACTAAACCCATAAAACACAGTCAATAAATATAGAGTTGGTTAAATTATATCAGATAAATAATTATAACGAAAAATGCAATATTTGTTTGTACATAAAATTAGCGAAAATAGCAACTATAAATTGTGAATAAGTTATGAAATCAACTGGTTTACTCATTATTGTTGTTTTGTACAAAGAACAGACTTACCCTTTGAAGATATTGATGCCGTCTTAACAGGAATGAGGAGTTGGTCGTGATACCGACGCTAGCGTCGCCGCCGAGGCTCAGCACGAGAACCGTCCGAAAACTAGGTCCGTGTCGATCGTTGTCTTATGAAGAAGTGCCAAATGCGTTGAGATGGTCAAAGCTAAGTAACCCTCTGAGCGGTGGTCCGAGAGGGTGTAACAATAAATCATTCCATTGTATTGCGACCTTTCCGATAATTTTAGCTAATTGTGACGGTAACACGAAACTTTACACTTGTGTGTATATTTTTGAACCATACAAAAGAGAAGCCAAATTCTCCGTATTCACAACATCATAAATGAGATATCCAGTTTAAGTTTTATGAGACAACAGGAAACAATATATTTCAAAAAGGTCTTTTAAAATACAGCACCAAATTAGATCACATTACAGTACCGTAACAGAAAAAATATTAACTGGTACAAATAGCATATACAAGGGGCTTGCAAAATATAACATTACAATCGAAATTTTTATTAACTATAATAAAATATTTTAATATTTAAAGTGTGCGTTAATTTCTTGGAGAAGTGTACTTAAGTAAATCACTGCAATTAGCTATAAGTATAATCCAATTTCCATGAACTGGTATCACAGCGAAAACTGTAAAACAGCACCGGTTATAGTCGGATTTTAACTTTTTAACGGCGAAATTTGCTTTCTTGAACTATACCATAAAAAAGTATTTATTAGACGACTATAAGTAGGTCTTTAACAGAAATAAAAAGATAATTTAAAAAAAGGTGTATATTTTGAGAAAAAACGACTGTTACCTTAACGCAACGCTAGCGTAATGTGACATACAAAATTATTTAGTGTGGAAAATTTCGTTACATTCGATACATAAGCCTACATCACACTTTCGGCATTCTGTTATTACACTGGACGAACACCCCTCACCGGCACATCTTCTTCTTTTCCTTCCTTCATTTGGCACAAGCAAGTGGTTGCGACCATCGTACCTCAATCATCTGAAACCCTGTTCAGACTTACACTGGACCGTGATACTGCCGGCTTTCCTGCTGCCTTAGGCGGAACTCCATATTTCGTAAGATATGTTTGCACTATTTGTCTGTAAACGTTCCACGCATTCACTACTGAAACGTCCAATAACCAGGTAAAAATTGCCCACCATCACTTTTTGCGTCTAATACTTATTCTGTATCTGACAGTATTCTCATTCAATCAATCAGTGCCGCCTATAAAACGATTGTATTCCGTTAATGATGGACGGCTGATAGAAATGTTCTTTTTTCCATTCGAGAAAATCGTTTGACACTGGTAGTTGGATTTGTACCATGACAGGTGAAAGCCGCACGACGACATTATTGTCCAACCATTTTAGAACAATAACTCCATCGTCTTTATCAATTATGGAACGGTATTCACCTCTTTTGTTTTGCTTCTGAAAATCTTTATTTTTATAAGTGGACACGACTTGGGTATGCGGTTTTGTCGAATTGTTCCCGTACCATCATAACCATTCTGCTTCAAGTAATATAAAACATTGAAACCCGTGAACAAATTGTCGAAAAAAAATTTAAATGGCAATTTTCTTACAGCTTTAGGAAACTCTTTCAATCATGCCTATCATTGGCGCTATGGTTGTTTCGAATTCTTTTTCGAAGTTGCCTTGTCCTTTTGGATTTTTACCTTGGTATAAATCAAAACTGACTAAATATCCTGATGGTGTATTCAGACACCACATCTTGTATCCGAATCTAATGGGTTTTCCATGAATGAACTGCTTACAGGAGTTGCGTCCAAAATACTTTATCATTGATTCATCAAAGTCTAAATGTTCTTCAGGGATTCAGTTTTCCATAAATTTTTGTTTTATAAGATCCATAAAAGTTCTGAGTTTCCATAGCTTGTCTAATTGGTCAGGTTTTGTATTATCTGCACAATGTAAATATTTTATTATTTGTCGAAATCTATCCCTTCGCATAGCGTGACATACCATTTGATTTCTCATATCATCGTTGAAATCCCAATAAAAATCTATACCGGGTAATTCAGCATAGCCGGATAAAATAAGAATAGCTAGGCAACATTTCATTTCATCGCATGTTATGTTTGGATATGTTTCATTTAAAAATAATTCATATCTATTAGATTGGTCAACAAAAAGCTGTACAATTTGATCATCTATAAATTTTTCAAACATTTCAGCAGAGACAAGTACACATTTGAGAATCGATTTGATAATATAAGACATTCCTTTGGAGATGGAATAAGGTCTCCGTCAATCCAACTTATTTGGGTTTTTCCTGGTCCCTCTGATAACTTTTGTGTTACACTACTAGCAACAGCTTCGACCTGATAATTCTCCTCTTCGTTGTGAATTCTAACTTCAACATGAGCAGAGAGTTGTTGTCTGTTGAGATTATCAATCATTCCGCCATCATCCTCTTTATCAAAGTCTTCATCTTGCCAAGTACTTTTGCTTAATATAGCATTCTCTCATTGATTCATTGATTCTCTCTCCTGTTACCGCCAAAGGATGTAGCTTAGAACTATTTTAATTAATTTAAACTGTTTGTCCTTGTTCTAGTTATAGTACATTTGTTTAATATTTATGCTTCTAAAATGACCTGCTATACCCATATTGACAAATCACGTACTTATTGCTAATATGAAAGTCCAATATTTGATAAACTTGCTCGATATAATTGCCTTATTTTTTAAAGTTTAAATAAATTAAAAGCAAAATCAACCAATTCTGTCACGCCACAGATTGTTTGACCATATGACAGAGCCACATAAATAGAGTTGGGTGCGGCTGTTACATAAACGTAACACCAGCCGTTGATAGGTTAAATCCATTTAAAAGATGTCATCTTCCAGTCAGCTACCACAAAGTACATCATACTCAAAAGCAGTTAGTCAATCACTTAGTATATTAATCTTAAACAGAGATCAAGCTATTCTATTTAACACTCTAGAGAATTGTACAATTAATGACTATCTTGAAGGATTGAGTCAGCATATAGAACTAAAAAATATAATTATTTTCGCATCCCGTATATCAAACGGTATTTTGATAGTTTTCCCATTAACTTGGTCTACAGCAATAATACTAACCCTTCTTAAACCTGAGAAATCACGGACAAGACAGACCTAAGTCATATCGACCAATATCTTTAACCAATATCTAATGTAAAGTGTTAGAGAAAATGATTAATTAAAGGCTAAGATGGTATTTAGAACAACAAAAACTTCTTAGTCCATAACAAAGCGGATTTAGGCCGAATCGATCCACTATAGATAACCTAATAGACTTAGAGTCAGGAACACATGAAGTATTTTCAAATAAGCAAGTTTTATCGCAGTCTTCTTTAATGTTAATAAAGCCTATGATACTGTCTGGCGATTCAATATCATATCAAAATTGCATAATTGGAATATCAGAGGCAATAGGTTAAAATTTATTTCAAATTTTCTTTAATCTCGCAGCTTCATAGTTCGATCAGACAACGTTAACTCAGATAAAAAAGTCAAGAGAACGGAGTACGTACCACAAGGATCAGTTATAAGCTCAATCTTTTATCTGATACTCATAAACGACATACTTTAACAATGCTCACCGATTGTTAAAGGAAGATTATACGCTGATGACCTAATTTTATTTGCCAAAGGAAAAAACTCTACATCTATTCAAAAACACTTATAACAAACAATCAATCAGTTAGAATCATGGTCTAGGACTATCGGATTACAATTTTCACCGACAAAAACTATTTATATTTTATTCACACAAAAACATAACACTCTAAATCCACATCTGAAGCTATATAATCAAACCCTTAGTTTCACAAATAATATCAGATTTTTAGGTATGGTTTTTGACCAAAAGTTCTTCTGGAAAAAACATACACAAGAACTTAAAAAATCATGCAAAGCAGGATTAAATTTTATGAAAACTATTTCCAGCAAAAACTGGGAGCAGATCAAGATACACTATTACATGTATATAAATCTTTAGTTAGATCCAAACTCGACTATGGTGCGATAGTTTATTTATCAAACAAAGTATCAGTATAAAAAATCTAGAAACTTTTCCAAACACAGCTCTACGAATAGCTACAGGTGCGTTTTAAACGAAACCAGTTGAAACTTTACAATACTTAGCAGGAGAACCACCCCTAAGTTTGCAATGCAAATACCTTTATATATATATATATATATATATATATATATATACACAGCGAGTAAACACGACTAAGTGAGAATAACGCATTCGCTACTAGGACACAGTAACTTTACACATAAACACCTCTTTTCGCGAACTGTGCCATCAATGTGTCAAATTTGTCAAGTAACACTCTCCGTGAAGCATATACTAACTCAGTGCAAAAAATATGAAGCAGCAAGAAAGAAGCACATTTTCCCAAATAATATAAAGGAAGCCTTGGGAAAAAACTTTATCAATTATTAACTTTTTTCTAACTTTACCTGTATTATATTTTTTAGGTTGCTAATAACCCTTGTGGTTATAGCGTAAATAAATAAAAAAAAAAACAATAAAAATAAGAATTAGAAAAACAATAAAAACAATATACGTACGGAGATGACGCAGAAACGATATGTTTGATATGAAAGAGTATTTTTAAAATGACGCCCTTTCAAATGCACATTTTTAATATAATTAATGCCAATCTTTTTAATTTATTTTTTAATTCCCAGGTTGTCGTTTATTGCAATAATTTTGCTTTATATTCGATATAAGCTGCGTCGTTCGGCGTTTAACCTTAAATTTTAATTTAGAATCAATTTAGCATAATTACAATTAAAATTACAATTTTCGAAAAGAAGATACCAACCAAGGAAATCGGTTCACCGCAACTCACAACGAAGAAGTAAAAACTTAATTATATTTAAGGGTAATTTTGAACCCTCACCCTACCCGGCGCATTATAATTCAGAAATAACCAATTTTCAAATAACAGCTCCGGGCCAGCAAGTCGTCCCAGCCATGGAGCTAATACAAATTTGATAACCAAACACCACGCCACAATATTAGACTCATTAAGCGGAGAATTAGACAGAGTCGCAGATTAAAGAATATTATTTAAAAAGGATACAAAAAGTGACAGCACATTTTTTTCTACTGTCAATTTAGAAACCGCATGTTATGCGTAATTAGCAAGAAAAACAAAAAGGCCTTATTTAGGAAAATATTAGATCGTCGTATTTTATTAAGTCCTAGTGAATAAATTCTATTTAAGATCGATTTTTGCAATTTGCTACCGTAAATACCAGTTTTTAATTTTAAAAGTTTACATCTTTCTTATCTTCCTGGATTTTATAATGTTTGGAATGTTTTTCTCTGTCATCCATTGGGCAGATATTAGATTGACTAGTTCTTTTTGTTCTCGACAATTGTTCTTACTCTCTTTAAAGTTAAATCAAACGTTTGAATATATATCGCTTGACATATTTCAATAGACTCATTTTAAGCAGTAGTTAAAAAATAACTTGTTGTGCATTTCCTCCGGCTAATTCCGTTAAACTTTTCACTTTCCTTTCTAATACTTGTTCTTCCTTTTGTCGTTTCTTTGACGGTCTTCTGCTATATACCGATTATGTCCATCTTTTAATAAATTAAAAAACCTTTATACAATCTTTTTCTTTGTCCTTTAGTGAATTTTTGATAACATTTTTTCGACAATCACATGGGCGTTTCATTTGCTTTTCCTTTTTTAATAACTCCTTTTTTTGATATATACTCTTTTCCTTTCCGTTTCAGTTCTCTTGTTTTAATTTTCTTTTAGGATTTACTATTCCTCATTCGTTTCCTCAGTACTGAGGAAAGCACTGAGGAAAACTGGACGAGAATTAAAGACATCTTAAAGACTGTTCAAAAAACAAAATTGAGTGCGTTAAAAGCAAGAAAAAAACAAGGGTGGATGACAGAAGAAATACTGAGACTTATGGATCAAAGAAGAGGAGTCAGAAATAAAGATAAAAATACAAGAAGATGCACGCAATAATCAGGCAGAAGATAAGACACTCGAAAACACAATTTCATAGTAAAGAATGTAATGAAATTGAACAATATGATAAGAAACACGATACATTTCATCTGTACAAGAAATTAAAAGAGGTCGCTAAAAACAAACGAAAACAAGTATCTCAAAGTTTAGAAGACAGAAACGGACACAGAATATTAGACATCAATGAACAATTAAAAGAATGGGAAAACTGCATTTCTGAATTATTAGAAGAGAGAGTAAAACACTATACACCAATTGCTATATAGGTCCATCTATAACACAAAGTGAGGTTACACGTTCAACATAAACAGCAAAAAATGGAAAAGCACTTGGTCCCAATGAAGTAAGTGTTGAAATGCTACAGTTTTTGGGAGAAAATGAAATCAAAGCTCTGTGTAATCTCTTTAACAGAATTTATAATACTGGGATATTACCAATTGATTGGTTAAAGTCGACATTTGTCACAATATCTAAGAAACATCATCCAAAGACATGCGGTGATTATCGGACACTAAGTCTGATGAGTCACGTTTTGAAGAGCTTCCTGAGAGTAATACACAGCAGAATTTACACGCTATTAGAGGACAAAATTAGCAACACTCAATTTGGGTTTAGGAGTGGCTTGGGTACAAGAAAAGCCTTGTTTAGTATACAGGTGCTAGTACAGAGATGCAGCGATATAAATCAAAATGTGTACATTTGTGCAATCGATTTTGAAAAGGCTTTTGACAAAGTCCGACATAACAAAATGCTAGAAATATTGGAAACAGCTGGATTGGACGATAAAGATCTATGAATAATAACAAATCCATACTGGCATCAAGTGGCAAGAATAAAGGTTGAACAAAAACTGTCGGATGAAATAAATATAAAAAGAGGAGTGAGACAAGGCTGTATATTGTCGCCTTTACTTTTTAACTTATATTCGGAAGAAATATTTAAGGAAGCCTTAATGGAGACACTCAAAGGTATTATAGTGAATGAAGTAACCATTAACAATATTAGATATGCTGACGATACCTTAGTGCTTGCTAATTGCAGAGAAATCCTTCAAAATCTAATGAACAAAATAAAACAGACTTGTGATCAGTATGGATTAAAACTCAACGTTAAGAAAACTAAATATGTGATAGTTAGTAAACAAAATTATATACATGATGACGATAAACAGCCGGAGATGCCACACTGGACAGAGTAAAGAAACTCCTGTATCTCAACAGTAATATCAATGAAAGCTCGGATTCACTCCTTTTCTTCTCATTCCACCAAAATTTGTATTTGTATTATCAGCAGACATTCCGATGCATTTTTGTAGTAGATTATGGTGATTCAAAACATTGACCACGTAATCTTTTAACTGCTCTGATGTTTCACCAGGTAAGTCACGTAGCTGAAGTAATTTTACTTGAACACCATTTTCTCCATCAAAATATTTTACCATTAAGGGCACAACTTTAATTTCTCATGATTCGACGAATCGATTGTGATGCTGACGGAATTTGCTTTTCGAAGGTCAATTTCTAATTAAAATCCACAAGGAAAACAATTTCTCTAGCTGGCTGTATACCACGTATCACAAAAAAGAGGTTAGTCTTCGTAAGTGGGTGTATTTATTTAAAAAACCCTTAAAAGGGCTACATCACAAAAACAAACGTTTTCGGACTAAACAGTCCATCCTCAGGTTTAAATTTTAAAATTACTAGGTTAAAATGCCTGAGCCACCAAAATACATGGGTAAAAACCCTTTAAATTACATTTAGTTGTAAAAGATTATATATCTTGTTGTGATGTTCAGAATTAAATTAAATAGGTATGACTTCACATATAACATCACAGATTATTAATAACAAGATGTATAATCTTTTACAACTATATGTAATTTAAACGGTTTTTACCCATGTATTTTGGTGGCTCAGGCATTTTAACCTAGCAATTTTAAAATTTAAACCTGATGATGGACTGTTTAGTCCGAAAACGTTTATTTTTGTGATGTAGCCCTTTTAAGGGTTTTTTAAATAAATATACCCACTTACGAAGACTAACCTCTTTTTTTTTATTTCTAATTGGAATTGAGTCTCTTGAGCTAAAACATTTTTGATGAAATTGTTTATTTTTCCACACAGCACAAAATAATATAAAAACTGCCGGAATTTAAGACAAAAGGTTAATAGACTAATCAACAGTGAGCGCACAAGTAAATAAACATAAACATACGACGAGATAATATCTATATTAATATATATATTTTTACTAAATACATACGATAATAAGATCTTGCTGAGAAATGAAATCGACAGTGATGGGAGGGAGATGGGCGTATCGGCAGAGAACTTCGTATTCTCTGGTATCGGTAATAAACTAAACTAGACGATGACGCGGCGACGAGAGTCGCAAGTGACTCCTGCGCCGATCGATTGCTGCTAAAGATAGGAGATTCTGATTCTTCCGCAAAAGATCGATTCTTGAATCAATTCGAATCATAATTATATTTTTTTTTTTGACAAAAAGTAGGACTTAATTTTGTGTAATTAAGAAAAAGAGTACATTTAGTTGTACTTCATAAATTATAAAGTACAATAGGACAGCGTTTGAAAAGAAAGTACTGTCCTACTAAAAAAAGTACATATATGGTCACCCTATGTATGTGACATCCCTAATAGCTTGCAAATGGCACTTTTAATATAATTTTGACTACAGAAAACCAATAGGGTATCTATTATGTATAAATATTTGGCATTAAATTTAATGAAGTATGTACTTACTTTTCGGGAGGAGGCGGCTTTTTGTTTCTTTTTATATTTCTAATAATAGGTACCTACTAACTATATTTCTCCTAATTGTATTATGGCCCCTTGAGTTTTAATAAATGCAATATCACATTCTTCTGGGTAAAGTGTGGAGTTACGACTCTGCCTTAAATAAGATTTTAAAATAAAGCGACACTTCCTGAAAAGCCAGCCTGGCCGGGGTATAACTTTCTTTATTATTATCCCGAGACAAACAGAAGATAATCAAGCCATTTGCTCTCCCTGAAACTTAGACAATTCTTAACGCTATTATTTCCACTTAAACTTTTAGTTGATCTTTGCGTTCATTTTGATTAGAAGGGTTTTCTTGTTATACAGAGATTGTTTTTGGAGAATTTTGTATAAATGTTTATTCGTATAATAACTGTTTTGAAATGAACATTTAAGGGATTGTTGAAGAAAATAATGGACTTTGATAAAATGGGTTCAGTTTTATTAATGTGCTGGATTATTAAGACTTATTTGGTTGTGGTTCATAGAAAGCAATGGTATACAAATATATATTTACTTTAATTTCATCTTTATTTTTCATTTTGTATACTGCTACGTTTTTTGAACACATATTTCCTTTTTCTTAATGTACACATTTCGCAATGCAGTGTTTTAATTGCATTTCAATAAACTTACTGGTATAAGTGCTCTTTTTACTAGTGTTTTTGATATTCTTGATTCGTATATGAGTCGCTCAGAAGCAGAGTGGCCTAAGTGTAAAATTGATGTTTTGAGATATCGGCAAATAAAGAATTGAGCTAAAAATGAAACCAGTTTTTTTTATTAACCAGTATTATTTTATTCACTTACACAAACATTTCTGGAACCTAATACATTATATGAGTCGAATGCGCACAAAATTACCAAAAAAAATCTTTTTTTCTACAAAAAAAGTCAGTTGGGCACTATGTGAAATATAAGCTTTTACGAAAAAGCATCACACTTTCACTTGGGTCACCTATTCATCTGTTTCCGATCCAATATCATTATCTACTGCCTCCACGTTTGTCTTCAGGTTTATGTAAAATTCATGATAGACCGGCGGAATGTAAGGAAGAAAAGTCTGAAGGTCTTTATACTTTAGTTGCCCTATGGGTCTTCCAGCAGGATAGAGGATGTCCTGAAGTAGAAGTCTTCTCTTTTTATCTGAAAGACGTCTGTTCTTTTTTTTGTGACGTCAACACAATTAAATAATACACTCTCGTTATTAGAAATTTGAATGGCTCTTCTGATTTAAACATTAGCCACTGTATTTTAAGCCATTCTACTTTTATATCTTGTTCTCCTTATTTTCGGTTTGTAAGTAACTTCTCGTCGGTCAGATAGCTCAGCGGGCTGTGCGGCTGCCTCTCATTCGCTTCACTGTCGAATGGTTTAGTGGATGTGGGTCGAGCCCCAGCTCGGTGTACAGAAAACAAAAAGTCTAACGCAGCAGTTTAAAATTCTAGATGAATCTGCGGCTTAGACTAGGATATGCTGGGTTTTGATCGGCCTATGGTGGAGCAGTACGGCAAGAGATAAGGTCTTGCGGCTCGGTGATACTCCTCCATAGATCCCTACCGGACGGGCGTAACGCCTAAAAAAACCGGATATATATATATATATATATATATATATATATATATATATATATATATATATATATATATATATATATATATAAGTAACTTCTCTAGTTTTTCAGTACACTTAACCTTTCCGTTCCAGTGCGGGGTATTTTAGGTACCCCAGATGCGGTTTTGTTTTTATAACTTTTCAAAATATTTTTATTTTTCTTTATCCCTCCAGGTAATCTTAGAAAATATATTACCAAATCATTTTTTTGTAAAAATTATTAAATATAATTTCAATTTTATAGTAAAATTGAAATTAATTGCTTGGGGTACCTCCGTTACCCCGCACGGCCTGCTGCGTATTGAAATCATACGCGTATATTCCTGTCGTCGGCCAGCCAAATATGATGTAAACGAAATGAATGAAATGTAAACAATATCTATTTTAGATTACTGTTAGACTAAAATAATCAGGTTTAGATTACTTTAGTCGATCTTAGTAGTAATTTCTTTGCTTTGCGGTACGTATTTGTGTATTTCGGAGAAAATGGCGCGACGTAAATATTATACTGAAGAGGAATTACGTAGAATTTTAGAAGAGAGTGACAATGATGAATACGAGATCAGTGATAGTGAATCAGAAAGTACCGACAATGTCGAAGAACAACAAACAGTTCTAGATGAAATTACAGTCTCTGAAAACGAAAGTGAAAAGTCTACTTTTGAGCCAATTGCGGAAATACTAAAATCGAAATCAGGATATGAATGGAAAACGCAACCCCCTGCACCTACAAGGCGCAAGGCTCATAATATATTAAATTGTCGAGAAGGTTTACAAAATAATAGGTGAGTATACATTTTGAAAATAAACAAATGTTTTGATTAATTCGCAATTCGTTTTAGCATGGCTCTAACTTCAATAAAAGAAGCATTCCAATGCTATCTAAATGACAATATGCTAGCTGACATATGCACTCACACAAATCGACATGGAGAAGTATATTCTGAAAAATTTAATGAAACTCATCCTGATGATCAAATGCGTTGGAAGAATGTTACAATTACTGAATTATACGCTTTCATTGCAGTGCTTATAGCAAGTGGGAGGAATCACGGAAGAAAACTCCACTTGTCGGAAATGTGGGCCGAAAATGAACTATTCAAACAACCATTCTTTACTGCTGTAATGTCTAGAAATAGATTCAAAATGATATATAGACACTTGCGATTTGATGACCCCTCAACAAGAGCAAATAGAATAATAGAAACAAAAGATAAACTACAAGCAATTCGCAATACATACGATCAATTTGTAAAAAATTGCGTTGATAATTATTCACCTGGTGAAAATATCACAGTCGATGAGAGATTAGCTACATTCAGAGGAAAATGTCCTTTTAGAGTTTATATAAAAAGTAAACCTGGTCGATATGGAATAAAAATTTGGGTTTGTTCGGACTCTGATACTGCTTATATTTTGAACAGTCAGATATACACTGGAATGATAGAAAATCAACGAGAAATAAATCAGGGTTTTAGGGTAGTTCTAGACATGGTTAAACCCTATTTTGGATCAGGGCGTGGAGTTACCACAGACAATTTTTTTACCTCTGTTCCCCTAGCCGAAGAACTGCTAAGACGTCAACTTACAATTACGGGAACTCTAAGGGCCAACAAAAAAGAGATTCCTGCTGAATTTGCTCCAAATTCTGCGCGCGAAGAACGTTCCTCTATTTTTGGATTTTCTAATGATCTCACATTAGTATCCTATGTACCTACAAAAAAGAAAGCTGTCATTTTGTTATCGACACAGTTTCACAGCGACGAAATATCCTCTGATGAAAAAGCAAAACGTAAGCCTGAAATTATTTTACACTACAATAAAACCAAAGGGTCAGTTGACACCGGAGATAAAATGACTAGAGAATATACATGTGTTCGTTCAACTAGGAGATGGCCATTTAGGATTTTTATGGAAATTATTGATATGGCTGCACTCAATGCCTATATTATATTTACTAAAAAGTTTCCCGATTGGAAGAGTAATGACCGAAGTAGGCGAAGAATTTTTTTACAAAACTTGGCAGAAGAACTTTCACTCCCAAACGTTCTACACCGGAAACAGAATAATAAAAATTTTCACAAAACTGTAAAAAGTGCAATAGATTTATTTCTCTCTAATAGCAATGCCACTGTGTCAGAAACCCCTGCCAGAGACATTCAACAATATACAAATCGAAGATGCAGCTTTTGTGCCAGAACACGGGACAGAAAGACTAAAATATCATGTAGTACATGCAGAAAACCCATATGCAACATACATCGAGAAGAAACTAAAACATTTTTTTGCCCTGACTGTAAAAATGATAAATAAGATCATATTATTGTAATTACAGGTAAAATAAAAAAAATGTACATCTTTTTAATAATAAAAACAAATTATTTCAGTGACTAGCGCTTTATTATATAACTTTCCAAACAATAATGTATAATTTAAATGAATTATTAAAGTATTTTAGTGGGGTACCATAGTTACCCCGCACGGCCTGCAACGTAAGTTTTTATAGCACGGTTCAGGAAAGGTTAAAATTCTCAAAGGTCATTTTAAATACCTGAAATTTGTTCTTCTTTTTGGAACTGGAAATAACTTTCACCCAATCGTCTGGCAAAAAAATGTCTTTCAAATATCGTTTTTGTTTTTCGATCACTACAAAGTCTCTGTCACATGGCAAATAGGAGTGACCGGAAACTAGAAACTTGTGATGTATGACTGTGGGACTGAAAGTATTGGAGACACTCATGTATGTACAAATAGATGCCAGTTTAATATTTCGATTCTGACTTCCGCATTGGTCGCTGTTTAAGATCAAAACTGGTGTGTTATCATATGTTTTTACGTAGTGTAAACTGCAAGAAACAATTTCTTGTGGGCCACGTGCGGCTATGCCTTCATGCCATACATACATGTGTATCTGTCTACTCTAATCTGTATTAAAGGAGTCTAATAAATTGATTTGAATGATATTTATAGTAATATTATACTACCTCGCTTTCTTGTATCACACCTTACAATGAAGTTGTTGAACCCTACTAATACTAATCAATTTTTAGAGAAAAACATTGTATACATTGTTACAATGTATTTATAAAAAATATTCACTAATAATAATTTTTTAATATAGTAATACTGCGCATACCACGTTTGTTTGGGAAAGATGGAACAAGGTGTAGGAAACTTCATGAATTTAATTGTAACGTTCAAACTTGCACTGAAAATCTTTTATCCAATCTGGCAAGACCAAAAGGTGATATTAGGCAAAACTTGATGACAAAAGAGATTTGGGAATGTTTTTTTACTACAGATATTCTAGTAAAAATAGTAGAATGCATCAATAAGTTCATGGCACATATGACACAGTCACAGTTGATCATATAAAATTAAAACCTCTGTTTGGGGTTGTTGTACATATCTAGAGCTAACAAAAGCAATAATCAGAATGATAATGATTTATTTATGACAGATGAAAGGTCAATGGATATTTATCGCCTTACGATATCGCTAAAGAGGTTCCAGTTCATTTTAAGACCCATTTGGTTCGACGGCAAAAGTACTAGAATATTTCGAAGGCAACAATTCGACAAGTTGGCCATGATACCTGAGTTTTTTAAAGCTTTTAATTCTAATCTACCGAAGCATTACAATCTTTCAGCATATACTACGATAGATGAAAAGTTAGAAGCCTTTTTATTATACGTCCAAGATGGAAGTATATGTTGGTAGACAGCCGTCAGGAAAATATTTAGTTGATACGTCAAATATGTCACTTGTACTTCGTCTGTGTGAACCGATTTAGAAAACGGGAAGGTATGTTACCATGGATAATTTTGTCACAAGCATTCAGCTCGCGCAATTACTTCAACGTGGACATCGTCTAACTGTTATAGAAACGTTACGAAAGAATAAACCTTAAATTTCTCTAGTGGTAACACAACAAAGGCCAGAAAAACCATGTTCGCATTTCAACAGAAGTGTACCCTTGTATCTTATGTACCCCGAAAAGGTAAAAATGTTGTAGATTATAATAAGACTAAAGGAGTCGTGGATGCCGTGAACAAACTCTACGCGGCATACAATTGCGTTAGAGCAACCCGTCACCGACCAATGGTCATTTCTTACAGTTGTTTGAATATCGCTGAGATAAATTCCCTTATTATATACAATAGAACACATACACACGTATTTCTAGACGAAAGTTTTTGGAGACTTAGGTTTTCAACTTATTGACGAACATATTCGCAGACGAGCCCTAGAACAAAATATTGCAAGGACAATTCGTATGAGGTTAGTGGAAATTTGTGGCATGCAGAAAAGAAATCAAATTATCCAGAATTATGTGTATGGAAGATATACGTTCTACAGTAGTAGGAAAAACCGCAAAACTCGGTTTCGTTTTAGGCAGTGTGGAAAATATATGTGTTTGGAACATTTAACCGGACTATGCGTTGTGTGCAGTGTAGAAGAAAATGAGGAAGCAAACGGACAATAGTTTTAGTTTATCTTGGATATCTGTTGAATAATTTAATTTTTTTTGTGATATTTTACCCTTATCTTTATGTTTGTTGATATTTTGTATTCCAAAACTTAACATGTTTTTGCAAATTGTTTGTCAATTATGTTCTTAGTACCTAAAAAAAACAATTTTTTAATGTGCATTTTTTCTCGAATATAAATAAATATTGATCAAAATATTAACAGAAAATCACAACCTAACAGTGGCTTCCCACGGTCGGCGATTCTACAGATCATCGCGGACAGCCGATCAGCACGGACGAGAACGCACCGCAGACGAGCTCTTCCTACGGTCCGTGACTGTCTGTGTAGGTCCGTGACAGTATTGTTTGATTATATCATAAAAAGGCCACTCAAGCTTGTAAACATTAAATTTGGCATTAAATTATTTCTCTTCTTTTTTAATTCTTTAATCGAAATAGTACTATTCTTCAATTGATTTTTTATTTGGTTCCATACATCGTATATATCGGTTCCGCTTCTTATGCTCTGGTGCCGTAGAATTCCATAAATTTGTTTCATTTTGATACAAATTTAAAAAATCAAAAATAACTTCGTTTGTCCATTCCATCTTTTAGCAAAAAACTGCAAAACAACCTTGACAACACTACAGACAACTACTCGTGTCAGCGAATGAAAAACTTCTGACTTGCACTTGTCGTCTGTTAAAACACAGACGCGCTAGGATCGCGTCGCACGAGCATGTACCGCACCTTTGATGTTACCTACTCTAGATGGATAGGACGGACCAGCACAGACGTGCCTGCGCTACCACGGACGAGACCCTTCCCACGGTGCGTGGTGCGTGCTGGTCCGCTTACGTCCGTAATATCGCCGACAGTGGGAAGCCGCTATAAGATATTCCTTATTAGAGAAGTCGGTGTCGTAGACCGACGTTACCAACTATGTTACAAGAATTCACGTTACCGGCGGAAGGTTAACATACATCGTTAGCACCATATTTTAAATTATTCTAATCGTTTTGTAGCATCTTTTGTAAGCCTTCAGCTTTCTGCTCCTGAAAGGAAGACACTATAGATGTAATATAAAAGAATTCTTATGCGTATATTGATACTTAAAGATAAGTTGCAGAGAATCTTCCTAAGACCGTTATAATGGCTTACGGCTTGTTCAATACGAGTTTTTATTTCAAAGCTATGATTTCAAGTTTCCTTATCATTGCAGCCCAGAAAATAAAGAGTATATTGAGATAGGAAAAACAAACAAGGTGACTCTCAAAAGGGCACCATACCTTATCTTGGTTATTAATGAGGGAGATACGAGATATCTCATAAAAGTACCAATATATATATAATATATATATATAAATATATATAAATATATATATATAATATATATATATATAATATATATATATATATATATATCTATATATATATATATATATATATCTATATATATATATATATCTATATATATATATATAAATATATATATAATATATATATATATATATATATATATATATATATATATATATATAGTTTGCTTAACGAAAATCCTAGCGCCAAAAAAATTTCATTATGTCTCCGTTGTTATTGATTCGATTGATATCTGTACCAGAGTTTGATCTGGTAAATAAGAAAGAGGCGATAAAGATTATATCAAGATATAAAAAACCAACAAGTGACTGCCAAAAGGGTATCCTAGTTATTATTGAACGTATAGCGACATACGAGATATCATAGGACATTGTAGATTAAAATAGATTTACTTCGGACAAATTTTAATTTATTGACTTAAAGAATGCTTTGGCTACAAAATAAACAACTGATCTAATCCTAACATCATCATCCAGCCCATTTTCACATCCATTGTTGGATATAGGCCTCCTCCAAACGTCTCCAGTTCTCTCTATCTCTAGCTGCTGCAATCCAGTTTGTTTCTATTCTCCTTAGGTCGTCGGTCCATCGGGTGGGTGGTCTGCCTCGACTTCGCTTGTCGGCTCTTGGTCTCCACTCCAATAATCTCTTCGTCCATCTTCCGTCTTCCATTCTAGCAACATGTCCAGCCCACCTCCACTTTTGTTTATTGATTCGCAGTATAATATCGTCTACGCCAGTTCGCCGGCGTATCTCCTCATTTCTCACGCGATCTTTCAAGGTCAGGCCCAGCATTGATCTCTCCATTCGCCTTTGTGTTACCCTTAGTTTTTCGGCAGTAGCTTTCGTTAAAGTTAGGGTCTCTGCTCCGTAGATCAAGACCGGTAAGATGCATTGGTGAAATGCCTTCCTTTTCAGGTGAATTGGGATATTTGTTTTAAAAATGTCTCTCATCCTTCCATATGCCGCCCATCCCAACGTGATTCGTCTATTTAGCTCGCAAGTTTGGTTGTCTCTGGTTATTTTAATTTCATGACCCAAGTATGTGTATTTATCGATTAATTCTACCTTGTTGTTATTGATCTGTATCTCTTCGCTGGGAACCATATTGGTCATCATTTTGGTTTTCTCGAAATTTATCTCCAGCTCTAACATGCAATACAATAAATATAAAAAAAAACATAACGAATATATTAAGATAGACAAAATAAACAAGGTGACCACCAAAGGGGCACTACACACAATCTTTATTATGAATGAAATTATAGCGATATACTAGATATCATAGGACACTACAGATAAAAATAGATTTACTATAAAACATTTTGATTTGTTAACTTAAAGAAAGCCTTTGACTGAGTACAAAATAAACAACTTCTTATATCCTAACGTGCGACAAAGCAAATAAAAGGGGAGGAAATAACGAATATTATAAAATAAAAAAAATCAATCAGTTTTTAGTTGTTACCACCCGTGGAGAAACGATAACGACTATTAAATCAAAGTATGCTTGTTACTAAGTGGCGAACATGGTATTATAGATTTTTTGTAGTGTACCATTTTGTGAATCTTAAAACGTTTTATTTTTGCATTTTTCATATTCATTCATAACCAAATAAATCTGCATGAAATATAGAATATTCCTTTTGTAAAAGTATTTCAATAAACTTTAAAAATCTCTCTACAGAACTCTAATCAGATCTAAATTAGACTATGGCGCGATAGCATATTCATCGGCGACTGAGTCTTCCCTTAAAATTTTAGATTCAATACACAATACTGCACTCTGCATTGTCTTGGGAGCTTACAGAACTACACCAATAGAAAGCCTGTATTGTAAAGCAGCTGAACCATCACTACATCACAGAAGAATGTACTTAAAGTTAACCCAAGCAATTAAATCAAATTTAAAGCCTAACAACCACACCTTTAAATATGATCACCTTAACCGATTATCAACATGTTTCTCCAATAAACCACGTCTACATAAACCTTTCTACCACAGAATCAAAATGGATCTCTCATCTTTGAACACAACCTTACCTCCTTGCTTTCCCGTTAGTTTTGAACCTGCTGCACCATTGACTTTGAGAGTAATTAAAATAATAACTACCCTAACATCATTGGACAAACACACTACTAACCATAGTATAATACATCAAAATCTGCAAAACTTATTATTAAAGTATACAGATTTCTCTCAAATTTATACAGATGCTTCAAAATCAACAAAGGGCGTGAGAGCAGCAGTTATATCCTCTAATATGTGTCAAAAATATAAGTTGCTAATGCACTGTAGTACTCTTAATGCAGAATTATATGCCATATACGAGGCACTCACGTACATTATATCCTTACCAAATCAGAAATATATAATTTTGACTGATTCACTAAACTCACTACAATCTATAGGAAGAATATACCCAGAGAATCATATTCTTGAAAAAATAAAACAAAATCTGATAGAGATAGAAAATTGTAATAAGGAAGTAATCTTTATTTGGATCCCATCACATAATGGTATTAGAGGTAATGAAGACGCAGATAAGTATGCGCGTGAAGCCGTCAATTCAGCTGACTCTATTATTGTGAAATACGTGATAGCTAGTGATGTTTCAAGTGTTATCAAATCGCGGATCCTAAGTGAGTGGCAAAACCGGTGGGAATTTTCAGTGTCCAATCTTCGGAATATTAAACCGGACATTAAACCATGGAGATGTTTTCCCACTAAAAGAAGGGATCAAGTGACAATAACTCGTCTTTGATTAGGTCATACCAGTGCCACGCACAAATTCTTAATTACTAAAGAATCCGAACCAAAATGGGAGTAGTGTAACGTTAAACACTCGGTGAAACATGTTGTTGTAGACTGTCCAGTTTTCTCCACAGCAATAATCAATTATGGTATCTCAATAAACTTAGAGAAAGCACTTGGTGCAAATTGTTCATTCACAAATATGTTAAACTACTTAAAAGCTATTAATTTTGTTAACATATAATATATTTAATATTGTAAATCTGATTCTCGCTAATAACCTTCGGGTTGATGCGAATTTGTAAATAAAAAAAAAACTTTAAGATTAGTAAAACAACATTATTTATTATCGAAAAGATAAATCAAACTTGTGTTTTAATCAAAAACCCCAAAAGCGTAAATTTAATGACGGGATTTCCATCATTCAGGAAGATTATTAAGTAGTTCTCACAATCTTTGACAAAAACTGCGACAATTTCTTCAAAGTAATTAATATATCTGTCAAGGGTAACTTTTGTGAAGCATCTGCTGCCGCGGCTTTCAATAAAAACATGTTTTGAAATTCAGAATTCTCAGATCTCATCCAGATAATGATGCTAGATAGAGATGCTGCTGCAAGAGCAGCAGTTACGGATACTTTATCTAAGATTTGGTTCAGAATATAAAACGGTTTTATTCGGTTTAATTAAATATAACTTGGACTAAATATTTGTTATGCTATGCTTTGTTCTATTTCATTTCAATATTTTATCAAGAG
The DNA here is from genome assembly GCA_918026665.1 of Diabrotica balteata. Classification (NCBI taxonomy): domain Eukaryota; kingdom Metazoa; phylum Arthropoda; class Insecta; order Coleoptera; family Chrysomelidae; genus Diabrotica; species Diabrotica balteata. The sequence goes on from OU898276.1 coordinate 172,900,595, forward strand.
TTACCTATGTGTATTTTTATTTTCTTTTTTTTTTAAGTAGACATGTTATTAAACAAAATAGCAGCTCTTTATGTATTGAGAGCAAACAATAATCAACTTTTACTTTTTGTTTAATATTCTCAAGAAAAGAGTTAATTTCGTATAGTTATCAGTATAGCATATAATACAAAATTTGTTTTAAAACATCCTTTTTTCTTCTTAGGGTGCGTGTCCGTTCCGAACGTTGGTGATCATTCTGGTTGTTATGACTTTATTGGTTGCTATACGAAATAGCTGTGTTGAGGTCTTTCTACACCATACTCTCAGGTTATCAAGCCAGGATATTCTTCGTCCTGGAGCCGTTTTTACTTCAATTTTACCTTGCCAAATGAAATGGAGTAGCTCATATCTGCCTTAATTTCTCATTATATGTCCTAAGTACTGCAGCCTACGGCCCTTCACAATGTTAACCAAATCCGCGGTTGTGTTTATTCTCCGTATTACTTCTTTATTGGTGACTTTTTCTGTCCATGGTATGTTCAGGATCCTTCTGTATAACCATAGCTCACAAGCCTGAAGATTTGATAGAGTTTCCGCCTTTAATATCCGCGTTTCTACTCCATATAGAAGCACTGAGTACACATAACATTTAAAGAGCCTTATTTTTGTTTCTAGTGTAAGGTCATGACTCTTGAGCACAGAGTTCATAGTCGAAAATGCACTTTTTGCCTTTTCGATGCGACATTTAATCTTTTGGATATTGTCCCACGACTCGTTGATTATAGTTCCGAAGCAGTTGTACTGTAAGACACGTTCAAGTCTCATTTGGTTCACAAACAAATTTGCTCCAGTTATGTTTTCCTTACTAATGATCATTAGCTTGGTTTTTCTGATGTTTATATCCAGTCCATGTATTCTACTTGTTTCCGTTATTTTGTTCATTAAGTTTTGCAGCCCTTCTGTGGTATTGTAAAACAATATTGTATCATCTGCATACCGCAGGTTATTGAGCTTGACTCCATTTATTAAGATGTCTTCATCAATATCTTTTAGAGCCTCTTCAAAAATGTGCTCCGATTACAGATTAAACACCCATGTTTTACTTACTTAGGATTTTGACCATGCAAAAACATTACAGCTAACATATCTACATTTCTGAAACAATACCTGCACACTAAATAAAACTTCCCTCCTACCAAAGACGTTCGGCAATGTAAACGATTAGACGCAATTTGTTCCTCGCATTTCCGATAAATTCTTTTGTGAAAGACTTTTAAAAGCAGCTTTAGCAGATGGCTCATTAGGCTTATGGTCCTATAGTCTTTTTAAACTTTTGCTCCTGATTTATTGGGCAATGGTACGACCTCCTATTTGAGCCACTCTACTAGTATTTATCCTGCCTTGTATATTTCATTAAATATTTCAGTTAATATTTTTATTTTTGTTCTTTTTTTTATATAATTATGTTTATTTACAATCTACATCAAAAAGAGTATTAAGTAAATGTGATACAGGTTTTGCGCGTGAAGGGGAGACATCCAATGATGTCTCACCTTATTCTACTTTGGTTTAGTTCTGAAGAAGGTCTTGGGGCCAGGTTCTATGTAATCTTCTTGTGGCTGGTCCATTGTTGTATAGTTCCCTTACTAGCTCATTTTCGTGGTGAATGGTACGTTTATTTTGTGACTCCGTGGCTCGATGAATTTCTTCTCTGATGAAAGAAACCTTTAAGTCATAATGGAGTGTTTGGTTACTTACGTACCATGGCGCATCCACTATCGATCTTAATACTTTAAACTGGAATCTTTGGATACTATTTAGCGACGTTGGCTTTGCACAGCCCCATAGGTGTAGTCCGTAGAACCAGATAGGTTTGAGTATGGCTTTGTATAGAAGAATTTTGTTTTGGATGTTAAGTTTTGATTTACATCCAAGAAGCCAATACATTTGCCGGAATTTTAAGTCGAGCTGCCTTCTTTTGGTCTGGATATGTTTTTCCAAGTGAGTCGTTGGTCAAGATGGAGACCAAGGTATTTAGTGTCTGTTACTGTTGGTATTCTTATATTTTTCATCCTTACAGGTGGGCATACATTATGTCGGTTGGTAAATGTTATTTGAGTTGATTTTGTTTTATTTACTTTTGTTCTCCATTTCGTATACCAATCACTGAGTATGTTCAGATGATGTTGCAGGTTTTGTGAGGCTTGTACGGGATCTTTATTTACTGCTAGTATTGCTACGTCGTCAGCAAAGGAAGCGTTTGTAGTATTATTGGTCTCTGGTATATCGGCTGGGTAGAGTGAGAAAAGCAGCGGCCCTAGAACACTACCCTGCGGGACTCCGGAGTTGATAGGATAGAGGTTGGATTGTTGGTCTTTGAATTTTACAGAGAAATATCTATTTGATATGTAGGATTTAAGTAGGAGGAAATAGTTACTGGATAGTGCTATTTTTACTTTGTAAAGCAGACCTGTGCCAAACTTTGTCAAACGCTTGTGAGATGTCTAGAAATACAGCGTTGCAGTATTTCTTTTCTTCAAGACTTTTTGATATTTCATTTATCATTCGATGAACTTGTTGGGTAGTTGAGTGATTTTCCTGAAAGCCAAACTGATGTATTGGAAGTAATGTAAGGAATTCATGATCTGCGTATATCCTTTGAAGTAGCAATCTTTCAAAAACTTTGCTTACGGTTATGAGTAGGCTGATAGGTCGATAAGATGTTACTTCATTGGGCTCTTTTCCTGTTCTGCAGTAAAAAGGTTCATCAAATCTGTAGGAATTTCATCAAGTCCCGGTGCCCTTCCATTCTTGATTTGTCTGACTTCTGCCGTTATTTCTTTGAATAAGATTTCGTAACCTGAATTTTCTTCAGTGGTTGTTTCTTGTATTGTTCTTAGGTCGTGGAAAAGTTTCTTCAAGCCTTTATCATCTGTTTTTTTCCGTTTTTGCGTAATCAGACCTTAATAACTAATAATTAGCGTTTTGTATTTCTCTTTGGCTTCTATTATCTTTTTTCTGACGTTGGTATATATTCTCTTATATTCCTGGATATTTTTTTTTTTTTTTTTTTCTCTGATCCATTAGCTCAAGTACTTTATCGGTCATCTACGATTTCCGTTTTTTTGTATCTTTACTTAGGTGTTTTTCTTTTATTTCCCTTACTGTTTCTTGTATGATGGTCAGACTGTCCTCTATAGTTTCTGCATTTCTGTATTTTAGCACCTTTGTATTAAGGTTTTCACTCACCTTCAGTCGAAAATTGAGAACTTTCAGTGTTCTAACATCATACTTCTTTATCGACTTACTTGTAACCTTCTTCATTCTGACTTTGAAATTACCTATAACTGGTACATGATCAGAATTTATGTCTATCCCCGAGTATGTTTTGTCAGATGTACAGCTGTTTATATACCTCTTATTTACTAACATGAAATCAATATGATTTCTTGCAATCCTTTACACAGTATGCTATGAAGATTTGCAGGTGTACAATTGGCTTAGGGGTAGCTTAAACCAGATGTTCATTATTACTTTTTGATTTGCTTACGTATAAATCTCCAATGTAACTACCCGATCGTTCCGGTTTGATAGTCCAGATGGTCCAACTGTGGGTGATATTTTGCTGGCTCCAACTTTGGCGTTGAGGTCACCCATAACAATTGTAATGTCTTACTTTTTCAAACTTTTCACGACTTGATTAATACCACAGTATAGTTCTTTTACCTCGTCTTCTGTTCCTTCTGTTGTGGGTGCATATACTTGTATTATATTGATGTCGATTGGTTTTGCTTTCAGTTGTATGAACATTACTCCTGCTGAGATTGGGATGAAGTTTTTTAATTTGCGGTTCCTGAACCTTGAAAATGCATTTCGCTTATTCCCAGAATATTTAGTTTTAATTTAATGTGTGCCATTTCTTGTGTTGTATTATGGATTTCACCTTCCTCTGCCATGGTTTTTAAGTTTCATTTACATACTTGCTCTACTTCCATAGAAATCAAATGTAGAATAGAGAAAGCAACATCTGCATGTCAAAAAATGGCTAAGTTATTCAAATGTCATGATTTATCAATGCCCATAAAAATCAGGTTACTACGATGTTACATCTTTCCTATACTGTTGTACGGAGTTGAGTCATGGACTCTCACAGACGCCACCTGCAAGAAAATTGAGGCTTTCAAAATGTGGCTTAATCGTCACATCCTGAAGATATCGTACACGGACCACGTTACTAATGAAGGTGTTCTATTGAGAATGAAAAAAGAAAAAGAGCTGTTAACCACAATAAAAACAGCCAAAATCGAATACCTCGGTCACATCATGAGGAACAGCGTAAGATATGGACTGCTGCAACTAATCTTGCAGGGAAAAGTAAAAGGAAAACGGGGACCAGGAAGGCGATGGATTTCCTTGCTGAAAAATCTAAGAGCGTGGTTCAACACAACAACCACAAATCTTTTTAGAGCAGCAGTGTGCAAAGTGCAGATTGCCATGATGGTCGCCAACATCCGAAACGGATAGGCACTACAAGAAGAAGAATCTGCATACTCTGATGTCTTCTTTGCATTTTAATATTTTTGTTATACCTGTAACTGCTCCTCTCGGAGATCCGATTAAGGTGTTTACTTCGGAATTGAATTTGGCTGCAAGCAAACAATTTTTACAAAAGATACATTTATTTAACAGAATCCTTACGTGCTAAATCACAAAAAGTTTTTAGAATAAATAGTCCGTCTTCATGGCTGCTACTAGGTATAAATGTTTAGAACCACTAAAACATGGGTGAAAATCATTTAAATATCATTTAATTGGTAATAGATTATATTGTTGCTGATAATTGTGTGGGATGTTATAATTTTAAGTAGATCAACATCATGGCAACGTAAGATCTCAACCAGGGTTACTTGGTCCTGAGACCTGGTCTCTAAATGTACTTTGGGCTGCAACTTTGGACTTTAAGCAACTTGTAAAAGATGAGAAACCGTATATAAGAAGGATTCAAGGAAGACCACCAAAAAGTTCGGAAGATCTTAAGAATAACAAATTGGACTAAATATTGCCCAGAAACACACAGAACATAGACCTAAAGTATAAAAAAGATGAAATTGAATAAGTTTAAAATATTTACTGTCAAAATTTCCTCAACATGTACATAAATGGCTATTAAACTCGCTATTTTACGACCACGTTTAGGATTGGTAATAAAAGCCTGGGCCGCTCGTGCGCGAATTAAAATGTCAGACCGATATCATAATTGCACCTGCGTCATATTCAATCAGCTCGTTAATGCAGATGCAGCAGTTTGTAAATCTCATACCTTATCTCATGGACATTTTATTTTTAGGTTACTGCTATAAAGATATATTCTAGCCTTATCAGAAAAAAATACATCTAGTGCTACAATGTCCAGTAAGAATGATTTAATATAAAATGCAGGCATATTTGTAAATTGGCTTGGGTAGGTTTTAAATCAGTTACAGATTTTCTTGACGTCAATCTTCTTTCCTTACATATTCTTTTTGTTTTTTACTCCATAGTAATTAGTGGCTGGAATTTAAAAAACTCTTGTTACTCTTAAATTGCATAAGGGCAACGATGACACCCTTGTTACGAAGAAGCGGTCATAACCTTTAGTTGTATAACGATTTCTTTCTGTTCCTAGTTTACAGTGTAAACATATTCACATGTCACAAACGAATTAAAACAATAATTAGAGTTGCTTTGCCGGTATAGCATGCATTGCTGTAATAAACTTTTACAGTGAATAAACTAATAAACGTTGTTTATGCTCAAATTGTCAACAGCGAATACTTTTCACTTTCAAACAATTTACACTACTCCCATTTAATGAACGTTTATAATGTTTTGGGTTTGTAAGATTTATGTACAGCATGCCTTCTTAATAATTGTATGTTCATGTTGGAGTAAAATAAATCATTGGTTATATTATTAAAGTTTTATTTCAATTCTGTAAATTACAATAAAATTCAAAATTGCGGAATTGCTTTGTCTATATAAGTTGTACGGTATACCTAATATTCAATATCTAAATCTAACTGTATTTATTTTAATTTTAAATTTTTTTGGAAATTTCTCACAAACATAATTGAAATAAGTTTAGTTTAAAGTTAAATTAAAAAAGTTTAAAATTTAGAAGTCGGTTGATTTCTATACACCTTCGATTATAAAGGCCTAATGATTCTGCATCAAATTAACTACATCTATATATTTTAATTATTCAATTTTGTGGAAACTATCCATAAACACAATTGGATCATTAACTAATAATTTAACTAGCAAAAATTCAGATACTATATTAAAAGCTCTTGTATAATTGGCTAGTATATTGTGATTACATACAATATATTTTGAAATGCTGTCTAATATTTTCAAAGACCCATTCTAATTATAATGAATTATTGACCAATTAGATTTATACACTATATTAAAATCTGTGTGTATTATTGTTTTGCATAATTTGTTTTTATTTATATTTGCCTGCTCGGCAACTATGGTCACTCGCACGGGGGCGATTACGAACAACATTACAAGAGGTATAATAACATTAGTAAGGTATGTCAAATAAAAATATTTTATGAGTTTATATTACAATAAAATTTTCTTAAAAAAACTGAAAAACTCGGTCTAGCTGCTGTGTAAAATTTAGTGGTCATGTTGCTTCATTGTATTGATGGCATTCGGTAAGCATGTATTTTACTTTAGTTGGCATTGGCATGTTCGACAGATGGGCTGGACATCTGACGTCATCAGGAAGCTGTGTCACAGTATAAAGAGGTTCCTCTTTATACTGTGGCTGTGTGTTAAAAGTTGGTTCGCTATATTTACGCAGGTTTCGGATTAAAAATTTTATTGTAAGTACCCAGTTTTAATTACCTGCTCTTTGGGGAAATATCAACTGGTCAGATGAAATGAAAAATAATTCATAACTTTTTTTAATTAAATAATAATGGAAAATCTTTTATATAATTGACAGTATAATAAGGAGAATTACTTCATTAATGGACTCTAATGTGGCTAATATAAACCTAATAATAATTTTATATTACACTTCACACAGAAAATATGGTCTATGTATATTTGTTCCATGGAGAGAATTTCTAATGAAAAATAAAAAAATTTAATTTGCCAACAAAAATGAAAATCAGTCATTATCATCAAAAATATCATAATCGTCATCATTATCACTGTCATCACCATTAATTGGTATTATGATTGGATTTATTTCGTTTATTTTATTTTCACGAGTCCACCCATCTTCTATTAGTTTCTCGCACTTGAATATACAGTTGCACCACACTTCTGGAGTTACAATTGAAAGTGCCTTTCGCTAAGTTTCCTGAACTGCGTCGTCGCTATAACCGTTAGGCCCAATATGGTTGTCATAATATTGTTTTGCTATTCCCCATATATATTCGATGGGATTAAACTGGCAATGATACGGTGGCAGACGTAAAACTTGATGACCGTAACTTTCAATAATCTGATCCACAACAAATTTTTTTGTTTTTGTGTGGATATTTGCCAAGCGTAATAATTCTGATTTTAAAATATGTTGTGTAAATGGTATATGTTTCTTTGTCAACCGTTCTATAATTTTATTAACAGTCCAAGAATTCGTTGGACTTTTGTTTAATACTTCAGAATGGTAAGGTGCCATGTCTAAAATAATTACGCTGGGCTCACTTAAACCTGGGAGAAGTTTTTCATGTAACCATTTTACAAACATTTCTGTGTTCATATTATCGTGATAGTGACTTGATTTTGATTTAGATGAAAAGATCAACACCTTCTATAAAACCCGATTTTCCTCCTGCATGTAAAATTATGTGTCGCTTCCCTTCTTCATCAGTATGTTTGGTAGACTTTACGTTAATCAATTCAACTGCAATGTTGTAATAAATTTATAAAATTATTTTAATGTATTTTAAAATATGACCATTAATGCAGTTTTTACCTAATTTTCTGGGAAGTCGTTTACTGCAACTGGTTATCAATGAGTCATTAGCATAATTTTGTTAATCCGAAACCCGCGTAAATATAGCGAACCGACCATAGTTTGGTGTGGCCTATACGGATTATTCGTAAAATAAATTGTAAATTAATAATGGTTCATACAGTGAGGGCTGAATTGCACGTAAGGATGCATTTACTGAGCTCCACCGGATTTGTTGTAATATCCTGGTGAATCTGTATCCTTTTATCCTTCTTCTTCTTCTTCTTCTTCTTCTTCTTCTTCGTCTTTTTCTTCTTCCTCTTCTTCTTTTTCTTCTTTTTGTTGATGTGATATCTGTTAAAGCCTTTTTAGCATGGAAATCTTCGAGTTCATTGCCAGGTTTACCAATGTGAGATACAATTGATATAAAGGTATGCATAGTGATTAGTGTAAAAAGATGGTTGTAAAAGTACCTAATGGATTTTTGGACAAAAGGATAATCGATAAATAATTTCTGAATATATAAAATAAATGCTAAAGGGACTGTAGAAGTGACAATATATTTATTCGAGAGTTTATTGGACGGAGTAAAGAATTCATCCATCGAATCAAATTCATCAAATTCATCCGTCGAATTTGTAGTTTTTTGTTTTTGGACCCTTTTTATGGAAATATGTAGCAGTGAAAAGTAAATTGTGAAGTATGTCTAGTTACAGAAGAGGTTAAAAAATTATTTAAGAGATTTGTCTCGCCTGCAGTAATTCTGATGTTCCAGTTTGTTTAAAGTTGAAGTGATTCTTTAATTTTGCTGTTCCTGAAGTAGTTTGTGTAGTTCCAGTTATAGTTCCAGTATTCTAGTGTAAAACCCAGTGAAGTCCATGTAACTTTTGTGTAAATATTTAAAGTGATGACAGACATTTTTTTAATTAATATTTTGCTTTCATTAAAATTTAAAATGTGTAATAAATAATAAATTATAAAATTTTAGGATCTGACTTTAGCTGTCAATTTGCGTGTTCAGTTTTTTTTTAAATTCATTGTCAACTTATGACAGCTCGTTTTATTATTTTTGATTTTAGTTTGTTTTATTTTTAAAGAAGGTTAACTTCCATGTAATTTTGTAAGTTTTGTAGCAACAGAGTTTGTAAACGGCTAGGACACATGTAAGTTTTTTTGTTATCATTCTTTTCTGTAACAATTAATCTATATGTAAATTTGTGCCATTATTTTTATAACTGTTTGTGGTAAGACACAATAAATGTAAAATTTTGTTTTCTTAACATTTCTATTATTTTTTTTAACTTAAGTTATCGTTACAAAAATGTCGTCCAGATATGTTTTGATTATTTTATAATTATTTTCCTTGTTAAAGTTAGTGGTTGTAATCGGTATAATACTAGAGGGGTTTCCTGTTTATTTTTATTTTGTTTGTCCCAAGAGATTATGTTAGTACCCCTTTTGTCTCTTTTCTCTGTAGTTGCCCCAATCCAACTTCCTTGCCATTTATTTATCCACGACCCGAGCTCTCCTAACGAACCCTTAGTGCCGTTCGCACAAGTAGCGTTTATTTCGCTTGCCCTATCTTTACCCCCATAACCTTACCCTGAGGTAGGCAAAATATTATTCGTTACAAGGTTAGTGTTCTAGGGTTAAAAAAGTGGGTACTGAGTTCTTTTTCCAATAATTATTAGAAAATTTATTTCATTTCAAATATATTTCATGTTATGAAAAGATGATTGCTTTTTATAAAGTGTAAAATAATATTTCTGACAAACTTAAACTCTTTTTTGATACATTTTAAAAAATCAAATAAAACTCATAAATCACAGTAATAGTTTATTTTTCTGTAAACTTTTCAATCTAAATTGAAATGTGTATTTATTACTGAATATTATCGATAACATGATTTTTAACCTTTTATCATAAAAGCGTAATAAAATAACAGCTTTTATTTAGCCTCATACATTTATCACTAACAACAAGCAAAAATATGAACCCTTTTAGTTTTCCATAAAGTGCTCATAAAAAAAAATTAAAATAAAGAGAATGGTAAAATTAGTTTACGAAGTTTCAGTGCGTCACAGTTTTTTCGATTTCTTTCTAATGCATTAAGTTGGATGTGACGGAGAAAGCGGTAGTTCCGTGATTAAACAGAACTATATTGCAGCGTTAGAATAAGCTTACATACATAAGCGGTTCTTTCCTAACCTACATTTGATTCGTTGATATTTAGATGCGCTCTTTCTCTAGCCAATCAAATACGCCTATTACTAATAGTTGACGTAAAACTTCGTCCATGCTGGCCATTCTTTCGAAGTGTTCCAACAGCAAGTGACGGCTGTCGTTCAGGTCAGTATTTGCAAATAATATAGACGCTATATAATATATTTATATTCTTTGGTATTTGTTTTGTATAATTTTATTTTGTATTTTGTTTTACATAGTATTGTGATTGTGGTTTTAATAATAATAATTTTCTATTTCACTGATATTCAAATTCTACTTTTCAGTGTTTTCAATAAACTATTATTATTACACATTAGTGAATAAATAGTTTTTATGATTAGAATTATATTTTATTTATGTAATTAATTTAGAAGTTGCCTAATAAATTTTTGAAAACAGTCTTTTTTGTGTTACTTATACTATGGCCAAAAAGCAGTAGTGAGAATAGAAGAAATAACATCAGAAGAAATAGAAGTACAAAGAGTTGTTCGACAAAGGTGTATACATACACCAGTATTATTTAATATGTATACTCGGAAGACATATTAAGTAAGGCAATGGATTAATGAAACGTAGACATTAGAATTAATGACATGATCATAAATAACCTGAGATAATCTGATGATACAGTTCTTTTAGCCGAATCACATGAAGACCTACAGATACTTCTTAATTAGGTGACGGCAGTAAGCGAAGAAGAATATGGACCATCACTCAACAGAGCAAGAAATACATGATAATAACAAAGACAACTCAGGACATTCGTGAGATATAAGTACAGAATCAGCCTATTGAAATAGTAAGAGAATTCAAATACCTAGATACAACTATTAATGAAAACAATGACAGCTCTCAAGAAATACGAATCAAAATCAAACAGGCCAGAAGCGCATTTACAAAAATACAACGGCTTCTCTGCTGTAGAAACTTAAACCTTAAGTTAAAAATACGACTGCTGAGGTGCTACGTGCTATCCGTATTATAATACGGGATGGAAGCGTGGACACTGAATACAATTCACGTGAGGAGACTGAAGGCATTCGAGATGTGGATGTACCGAAGAGTACTAGAGATCTCATGGGTAGATGGAATAACCAACGTTGAGGTAATGTGACGTATGCATAAGGAAAGAGAAGTACTAACAATTAAGAGGAGAAAAGTGGGATATATGGGTCATGTGATGAGAGGAGATAAATATCTAATACTCCAGGTCATTATGCAAGGAAAAATCCGGAGAAAAAGATCCATAGGAAGGAGACGTAACCCATGTAATAACGACTTATTTAGAGCCGCTGTCTCAAAATTAAAAATCGCTGTGATGATTGCCAACTTTCGACGCGCAGACAGCCCCTTGAGAAGAAGAAGGTACAAAAATTCAATAAATGAATCATTTTGTCGTCAATTTCGAATGTTTCCATATTTATAAATTTAATAAACAATATTGTTTACTTTTTATTAATATACGGGATTACCCCTGTGGCTAAGTACGATCCTGGAATCTGTCAGATTCTTCAATAATTATATGAAATAATGCTCGACACACCTAATTCATTATATGACGTCATAATTAATGACGCACTGAAAAGTACCTCTGGGATGTACTTTACTGTAATTGTTCTTTCGTACAACGTATTTTGTTGTTTTTTTTTGTACTATAACTGTATTTGGTTTAGTTTGTTTAGTCTTATTTTTCGAACAATCTTCTTTGAGGTATTCCTGCATGGATTGGAAAATTCGTATAACAATATTATGGTGATTTATGTATTTTTGCATATATTTAGTTTAGCGTGGTTGTCCTGTAATAGTTTCTAAATCATGACATGGAATACAATTTTTATAGATTTAACAAGAAAGTTTTATTATTCGCCATGACAAAAATTGGGGGGGGGGGGGTAAGTAACCATGTCCAAATTATCAAAGGTACATCAGATCATCAAATAAGAAGAACCAATTAAAATTATCCCGGCATATCCCGCACAACAGCTTATGATGACGAAGATATGGAACTATTATATGAAGATATATCAAAGGCTATGGACGAATATAAAAATCGTCTTGCACTAGTAATTGGAGATTTCAATACCAAACTGGGTAGAAACCAAAATAGACGATATTGGGTATCGTCAGAGAAATGATAGAGTTGCTACTTTGATGGACTACCTAGAAGAAAAGCATCTATACGCAATTAACTCCGTTTACCAAAAGAAGTCCCAACGAAAATGGACATGAATTAGCCCTAATGGATCCACAAAAAATAAGATCGACTACACACTGTCCACGGAATGATATATCATTAAAGATGTAACAGTTCTTAACTTAAGATCAAAACTTAGTATTGACAATAACTATGAAAAAGATAATTAAAAACTGGGATCTAGTAGATAGAAACAAACTAGGGCAATATAAAAAGATATACAAAAACCTATTAAAAGAACAACTTACCCAAAAATTAGACAGTGAGGATAAAGTAATAGACGAAATAGACAACATACTGATAGCAACGATGATTACATCAGGAAGAGAAATAGCCAAACAGAATCAAAAAAGGACATCTATATATAAACAGAAACAAAGAAGCTTATGGATAAAAGAAGGAAGCTGAAAAAAGCAGGCAAAAGAAAATCTATAGAATATGTAGAAATCCATAAATTAATAAGCAAACTGATAAAAGATAATAACCGAAAAGAACAAGAAATAAAAATAAAAGAAATAATAGGTACACAACAACAAAAATATAAAATTGTTAAGACTGAAATTATGCAAGTTTGAAATAAACAAAATAAAAAATGTGAACGGAGCAGAAAAAACATTAAAGAAGACATCATAAATATAATCCACTATTTATCATAATTATATAAAACAAAAAAGGAACCACCAGAAGAAATTAAAAACAAACTTAAGGCTAAAATAAAAAATGTTAACCCTGAGCTACAGCCAGAAATAAGCAAATCAGAAATAAAGAAGGCATTGAAAGAAATTAACAACAACAAATCCCCTGAAAACGATGGAATAACTGCAGAGATGCTAAAATATGGTGGAAAAGTGGTAATTAATAGTCTACATTTCCTGTTTAACAAGATAATAAAAGAAAAAGAATTCCAAACAAATCGAAGGAATCAGTAACCATTATCCTACACAAGAAAAGGGATAAAGCAGATATTAAAAACTACTGTTCTATAACACTCCTCAATCTAATGTATAAACTCCTAATAAAAATTTTAAATCTTGCTAATAAAGATTGACGACAAAATTCGATGAATACCAGTCAAAAGAACAAGCTGGTTTTAGAAGTGGATTCAGCAGAAGTGACCATTTACTAAGTATGAAAATACTTATAGAACGAGCAAATGAATACCACATTCCTTTATATATAGCGTTCATAGATTTCGAAAAGGCTTTCGACGGTGTCTAACATTGGGCAGTGAAAAGTTCTTTTATTAACATTAGAATTGATCACAGATATACGGAACTAATAGCCAATATATATATAATATATATATATATATATATATATATATATATATATATATATATATATATATTATATATATATATATATATATTATATATATATATATATATATATATATATATATATATATATATATAAATATATATATATATATATATATATATATATATATATATAATATATATATATATATATATATATATATATATATATTGTTGTATTTTTGAATGTCTGTTAGCAATAAAAAACCGATATACAAATTTTATTACTTAAATAAAAATTAAAATTATTGATATTTCATAATGACACGGGCATATAAATTTTCAAACATCCTGTATAAGACAAAATATGTATTTTAAGTTGTTCAAAGAATTGTTCATTAGGCCTCAGAGACAAGACTTTCAAATATTATCGATAAGAAATTTAAATAAGTCGGTTATTGTGAAATGGATTTACCCGTAATAAAAGTGTATATAGAAAGTGTTTAAACAATAGACCGGGATGTGCGGTGGTTTTTCCCCCGAAAGATTATATCGGTAAAAGTTTATTAACAAAAGACATTGAATTGAGAAACAGGTATCGTTTGTAGCTATTAGTAAGAAATATTTGTAAAGCAGATAGATTTAGCTAGAATAATTAAAGAATGTTGTTTTCTGGAATTACCCGAATGACGTTTTATAGAGAGAGTTGGTTGGTAACGATACGTGACAGAGGTAAAAGATTTTTATTGGTCAATTTTTGAATAGAAGGAGGGAGTGGTTTTGGCTATGAGATAGGAGAGAGGAAAGTAGTCAGTCAGTTTTCGTCGCCCAAGAAGGAAGGAGCTTTGTGGTTTGTGTTTGTTTGAAGTCCCGAAGACGTAATTTACCGGGTGTGTTTATTTGCGGTGTAAAAGCTGATGAGTGTGAGGAACGGGGTACAGAGAGATAGAAAAACCAAAAGGTTATAAGAATATTAATAGCAGACGAAGCCGGAAACATTTGAAGTTATAAACAGGCGCGGAGATTGGTTCAAAAGGAGGCTGCATAGAATTACACGAGTTGTTGGGTTGCAGATACAAGGACAGAGAGGAGAAAGGTGCACGTCTTCTGGACCAAAATAGGAGCAGAAGCAGAGAAAGGTTTTTTTTTATGGCGTGGCCATAGAATTGCAACGGCAGATAACGAAAGGTCAGTCAATTTTCATTAGAGCAGGAGTGTGGTTTTCATTTATAAATTAAATAAATTGAATAAATTATAGAGACAGTTAATTTTGCGATCATTTAAAAAAGAAAAAATTATAAAGAGAGCTTAGTTATAACACATATTAAAAATCAATGTAAAATAACATTTGGGTCCATGATAGAAAACAACTTCTCATATATTTAAAGTATTGTATTGCAAATATTACCGGATTGATTGTTATATAAAATTTCAATAAAATAAAGGACATCTCACATATACTTCAGTTGAAATTCTGTGTATTTTATTCAGGTCATATTACCTATCCAATTAGGAAGCCAATTGGAAAATATTTGAATCCACGATCAAAGGTAAATAGTACAAGTTAAATATCCTGAGATTGTAATTAATTAATGCTGATTTATTGTGATTAATTGGAGATTAGATCATTTAATAAATATAGACAGGATCTTTTCTAAATAAGCAATAGAATACAATTTAAATAGCATAACAAAATGGCGCCCAACGTGGAAGCTTTGAAAAATATTTCTAGTTGGCAAATTTGAAAGGATAGGAGTAGACGAGCAGATATTTGAAAGTTTATATGCCGTGGATAAAGTGAAATATTATGTAAAATTTGAGGACATAAAGATTTATATTTTTTTAAGATACAATTTACCATAATTGATTTATTCGTGATATTGACAATTTATAGGTTACCATAATTGATTTATTTGTGTGATATTTACATTTGATAATTTTACCATACTTGATTTATTTGATTGATTTTGACATTTGATATTTTACCATTTGATTTATTTGTGGGATATTGAAATTTGATACTCGTACTCAAGAGTTATTACATTTGAACAAGAAAAGTCCCGTTTGTTGCAACAGACCAGTGGAATTTTATATTTGGCGGGGACAAAAACAATAACGAAAAGAAACAACATGTCGACCACAAGGAGTCAAAGCAAAATGCAAGAAAGGAAGGAGGATAACAGAGAAGAGGAAACAATGTTTGAAGAAGGATCGGATAATGAAGGAAATGTTACAATAATAGAGGAAAGAAAAGAAACAGGGATGTTAGAAAAATTATTAGCAATGATGCAATTACAGACACAACAAATACAAGAATCAACAAAACAGGCCATACAAGAGAATCAAAGGAAACAAAACAAACAATGAATGAAACAGCAAAGAAAATGGAAGAGACAATAGAGAAAAACCAAAAAGAAACATCACTAAAAATCGAAGAAAACCAACGGAAAACAAGACAAGCATAGAACAGAAATTAGAAGAAAATGATAGAAAAATGGAAAAGCGTTTGGACAAATATGAAAAGGAAGTAAAAGTATGTTTAGAAAAAGTTAGTGAAACAGAGAGGAAACTAGAGATGCAGAGAGAAGAAATGGAAACTAAAATGAAGGATATTCAGAGTATGCAAGAAAATTGCAGAGATGGAGATAAGAGGAATAGAAAGAAAGGAAGTTATCGTACATAGCACAGAAGACGTAAAAGTACGATTTGGCGGGGATATAAGGAAACTACACCCAGTGCCTTTTATAAATATCCTAAAGGAAAAAGTCAAATACATAGGACCGTTTGCAACAGCAAAGGAAACCATCAGAAACCATCTCAAAGAAGAGGCAAATCTTTGGTTTGTCAGCAAGGAAGAAGAATTTGACAATTGGCAAGATTTTGAGAGAAGATTCTTAAATTATTTCTGGGGAAAAATCCAGCAACTACAAGTAAATAAAGAGTTACAAAATGGAAAATACCATGAGAGGATGGGCGTATCAGAAAAGATGTACGCATTACAACTCTATAATAATGCAAAACATTTGCAATATAATTATTCATCAGAACAATTGGTAGAGTTGATATCGCGACACTTTGAAGATACCTTGGAAGACCACATAAATCTCCAAAATTACAAGGACATTGATAGCTTATGTCAATTTTTGCAAATGAGAGAATCACGTAGGCATGAAAGAAGAGAAAGAAGACCGCAAGAAAATTATAGACAAAGAGAAAACCAAGAATATAGAGATAGAGGTCAAAATTTTAGAAGAGATTATACAAGACGAGAATTCATACCTAGACAGGGATACGAAAATAGACCGAACGGAAGAGAGAATTATGAACCCAGAACCCAGAGATGGAATGAAAACAGGGATCGGGAAAATCAGAGTAGAAATAACCGCCCATACCAAGGAAACCGATACAATAACCCACGGAATGAACAGGAATCTCGCGGTAACCGATACGGGAATGATAGACCAAAAGAGAACAGAAGAGAAATAAATAATACGCAAAGAGAAGAAAATGAATATGAGAGAGAAGATGACGGGCGAGAAAACACAGAAGAACAACAGGCGTGTTTTCAAGAAGGCGCTCACTAAAAACGAAGAAACAAACAGGAATTTTTTGTCACCCCAAGGAATTTATTAAACTGGCAGGAAACAATGAAAAGAGAAATGGAGTTAATTTAAAATTTGTGGATGGATTTATAAATGAGAAACCAATTAAAATTATGATAGACACAGGCTCTGAAATAACACTGGTCAACAGAAAATTAATCGAAGAAGTAAATTTAACAAGTCTAATTTATAAAATACCTAGGGTGAATTTAGTGGGCGCAAATAAACGGACATTGGCAACAATAAATGAAGGTATACGAGTAATGGTACGACTGAAAAAAAATATGTATGCACTTCAATGTGTAATAATGCCGAATATGTCACATGACATGATTGTAGGCGTTGACGAATTAACGGAAAAACATGTAGTGATCGACTTCAAAACCAATACGATGAAAATAACAAAGGAAAAAGAAGAAGAACAGGATAAGGAACAAGAGAAACAAATTACGGACGAATCAGAGAAAGAACAAACGGTGGAAATGAACCTGGTGACGAACAAAGGAAAAGGAAGAAAGAGGGGAAAAGGTCAGAAAAAGATCAAAGAAAAAAAAACCTGGGATTCCTCAAAAGATGAGACGAGCTCAGGAGAAGAAGATGGGAAGATTTTGACAAGAAATGAAAGCAAAACTTGGGATTCCTCAAAAGAAGAGACGAGCCCAACAGAAAAAAAAAACAAAGGAAAATGAAGAGGACACAATGGAGACAGTGGTGTTTGAAGAAGACACGGAGTACACGGTGAATATGTGCGAAGAATTTGATGGGAGAGACAAAAAATTGATATGTGGAGAAGGCAAAGAAAATGATTTGCGTCTAATTTTAAGAGACTACGAAACGCTGATAAATGAGGAAAACCGAGTGGCCACAAAATACGAGCACTCATTTGAGGTGAAAAACTTGGGAAATTTTCGATCGAAGACTTATCCAATTCCTTATAAGTATCGGCAAGAAGTAAAGCAAGAAATCAAAAAAATGTTAGAAGATCAAATCATTGAGAGATGTGACTCACCCTATATTAACCCAATTGTGATAGTGAAGAAGAGCAGTGGAGAGTTAAGACTCTGTTTAGATGCCCGAAATATCAACCAACACACAGTATCACAATATGAATCACCGTTAAATATCGAGGCCATTTTTGGAAGAATCACGGGATCACATATTTTCTCAAAAATTGATCTAAAGCATAGTTTTTGGTTAATACCTTTGGCTGAAAAGTGTAGAAACTACACTGCCTTTTCAATTGATGGTATAGTATACCGATTTAAGGTAGTTCCGTTTGGATTACAAAGCGCTTGTGCAGCACTTGTACGAGCTTTGCATACCATTTTGAATCACCATGAAGAGTTCATCGTCCATTACATCGACGATTTATTAATTTTTTCACAAGATATGCAGAGTCATGTGGAACATATCAAAATAATTTTGAAAGAATTGGACACAGCGGGATTAAAACTAAACATTGAAAAATGTCAATTTTTTCAAAAGGAAGTGATTTATTTGGGTTTCAAACTTGACACCAAAACTGTAAGTCTAGCCGAGGACAGAGTAAAGCTCATCGACGAATACCCAAGACCAACAAATCTAAAAACATTGCGAGGGTTTCTCGGTACGATAAATTATTTCAAGAAACTAATTCCCGATTTAAGCCAAAAAGAAATTCCTTTAATAAAATTGTTAAAGAAAGGGACAAAATGGAATTGGAAAGAAGAACAGGAGGAAGCTTTCAAAATATTGAAACAAGAATTTGCTAAAGGAACGAAAATATATCACCCTATTTACAATTTGCCGTTTATACTCCGTACGGATGCGTCGATACAGAAATTTGCAGGAGTGTTGTCGCAAATACAAAACGGCCAAGAGGTTCCGATATGTTTTATATCTCGAGTGACTAAAACACATGAGAGAAAATACAGTGTCACCGAGTTGGAATTCGCCAGTGTACTATTTTGCGTAAACAAATTAAGGTTTTATTTATTGGGAGCTAAATTCACCATCGAAACGGATCATGCAGCATTGATACACATCATGAAGAATCGATTGGTAAATAACAGAATACACAGAGGCATTCTGCTCTTACAAGAGTATGATTTCGAATTCCGATACATCAAAGGGAAAGACAACATAATAGCTGACGCTTTAACACGGGACGAAGATACCGGAAAAAAAGAGACAATTACATTACATGTGGGATTGAATATATTGACACAAGCCGAAGGAATATTTTCATTAAATGAGATAAGGACCGACCAGGAAGGCCTAGAAGAAAGAGAAAAGAGAAGAGCGGAGCTAGAAAACGAGATATTTTTTAAGAGAATAGACGGAAAGGAATTATATTTAGTGACACCGACATTGGCAAGAAAAAATCATAAAGAAGCTACACGAGGAAAATGGACATATTGGCAGTAGAAAGGTATGGCTTGTGTTTAGGGAAAACTACATCAGTCGACAAGATTACCGCATTGCAAAAGAGATCACACAGAAATGCGAAGTATGCCAGAAATACAAGAGCAGGAATTTTAAAAACGAAAATATTGCAAAGAGCATTGTATCCCGGAACAACCTGGACATTATAGCCATCGACATGTTAAGCGATCTAATTGTGACCACCCAAAGGAACAAGCATATTCTGGTGATGGTGGATGTGTTCTCAAAATACGTGAAATTATATAGTTGCCGCACCACAAAAGGGGAAGAAATATTGAGAAAAATAGACAATTTCATCGCTACGGTAGGAACCCCAAGAAAAATTTTACTAGACAATGCAACGTACTTCCGAAATGATCGTTTCAAGGGACAGCTTAGAGAACGGGGAATCGAGACGAACTTTGTAAGCATCAGGCATCCCCAAAGTAATCCTTCTGAGCGATTTATACAAGAGGTAACGAAATTTCTTCGCATTGCAACGGATGGTCAACATCGGCGATGGGACAGAAAATTGGGAGAAATAGAGATGTACCTAAATTCCATGCCAAGTACAGTAACGAAAGAAACACCAGAATACATCATGAAAGGCGTCATGCCGATAAGACCGTGGGAAGATCCAGAACAAAGAGAGTATCGACAGGTTATAGAAACGGTTCAGAGGAGATTAAGAAGAAGCAATGAGAAATACATCCAGAGACAGGGTCATAATAGGAAACGAAGACCAGTAACTTTCCAAAAGGGTGACAAAGTAATGGTAGGAGCATTAAGAGTGTCAAATCTTCAGAGCGGTATTTGCGCAAAATTGATGCCTGTTTTCGAAGGGCCATACATAGTAAACAACGAAGATGGAGTAAACAGCTATGAGTTGAAACATATGGATTCTGAAAAGATCAGAGGTATTTATAATATCCATGATGTATATAAATATCACGAATGAAGATTTAAATTTGTATAAAGTAGATAGTAGGATAGGATAATACGTAGCATAAGTACAGCTAGCATACAGGAAGTGCGTTTTAGTTTGCCTCGAGAAAATTTAGTTGCATAGATTGATAAATTTTATCGATTACAAAGGCGGGGATTTGTTGTATTTTGAATGTCTGTTAGCAATAAAAAACCGATATACAAATTTTATTACTTAAATAAAAATTAAAATTATTGATATTTCATAATGACACGGGCATATAAATTTTCAAACATCCTGTATAAGACAAAATATGTATTTTAAGTTGTTCAAAGAATTGTTCATTAGGCCTCAGAGACAAGACTTTCAAATATTATCGATAAGAAATTTAAATAAGTCGGTTATTGTGAAATGGATTTACCCGTAATAAAAGTGTATATAGAAAGTGTTTAAACAATAGACCGGGATGTGCGGTGGTTTTTCCCCCCGAAAGATTATATCGGTAAAAGTTTATTAACAAAAGACATTGAATTGAGAAACAGGTATCGTTTGTAGCTATTAGTAAGAAATATTTGTAAAGCAGATAGATTTAGCTAGAATAATTAAAGAATGTTGTTTTCTGGAATTACCCGAATGACGTTTTATAGAGAGAGTTGGTTGGTAACGATACGTGACAGAGGTAAAAGATTTTTATTGGTCAATTTTTGAATAGAAGGAGGGAGTGGTTTTGGCTATGAGATAGGAGAGAGGAAAGTAGTCAGTCAGTTTTCGTCGCCCAAGAAGGAAGGAGCTTTGTGGTTTGTGTTTGTTTGAAGTCCCGAAGACGTAATTTACCGGGTGTGTTTATTTGCGGTGTAAAAGCTGATGAGTGTGAGGAACGGGGTACAGAGAGATAGAAAAACCAAAAGGTTATAAGAATATTAATAGCAGACGAAGCCGGAAACATTTGAAGTTATAAACAGGCGCGGAGATTGGTTCAAAAGGAGGCTGCATAGAATTACACGAGTTGTTGGGTTGCAGATACAAGGACAGAGAGGAGAAAGGTGCACGTCTTCTGGACCAAAATAGGAGCAGAAGCAGAGAAAGGTTTTTTTTTTATGGCGTGGCCATAGAATTGCAACGGCAGATAACGAAAGGTCAGTCAATTTTCATTAGAGCAGGAGTGTGGTTTTCATTTATAAATTAAATAAATTGAATAAATTATAGAGACAGTTAATTTTGCGATCATTTAAAAAAGAAAAAATTATAAAGAGAGCTTAGTTATAACACATATTAAAAATAAATGTAAAATAACATTTGGGTCCATGATAGAAAACAACTTCTCATATATTTAAAGTATTGTATTGCAAATATTACCGGATTGATTGTTATATAAAATTTCAATAAAATAAAGGACATCTCACATATACTTCAGTTGAAATTCTGTGTATTTTATTCAGGTCATATTACCTATCCCAATTAGGAAGCCAATTGGAAAATATTTTGAATCCACGATCAAAGGTAAATAGTACAAGTTAAATATCCTGAGATTGTAATTAATTAATGCTGATTTATTGTGATTAATTGGAGATTAGATCATTTAATAAATATAGACAGGATCTTTTCTAAATAAGCAATAGAATACAATTTAAATAGCATAACAATATATATATATATATATATATATATATATATATATATATATATATATATATAACAAAGCCAAAACAACAATTAAAGTATATAAACGAACAGAATCAATACAAATAAATAGAGGAGTAAGACAGGGTGACACAATATCACCGAAATGTTTCAATCAGGCTCTGGAACATATTTTTAAAAGACTAGAATGGAAAGAAAAAGGTATAAAAATTTGTGGAGAATGCTTGAACCATCTAAGATACGCTGATAAATCGTATTGATAACCGATAAAAAAAAAAGAAGCATTGTTTGAAATGATGAATGAACTGGACGTAGAAGCTGGAAAGATAGTCCTTGATATGAATTACAGCAAGACCAAAATCATAACAAATACAGATGAAGACATCACAATGAGGATCGGATAAGATGAAATAGAACAAGTTCAGGATCTGGTCAAACTATAAAACTTAACTCAGAAAATTACACGGCATTGATAAAAAGACGAGTTAGACTGGCATGGGCGGCATTTGGCGGCATTAAACTAAGCTACATTATTAAAGACAAAAGATATCCGCAGCATCTTAAGACCAAAGTATACAATCAATTCGTACTCCCTGTTCTCACTTATGGTTCCCAAACGTGGACATTTACAAAAGTAAATATGGACAAAATCATATAAAGACCCAAAGAGCTATGGAAAGACTAATGGATAAAAAGAGAAATGAGTGGATAAGAGAGAAAACAAAAGTGAGGGATGTTAGACAAGAAGTTGCAAAATTGAAATGGAGATTTGTCGGACACAATATAAGACAAAAAGAAGACCGATGGAGCAAAATTCTTATAAGTTAGAGACCATTGAAAACAGTGAAGTTGAATATTGATGGTTTACGTTTATAATAAAGATAATAAATTACCGTGTAGATCATTAAGTATTTTTTGAAAATCGAATGTAACTGTTAATATTTTTTCCTTAGAGATTTTAGCTTAGTTTTTATCAAAGCACTTTCTTTCACGAGTAAGATTTTTACTTTGCAGATGTGATTCATAAATCTCTGTTTTAAACAATGTTGGTTTAGATTTGTTTTTGTTTTATTGTGATATTTATCACATTGGTCCGTTTTAGGAACGTAAATTTCCTTTCGGTATTAGCTATAGAGGAGTATACTGTTCGTTAAACCATTCCTTGTATAAATCAAATAAGCCATGGAAATTCAAATTGCTATCCAAAATATGGATTATCATTTCTGCATCGTGTATAATGAGATTCTATAAGTAAAATGGACTTAATGTGATCATAAACACTTTTGGCATCTTTGGTTTGTTATGAGTGCAATGCTATCCACAATTTGCTTTTTTTATGAAATTATGTACTTGCTGGAAATCTATAAAAATTTAGTACACATTGCAGTTGAATTTCCAGTTTTTCTCTAATATTTGTCAGATGGTAAATATCTGATCTATACTTGACCTTCCAGCACGAAAGCTGCATTGGTAGTCGCTTAGAATATCTTCCGGATATGGTGTGAGTCTCTTTAGCAAGATAATTGATAGCACTTTAAATGATGTGCTAATAAGCGATATGCCTCTATAATTTCGGAATTGTTTCTTGTTTCCTTTCCTATATATGGGAATTTTAACGCTTCCATACCATTTTCAGGCATTTTCTCTTACTGCAATACTCTCAGAATGATGGCATACAATTTTTGGTGTAAAAAGTTTCCTCATTCTTTTAACAACTCTTCATTTATGCCATCATTTCCTGGTGCTTTATGGCCTTTTAGAGACGCGATCGCATTCTTTACTTCCTTAAGTGTTGGTTCTGGTATTTAGATATTTAGTAAATTCCGAAAGTATTCCTTCCATCGCTTGACCATTTCAATTTCTATCATTATAAGTTCACAATTTTCATTTCTGTATTACTCCAACAATTGCATCTTTTCTGACTGACTTCACTTTACTAAAGAAGTTCCTTATTTGATTTTTCCAGCCACTTCTGTCCGTTTTCTGGATTTGCTGTTTTATGTAGCTCCTCTTTTTAGTTCTGATGAATAGTCGCCTTGTTTGTGCTCTTGTTCTGTTAAAATCTGCTTTGTTCGCATCTGTGAGTACTTGAAGCATTTTCAAGTAGCATCTTTTATACTTCGACTGATATAATTTTTGCCAGCGTTTAAGAGACTTATCCCGATATTGTTTGCGGGATCATCTTTTTCACCATTTTGGTATACTGCATATACTTGCTGTATTTATTGACTATGAAAAGGCCTTTGTTCAAGTACAGCATCACAAATTAATTACAATATTAAAAGATAAAGGAGTTGATAGTCAAGACATACGATTCATAGAAAAGTTATACTGGCGTCAAACAGCGACAGCTTGCATAAACGGAAAATCAACAGAAATATGTAAAATACAAAGAGGTGTCAGACAGGGTTTTATACTATCCCCACTGTTATTTAATTTATATTCAGGTAGAATATTTAAAGAAGCGCTGCATAATTTGGAATGGGGCGTGAAAGTTAATGGAATTCTGATAAATACAATCAGATATGCAGACGATACAGTTATTTTAAGTGATGACATGAATGGATTACAATGCCTTTTAAATGCCATTGATACAGTGGGAAGAGAGTTTGGCCTAAACATAAACTGTGCAAAAACAAAACACATAGAGTGTCCAGTTTTAAATATTTTGGTTGCCATATTACTGAACAACTATATTCTTCTATAATGATAACTTACAACTTCAACTTCGAAAGCGCATGGTTAAATGCTACATTTGGTCAGTCCTCTTATACGGTGTCGAAGCATGGACATTAAAAATATCCACCATTAATCGTCTGGAGGCCTTTGAAATGTGGCTGCACAGACGTATACTAAAAATTCCATGGACGGCTATGCTGACAAATGTGGTAGTCCTTGAGAGAGCAAATGCTGCTCGCGAGCTGCTTGATAACATCAAATGTAGAAAGATGGCCTATTTTGGACACGTAGTAAGGGGAGACCGATATAATATTCTTCAACTTATTATGATGGGTAAAATCAAAGGACGCAGAGGAATTGGTAGAAAGCAGGCCTCTTGGTTGAAGAATATCAGGGAGTGGACAGGAATAAAGAAAGCTGAGCAACTATTTAGAATAGCTCGAGACAGAGACAGTTTCGCCATGTTAATCGCCAACGTCAAGGGGATTGATAGGGCACGTTAAGAAGAAGAAGAGTTATACTGTAATGGCTATACTTGTACTTGCTAAGCAATCGGTGTTTTTTTCTATACAGTATACTTCATTTTAGTTGTTGTATTTTGAGCATCCTCCAACAGGTCTTTCTCTTTATTGAATGTTTGATTTTCAAAATGTCTTTTTCATTTATTCAACGATAATTTGGTGACATCTTTGTATTTATTGACTAATTTATTTCGATTTGTGATCATATTTTATACATTACATTTAGTGATTTTAGCCAATACAAAAAAAAATCTAACTTTAAAGCTATTTCTAAGAGTAATCTCTTAATTTTATTTGGAGCACCCATCTCTATTACTACAGACTTTAATCCAATAACTTTCCGCCAAAACGGGGAACTTATTGATTTCTTTTAATGCGATAAATCGTGAAGTTTCGCACTCGGTTTTTTAATATGCATTTATAAAGTTCTTTGGGGCGATAGCGAAATATGGGGATACTTTTTATGAGTTTATTCCCTAGAAATTATGACATATTAAAGATATTGCTGTTTTTTATTAAAGAAATTGTAGGAATGGTAAAGATATTAGATTTGCAAGAGCAAAAACAACATCCGCGAAAAATAATAAACTTAAGTAAAATGGTGAGCCCTATATTTTCTTGTAAGAAAAATGAGAATGTTATTGAGATTAAAATTGAAAATTATTCAAAGTAATAAATTTTGAATAAAAATTTTGTTTTTTTTTAATACATACATTTTTAATAAATACGTCATAAAACATTTATTTATAAGAGACAATTTTTTTACTTAGACGATTTAAATAACTTATTGATATAATGTATCTTAGGCTATGCTGTGTTTATTAACGTTTTTCTAATTTCTTTTATCCTATCAGAGCTATATCAGAGTGGATGATTATCAATAAGCTTGTTTTATCACTATAAAACTGCATGCTTCTATTTACTAGCAAGATTTTATAGTTTTTAGTAAATATTTATTCTGTATGACTCTTCTGAATAGTTGCTTCTGATTATGTGACTTGTTTAACCCTTAATTTGGATTTGTATCTTATAGACTACGTCATTTTCAAATATTCAATTTGTCTATCTCTTAAATAATTTACTCATTATTGTCTGTTAAATGTATTACGTATACTTCTACTAAACTCAGAAAGCTAATAGTACTGCCATCTATAGTGATCATTCAAAGTTATTCACAAGATGGTTGCCTAGTGAACGCCGATTAGAAAAAGGCTGGTAAGTTTTTTTCAGTGTTACTGTAAAAATAAGTATTTTGTTTTAATACAGGAGGTGAAATTGTAGTATGATGATGTGTTGTAATCATACATATATGAATATTTATATATAAATATTCAAAAGTGACGATACCGAACCATTTTTTAAGCTGTATGCTATAATCTACTTTGCCAAAGGTACAGCATAAAAGAGCATTTTTGTTTTGTATCCTATAATATACTTTGCCAAAGATATAGCTTAATGGAACTTTTTTGTTATGTATCTTATAGTTTTCTTTTCCATATATTCAGTATTGTGAAATATTTTTGTTTTTTACGTATCCCACACTTCATTTCCAATTTCATTATTAAAATTTGTTTAATGAAACGTTTCAAAATGAATTCATTTAGTTATATAGGTAAGTATAGCGTTTCCTTGGTTTCAGATAAATACCAATATGACATCAAGGTCCGAAAAAATTTTAGCATTACTTCCACCACCTTCATCTGATATGGATGATTCGAGCGATGAAGAAAATGAAAGTTATACTAAACCATCTAGGACTCAAAGTTCTGATATGGATCCATCTAGAAGTCAAAGTTCTAAAACCGATGAAAGTTCTGAGGTCGAAAGTTTACCTCCTGAAGTTCAAGAAATTTTTGATACATTATCAGATACAGATTCAGCATCCGAAACTGAACATTTAAAACCAGAGCTATCAACACATCAATCTGCTTATAGTACGCTTAAATCTATTTGCAGTATACCTAAATCTGCTTTGAGTCCTCTAAAAACACGATCACAACATCAGATACCTGGACCATCTAAAGATAATAACGAGAATACTAACCAACCTAAAGGCAAACTACAAAGTAAACGCACGAAATGACAGAATTTGCTTGAATACCACTGGACGAAAGAAGAATTTCAATATCCTGTGAACATTCCCGAAAATAACTTTTCTGATGTGGATGAATTAAAGTCACCATTAGAATATTTCAAAATGTTTTTTTCAGACGATCTATTCGAGTTGATTGTCAACAATACAAACCTTTATTCCGTTCAGCAAACAGGCAAGTCGATAAGCGTTACCAAAGATGAGATAAGTGACTTCATAGCGATACAGATTTTGATGGGTATAGTAGCTATGCCATCATACTTGGAATACTGGAGTGTAAACTTCAGATACAATCAAATATCAGAAATAATGCCTCTCAAACAATATCAGAAAATTCGCCGGTATATTCACTTCGCAAATAACGATCATATAAACAACGATCAGTACTACCGAATTCGCCCAGTTTTGGATATAGTGAAAAGAATATAATATCAAAACCAAACAGTATATAAAATTAAAACCAAAAAAATGGGGCTTTAAAATATTTGTTAGAGCCGACATTTTAGGATTTGTGTACGATTTCATAGTTTATGGGGGGATGATACTTTTAGGCAGCATACTTTTTCACAAAAAGAAGAAACTTTAGGATTGGTAGGTGCTAAAGTTGTTCTTGCTCTAACACAATCAATGAAATCACCGGCGCTCAGTGTTATCTATGTCGATAATTTCTTTTCAAGTTTTGATTTGTTTTACATTCTTCGCCATGATTATGGAATTTTAGCCCTGGGAACAATGAGAAATAATCGATTAAAAAATTGTGTTCTGAAGCTATTTTCTTGTGGCATTGTAAATTAATTAATATTAAACTGGGAATAAGCCACAATTAAAGATAAAAATACGTTTATTGACGTTTCAATTTCCACTTCGGAAATCGTTCTCATTATTTTGAGAACGATTTCCGAAGTGGAAATTGAAACGTCAATAAACGTACTTTTATCTTTAATTGTGGCTTATTCCCAGTTTAATAGTAATTAAAAAATTGTGTTTTAGAAGTTGATAAGTCTCTGAAGAAAAAAGGAAGACGATCGTTTTGTTCAAAAACTGACAACATTAATAAAATAAATGTTGTGAAATGGTTTGACAACACACCTGTTTTACTTGCCAGTACATATATATCTTCTGCACCTGTCCAAACAATTAAAAGGTATGATAAAAGGCAGCGAGCAAAAATTGAAGTCCCTTGTCCCTTTCTCATAAAACATTACAATGCTGACATGGGTGGAGTAGATCTGATGGACATGCTGGTAAGCCTTTATAGAATTCCCCTAAAAACTCGTCGCTGGTACCTCTCCATATTTGCACAAATGCTAGATATTTGTATAAACAACGCATGGATTCTGTATAGAAGGGATAAAAATACTTTACAATACACGTCCAAAGGTTATACTTTCAAATATTTTAGAAAGTGCATAGCAGAGACTCTAACAACAAAGGGCAGAAAAAATAAGAGTGTTTGCACAGCAAACCCAAGAAATTAAAAAAATTAAAAAGTGCGTTCTGCCGAGACTACCAGAGGAAATACGATTTGATAAAGTTGATCATTTTCCTATTTATAATACCAAAGGCAGGTGTAGGTATTGTAAATCAGGAGAGACACACTGGTCATGTTCAAAATGTTCTCTTAGATTGTGTTTAGTAAAGGAAAGAAAATGTTTTTATTCTTTTCATAATAGCACATAAGTAAGTTTTACAACAGTTTTGGTTGTTTTTCACTAGAATGAAAAATTATGTTACTTTATTGTATATTACTTTATTACTTTTTGCTCTCTTTTTTTTTCATTAGAAAACTAGTTTAGTACTTTAAGTTTCTGCTTTTATTGTGAGGTTTTACCTACAATCTTCGACTTTGTTTCTTATAAGATACATAATAAACTTTTACAATAAATTTGGATATTTGACTATGTATCTTGTGGGATACACTCCATATCTCCCTTGTTTATAAAAAAAAATAATATAAAAATGGTCAAAATGCCTTGTGATATACCATATCACACTACCTAACAAACAATTTCACAAAAATTGTTGTTATATTAAGGCTTGCCAAATTAAGGGTTAAGAGTTCTATAGCATTATTTGTCTACCTATCCACCTCTCGATATTTTACCTCAGTTTATTTTTGTTATTATTAACGTTTATGTTTGGACTTGATATAACTAATTTTTCTTCTTAGCCTTCTGTCTTTCATTTTTGGACATATACCTCTCCCAACTACTTCCATCGATTTCTATCCCGAGCTACATAGTGTCCTATGTTGTATTGTCGCGGTTCAACGTTGATTGTTTTGTTTAGCAGTGTAACCTGCGGAGCTCCATTTAAGTTTAATATTTTTTTGTGATATCCTCCAGACTTGTTTTTGATCTTGCCCAGTTGTTCCTCTTTGGTCCGACATTTGTGGCGCTTGTGACGCAAATTGGTCGCAATGCTCTTGTAGTGATCCTTTTTAAAATAAAATGTTCCTTTTATAAGTAAACTTTGACAAATAGTCAGAAATACGTATTTACGGTAGCCTTAGATCGATGTAGCTATTTTAATTTTTCTTTTCCTGTTCTGCAAGACATGCCATTACATTTTACTTTTATTATTCACTAGTGTTAACAACAATATGACTAGTACGCTAACAGCGATATCTATACGAAGCAACAAGAAATCGGAAAACCTCTCTTCGTTAGCAAATTAGGTGAATCGCACATTCAAATCCTCTTAATAAAGGCTATTGAATCGTCTGTTTTATATTCAATATATGCCATATTATTTAGAATTTCCTCTAATTGTGCTTGGGTTAACACTTTCTTTGGATTTTTACGAGACATGGCGTAATCTAAAATTATAAAATATGTTATAATACAGAATTCTACAATAATCTAATATGTTTCATATATATTATTAATTCATATAAATAATTATATTATTAACAATTTTACTTAAAAAATTGTTACGATATTAATTGGGAAAGAACAATTTTTGGGGTCCGGTCAGTAATTCTACGGCAAACATAGAAATAAAGATAATTCTTTGTAATTCTAATTATTGATTACTCCTGGTATTAGTCCACATGGATATTGGTGTGGCTTATTACTTTGAACGTATCTTATTGGGTAATACTGAAATGTAATTGGTCAAAATTTTCGGAAGTGAATACACTGATACCAAATCTGGCTTTGCTGTTATCAGGTAAAAATTGCTTCTCATGTTTCAAAGGCGGCAAGCATTAATAACACAATAACAGTGTCGTCGTGATAAACTTATTTTATTTTATTTTAAACTTATTATATAAATTATTTTATTTTATATAAAATTGTAGTCTCATTTTTTAATTCTCAAATTAATAAGCACATTACATTTCATTTGCATTATGTATGTATATACTTTTAATCATCAATTTTAAATTTCAATAAAAGTTAAAGAATTTTTAGGGTCCAGTCCCGAATAATTCAGAAATATAAACATTATTTGTAATTGATCACTAACGGTATTGTCCACATTGCAGCTGTGGTTTATTACTTTCTACGTATCTTATCGGGCACTACTGAAGTGTAATTAGTCATATTCTTCGGAAGTTATTACGCTCAAACTTGATCGTTATCTGGTCAAAAATGCCTTCTCAGGTTTCTCATACTAAACGATATATTCAGTATCGTCGTGTACGACAGCAAGTTCACGTATATTTTTAATATTTTTGTGCAAACAGTAGTGTTGTGTTTTAGTTAAGTTTGAGTTAAGACAGTAGAAAATAAGTTGTAAATACATTAAAGAATATCGAGATGACAATAGAGACATTGTGTATCTTGATGAAACGTGGTTTGACACCCATGATGTAGTTCAATATGGCTGGATGGATGATAGCAAAAAGTGCTGCTTGAATACTCCTTGTTCGAGAGGAAAAAGAATTATAATTCTACATGCTGGGACTAAGAGCGGGTTTGTACCTAATGCCTTGTTATTATCGGCCAAAAACATTAAACAGTGTCATCAGCTGATTATCATGAGGATATGACGGCTGAACTTTTCGAAAAATTGGCAACGGAACAGCTGTTACCGAATATTAAAACAAATTCCGTGATAGTAATGGATAATGCGTCATACCATTCTAGACTCTACACCAAAATTCCAAATACTAGCTCCAAGAAGGGAGATATCATAGAATTTATGGAGAACAAATGCATGGCAACACCTAGTAAATGTACCAAAAAGGAATTGTTGCAATTAATTAAGCAACAAAATTTTCAAAAAGAATATGTAATAGATAAACTCTTTGAACGCCACGGGCATACGGTTTTACGGCTCCCTCCATATCATTGTGTTTTCAACCCAATTGAAATGATATGGGCCAATGTAAAAAAGAAATTGCGGAAAATGAATCAATCTCCCCAATGAAGTGACGTTGTTGTCCAAAATATAAGAACAGTGATCGAAGAACTTAACAAAACTGACATTTGGAAAAATTGTGTAGCGCATGTTCAAGTAAAAGAAAAAGAATATCCTACTTTACCACCAATTGAACCGGTAGTTATAAACACAAACGACGACTCAAGTTCTGGACACACGGATAGTGATAGTGTTTAATTGTTTGAATATTTCTACAAAGACTTCCACAACTTGTCAAAAATATGTTCTGTGTATCGAAGTAAATGTGATCTCTCGATTAATCTATAACCCAAGAGACAATTCGACTGTAAGACGAATTGGCCGATTTCATGTAAGTATCTTTCAAAAATAAGCTCTTTAAACCGATGAAACTTACAGATCATATTCATGATTATTTTTTACCAAAAAAAAGGGATCAACTTTGTTTTGAGCGTAACTTGCTTACGTTTGATGCTAGAAACTTTTTTAAAAATCAAAAATAAAGATTTCTTTAAACAATTAAAAAAAAAAGTAAAAAAACATTTTTTTTTATTATTTCACGTTGAATTATTCGATATGGAATTTGACGAATAGGTAAGAATCTATTTTTCATTAGCTATAACTCTGCTTCTGCTGGGTATACAGACTTCATACATATACCATTGTTTTCACTTTTTTATAAACTGTATTTTTGCTACGAACATTTTTTCCATAAAATACTTACCTTTTGAGTTATTTGCGAGAAATCGTCCAAAAACGTGGTGTTTTTGATGAAAAATGAATATATTCACTCGCAAATAACTCGAAAAGTATTGATTTAGTAAAAACCTCTATAGAACAAAAGTTACCTAGAATTAGTCAGTTTATCCACTTCCGGACTTATTTTGGATGTATATCTTTTCACCCCCCAAGAAGGTGCGGTACTCACCCCCAGGGCAAAAATACACATCGGCACAATATCACTTTTTTTCTTTGACACGTTAGCTATATGTGTATGACAAATTTCATGTCAATCCCAGTGGTTCTTTAAAATTTAGAGGTTTTTACAATATTTTACCGTTAGTGAATGGACTATATTGTGTATTAACTTTTAATCATCTTTGGTGTCAAGTTCATAAAGAAATGTGAATAATTAACAATATTATTACTGTTTAACAAAATATTAGACCTTAATTTAAAAATAAAAGTTTATTATTTAATTTCTATTGCGCCGCCTATGTTTTACAAAGACGCCGACACTTGAGTGTCGAATTTTGTTTTTATGACTTGTCCAACTGACATCGTAGAAACTATACCAATAAAATTTTAAATTTCTTGATAAAGATATATAATATATTGGTTATTTAAAAAAAATTGCGATAATTTTACTACCGGGTGCCTTGCAGCAATTGTCTGCCTTATGTACTATTCACAATAAAGTACGATAACTAACTAATTGGATTTGAATTTCACATGACGATGATGGGTACCGACTAAGGATTAACCAATAAGGGAATTTTAAAAATATCACGTACATAGCGTATCCCGTTAACACTTTACCTGGAAATATTGAGTTTATTCAGCAAATTACTGCGGCTCGCCCGGCTGAAGGTTAATAAAGAAATAGGCTTTAGTTTTCTGAAAGGTGGTCTATCTCTCCTCTCTTTACCCGACTAACTTAATTATATTAAAAAAAAAAGTTTAATAAAAGCTAAAGTGTTTATATTATAGTAGATACATAATTTGGAATGTTGAATGAAAATTAAGATGTCTTTTAAGTTTTATTTTTAGTTTTTAATTGAACGACTAAAATTAAAATAAGATTTCTTTATAAACTATCCTCGTAGTAGTTTATTAGTAGAAAATATTAGATATATAATAAACCTCCAGTGTCTAAACTGATCACAGAATTCCATCTATAAACTAAGTACGATAATATAAGGGAGTAAATGATCTCATTCTATAAAAAAACTAGGGTACATTGACCGATCACGTCTCTCATTTATTCACCCTGCGATGCTGCTGCATCGTCATCATCACTTTTCAAAATAAAAACGGGCGATCGCACTGCTCCGGGGCCCGGAATGTCAAAACCAGAATGAACACGAGAGATTTTTCTGATACGGGAATTTGATGCATAGGGAGTGGACGTCGTCCTTTGGGATCATTTCCATTTTTTCGCCCTAAATTTTTTTCCATCGGTTGTGTGAAACTTCTAGACGGAAAAAGTTGTTTATGGGCGGTTGATGTGTTGGTATATTGGACCCTGTAGGAAAATGTAAAAGTTTGTACCGGAAAGATTATTTATAGTGCTCACTAGATACGACAATTATGGTGTAGCTTAAATTATTTAAATATTATTTATGGGGAAATATATATATATATATATACATATATATATATATATATATATATATATATATATATATATATATATATATATATACACATATATATATATATATATATATATATATATATATACATATATATATATATATATATATAATATATATATATATATATATTGTTATGATGTGTTGTTGTTGTATGAGCAATGAGTAAATTTGAATGATATATGTAAGTATAGGTTTTTATCGCGGTTCTCAAAGAATTAGTTTGTAAGTACTTTTTTAAATTATCTTTATTATAAATATTATGAAACAAACCTATCTATCTAATATAAGCAATATCAATTTAAAACAATCTATCTAAAATTTGAAATTCTTACAATTATTAAATTATTAACAAAATTTGGTACCTTCTTTCACTGAACGCCTAAAGTTTTTCCAAAATTAAAGTTATTATCACCACTCGATATCTTCTTACTAAGCCTTGGTTATCCAACTATGTTAATATCTTCCTTCTTAATTATCTCCACTCACCATATAAATATATATTTAACTCCTTGTTAATTTCCATACACTTTATGTACTTTGAAATATACTGGTTCTTGTGGTTGTATTATTGAATGCTTATTTCAATGAATTAACTTCAAAACTGTCACTATATTACTGTAGTAATAATTAATCTCCAACTGTATTTAACTTAATAATTCATTTAACTTAATCAATGCCTTCTTCTAGCATTGAATAATCTCTTCATAACCTCATAAATAACTGACTTAATAATCCTTAAATTGTTATAACTAACTCCTCAATAATAATCTTGTAACTGATTTAATATCTTCTAACTAACTTACTTAACTCAATTAATAATCTTCTTGTAACTAAATTCTTGAATTATAACTTTACTAACTGATAACTGATAACTGAACTGGTAACTGAACTAAACTGAACTGAACTCATAACTGACTGACTAAACTCTAACTCATAACTGACTCTAACTAACTGACTGACTTCAAATTACATGGCTTTTTATATGTTTTTCATCGTTTCCAGAACATTCCAGCAATAAATCATGTTCGAATCCTTCTATTTGTTCTATATGAACAATCTGGAATGATTTCCTGTCTGTGATGTATTATGTATATAGTCCCATTGACATTTCTAGAGTTTTCTATCTATAATTTACTTGACTTTAGGCTCTCCAGATCAGAACTACACTATTATATGTAACTTAAACATTTATATGAACTATATTTTTACAATTTTACATCCACAATTATATTCTAAATTAACATTCCAAAAATAAATAACTATTTGACTTTGACACTACAGTGTATGTTTGGTTGCATAGCACATGGCTGAGTAAACATATTAAATATTAAATAAAATAAAATAAAAAAAAATTCTTAAACTTAATTCTTATGCTAAATTCTTAAAAATACCCTCATATAATTATTTTTTTATAATATTATCTAGTATATAACTTACAAATTATGTCTCTAACCACTATTTAAATAAATCTACTAATCAACACTGCATATCTGGTTGTATATATTTCTAAGTTAATTTATTGTATTTCTGTTTTCATACTAAATGTATATATATATATATATATATATATATATATATATATATATATATATATATATATATATATATATATATATATACGAGGTCTAAATTCAGATAGTTGACAGTTTTATTTTTTAATCATGTTTTTTAATGTATTACTATGCTAATTAGTTAATTCCTAATATCATGTTCAATCAGCAATACAATAAATTTTCTCTAACAAAACTAGTTAATAAAAATAATGTTTATTTCAAATCGCAAAAAAAGAAATCCGAAGATTTCTACTGACGAAACCAAAATTTAGACATTTATTGTAATCTGTTCCTTTTAAGAATTGTAAGGCAAAACAGATGATGATCAAATATCTAAAGAGAAATATGTAGAATCCAAAAGTTGCATTCCATAACATAATCTTCTCATCTAAGCAAAAATCCTTGGCAAATTAATTTTAACTACTCTTAAAAAGTATATCGGAATAAAAGAAAGGCGGTGAAGATTTGACTTCACGTAAGGTGCCTCTGTATATTCTACTTCTTAAGGTGCCTTCTCCATTACTGAAGGTTGGCTATAACTACAGCAAATTGCTCCCTATCTTGAGCTGTTCTTATTATCGAATGTGTGTCCATGCCTGTCCAGTCCTTACATTCTTCAACTAGGAGCATTTTCTTTTTCCTGGACCACTTCTTCCTTTCACTTTCCCTTCCATTATAAGTCGTAGTATATAAGTATTTTTCTTCTCCGTAAATATGACCTAGATAAATAATTTTTCTATTTTTTACAATATTTACGAGTTCTTTCTTAGTACCCATTCTTCTTAGCACCTCGTTGTTGGTCACGTGCTATGTCCAAGAGATCTTCAGCATCCTTCAAAAAACCCACATCTCAAAGGCTTCTATACCCCTCACACTTGTAATTTCAAGAGTCCATGTTTCCACTCCGTATAGCATAATAAAATAAATAAACGTTTTTTCAAATTGGTATCGGATATCCAACGATAACGTAGAGTTTATTAGGAATGTTTTGATTGGTGAAAATGCGGACCTAGCATATTCTATACGAGTATATATTTTAACCTCGTGGTCTAGATCGTTTATTATCCATCAACCAAGCTACTAAAATCTTTGTACTAGTTCTATATCAGTTTGTCATAAATTCGAATATTAGTGTCGACATTTGGTGCACGTGTATCATCTATTATCTCCCTCTCTGATTATGACATTCAAAAGTCGTTGTAAACCCTCAGCACTGTTCGCAATTATGACAGTGTCGTCTGCGTATCTTGAGTTGTTTACATATTCTCCATTCATTTTTGTTCATTTTTCAATATTTTCGAGGGCATTTTGAAAGATCTTTTCGGAATATATTGTCATGTTTCTTCTTTCCCAACCAAAGAAAAATAAATAAACAGATCCATCGGAATAAAATTTTAAGATATCTGTATAAACAAATTGTATATAGTAATTTAACATAAGATTTAGTGTAGATAAAAATAAAAATTTGTTTGGCAAACGACCTTTTCCGTTTCCAACAAAATTAAAAAAAAAAACCCTTTGTTTAGGATTAAAAGACATTTTACCTGTAAGTTAATCTTTTCATTGTTCGAAAAATCGAGTATTAAATGACCATATTCTAATCTTTTAAAATATGTATAAATTTTGTATTGACAAAACCAATTTTAAAGTAAGCTATTTAGTTTTTCTCTGAAACAGAAATTAGGCTTTTCCAAAATCATGGTAAACACAATTTGAGCTTTTGATTGGACGGTCGTTTTTTCAATGGGAATTTGCCGATCAGGAGGACCGGAGAAGTGAGATATAATTTGGTCATCGAAGGAAACAGTCGTTTGTCTCAAGATAGGGTGTGGTTCGTGAGTTGGATACCGGCATTGTGAAAAGAATTGAATAGTTTCGCAGAAGAAGATAACAAGTAGATTAAAGAGGTCCTTGTATCTACCGTTGGCATTTTGTGAAGATATGTGAAAGTAGTTTTACAGCATCAAGTTTACAAAAAGAAATCCTTGTGTCATTAATACGTAGCTGCGTTTTTGGAGAAGTGAATCAGGTGTTTTTGGTTAGTGCAGGAAGTTTGCAGAGACGTTAGAAAGAAGCCGAGGTGCCAAAAAGGAGAGATCACATCGTAGAGGAGACTGAACTTTTCTGGGTATGTTCCAACATACAATTCAATAAGGAAAAAAGCTGGAAGTGTTTGAACAATTGAAATTGGTATTTGTGAAGGATCTGTGTTGACATCATGGTTATTATCATTCAAATTTGAGAATTGAGTTTTGTTTGGCTAATCAAAAGTTTAAAGTTCTTGTTTTGTTTTTTTTTTCTTGTTTCAAGTAAAGGAGAGTTTAAGTAGAATTGGTTTTCACTTAATATATGTAGATTTAAAATCCTATTATTATAAAAATTTCATTTATTTTCTTGTACGCTGATTGGTAAGATAACGGCAAAATTTGATAACTGTTTTATTCGTTCATATAAATTAAAGAAACGTAATTTTTTTTAATTTAATATTTTCTTTTATTATTATCGTTTTTTCTCTATCCTTTTTTCTTCTAATTTGGTTTTCACTTAATATAAATGTATGTAGATTTAAAATCTTATTAATATAAAAATTTCATTTATTTTCTTGTATGCTGATTAATAAGATAACGGCAGAATTTGATAATTGTTTTATTCGTTCATATAAAATAAAATAACGTATTTTCTTAAATATATTATTTTCCTTTTTTATTATCCTTTTTTCTCTATCCCGATAAAGGACAACTAGAAAATCTTTGAATCCATCGAACACAGGTAATATAAGAAGTTTTATTTTACATTTTATAACAATTAAGTTACATTATTTTGATTGGCCCAATAAATTAAAATCTAAATAAAAATAAACAATCATAACAATATATTAAATAACAGTGGAGAAAGTATACAGCCCTGACGAACTCCTCTTTTTATTGGCAATCCTGCTGTCAGACGATTGTCTATTTTGATCGACGCCATTTGATTCCAATATAGTTTTTTAATAAGTGCTACAGTGTTATGGTCTATACCATGTTGTATTAGGGTTTCTGTATATTCACATATACGTATTTCATCATAACATGATTAAACAGAGCGACTGTTACAGAAGCTCTAAACGCAAAAGCAAGTCTTCTTCGTAGAACAGAAGCAACAATAAAATGGCTATAATTTGGACGATATAGTGACGTTTGATAATAAATCGCGAAAGAAGAAATCAAAAGATTACTATCGACAAAACCAAAATTCAGATTTTGGCTTTAACATGTGTCTTCTAAGAATTGCAAGGCAAAACAGACCAGGGATGGATATTGTTCGATGGGCATTATCATCTGCTAACACCAGTGATACATACAAGGTTTCATTTTTCACTTAACATAATAAAAAAAAACTAAGACCAATTAAGACGTTGTTACTTTTATTTTACTGAACCTAAAATACATTCATACATATTTTGTATGTACCACTGATGTTACTAGATGACTACGCTTATCAAGTAAAATCCATCCCTCAGGTCATTATTTATAGCTTGAAAACGATTAAGTTTAGAGAAAAACTACAGTAGATCTACTTATGTTGTTCAGAATTATCCAAAAAACTCATAGAATTATTTCTGCGGCCGAAAAAATGTATTGGTTCAATTTGTTTACAAAAAAGGTTTATAAAAATGAGAACAATATTCATAAATATTATGTCAAAGTTTGTTCATTATAGGAATAAATATGAAGAGCAGAGAGAACTGAAATTTTTCTTTCCATATCATTGGAACTACTTCTTTTTTCTCTACCTCTCTGCAAATTCAGTAGTTTTTCTTTTTGAACTTCTTGTAATCTGTTTTAAATCCAATTACTTTCAGACTCAAAGGTTCCTGGAAAGGACCAGCAAAAGAATGTGTTGGTTGTAGATTTACATCGTCATCAGTAACTTCAATATGTTATTAAATATTCCTTCCAGTTCATTAGCAACATTTTTATTATTATATATCATATCTAGAGCTTTCGATAATAAAAATTCATGGCTGTAGAAGAAATTTTCATAAATTATATATGATATAATATACTCCATTCCACGAATATACGAAAAGTCCCTGACAGCATTCTTGACAATGACAACTACAAGCTAGACTGGGTCCGCACTGTGCCTACAGACCAAGCAGTGGCGCAGAATAGACCGGATCTCATATTACTTAATATACTTACTAGGCAAACAATACTTATTGATATGGCGATACCCAACACCAATAATTAACGTGTTAAATACAACGAAAATATCGCCAAGTACAGAGATCTAGAAATACAAATCAGGCGACAATGGAGAATGGAAAGTACCCAGAGAGTACCTATTATTCTATCTACTACTAGTGTTATGCCCAAAATCCTCCTAGTGGACACAAAACAGCTGGGTCTAAATTAACATCTGTATAAGGTCATGCAGAAAGCTGTACTCCTTGCGTCGCGACGTCCAGATGTGAACGAAAATTTTTGGGAGATACTACAACATACCAAGTCACCTAGGACTCGATAACATGGAAAGACTCCCACCAGAGCTCAATCCTTTTGATACCGTAGGTATCTGAGATGAGTGAGTTTCTCCCTTAGAGGGAGTGTGAGCCGTATGGCTAAATCTGGATAATAATAAATACAAAACATAATTCAGTTACACTGACAATTTGCAAACGAGTTAACATACTTCTCAGTCTAGACTAACATAAGCAGTAGAGTGGATGAAAATATACAAAGCGTGTACAGCAAATAATCTTGGGCGGTATGCGAGCAATTCTATACTTTAATCAACTGCGCACTGTCAGGTTGCGCGCATATAGTGGAAGGATAAGCTTTTTCTTTTAAAACTGGACCTATAATACATTTCGGGCTCTTTTCGTTAACTTTTAATTAGCTCGCCAATCATTGATCAAAATATCTTGGTTTTTTAAAGATAAAAGCGTATTTTATGACCTGTAGATGTTTCGGATAAGGGTCAAAATTGTACTATTAACAGAGTAATAAAGTATTTATTACATAAACAGACCCTAATGAATCAGATATTATTTAAATTGTCAGGATATTTGATATACAGTTATTCGTTTACCTAAAAAGTATCCTATTAAGCAGTATTATGTTACTAAAATGTACTTATTCTTATCTTTTTTTAGGGTGCTTGTCCGTTCCGAACGTTGGCGATCATTCTGGCTATGACGACTTTGTTGGTTGCTATACGAAATAGCTGTGTTGAGGTTTTTCTATACCATGCTCTCAGATTAGCAAGCCAGGATATTCTTCTTTAGCCTGGGGCCATTTTTTCTTAAATTTTACCTTGTAAAATGCATTGAAATAGCTCGTATCTGCTTTGATTTGTCATTATATGGCCAAGTACTGCAGCTCACGGCCCTTCATGATGTTGACCAAATCCGCAGTTGTGTTCATCCTCCGCAGTACTTTTTCATTGGTTACTTTGTCTGTTCATGGTATCTTCGAGATCCTTCTGTATGACCATAGCTCAAAAGCCTGAAGTTTTGATAAAGTTTCCGCTGTCAATGTCTACGTTTCTACTCCGCACAGAAGCACTAAGTACACATAACATTTAAGAGGCCTTATTTTTGTCTCTAGGGTTAGGTCATGGCTGTTAAACACAGAACTCATAGTCAAAAATGCACTTTTAGCCTTTCAGATGCGATATTTAATGCCTTGGGTATTGTCACAATCCTCATTGATTGTAGTTCCCAAGTCGTTGTATTGTCAGACTTGTTCAATTATTATTTGGTTCACATACATATTTGCTTTATGTTTTCCTTGCTGATGATT
This sequence comes from Diabrotica balteata, assembly GCA_918026665.1. Lineage (NCBI taxonomy): Eukaryota > Metazoa > Arthropoda > Insecta > Coleoptera > Chrysomelidae > Diabrotica > Diabrotica balteata. The sequence continues at coordinate 172,942,137 of OU898276.1, forward strand.
GTTAGCTTGGTTTTGCTGGTGTTTGTATCCAGTCCATATTTTCTAATTGTTTCTGTTATTTTGTTCATTCAGTTTTGCAGCCCTTTCATGGTATTGAAAACACTATTGTATCATCTGCATACCGCAGGTTATTAAGCTTGACACCATTTATTGAGATACTTTTATCAATATCGTTTAGAGCCTCTTTAAAAATGTGCTCCGAGTACAAATTAAATATCAGTGGTGAAATTATGTACCCCTGTCTCACTCCCCTTAAGATTTTAATCTGATCTGTATTCTGATTCTCCATATATTCGGAGTACCGCTGATCAATTCCACTACAGGTTAGCTATTATTTTTAAGTTTTTTCAGTCAATCCCTGTCCTCTTTAGAACTTTCATCATTTTTTCATGTCTGACTCTAAAAAGCCTTCTTGTGGTCAATCAGGAATACAAAAACATTACAGCTGACATCCGTATAATTCTAAAACAATTTCTGCACGCTAAATAAAGCTTCCCTCGTACCAACGGCGTTCACAAATCCGAACTGATTGGGCGCAATTTGTTCCTCGCACATCCGGTAAATTCTTTTATCGATGACTTTTTAAAACAGCTTTAGCAGATGACTCATTAGGCTTATGGTCCTATAATCTTTACAAACTTTTGCTCCCGGTTTTTTGAGCTATGGTACGAACTCCAATTTGAGCCACTTTGCTGGTATTTTTCCTGCCTTGTATATTTCAGAAAATATTTTAGTTATTATTTTTATTTGTTCTTCACTAATAGCTTCAACAGTTCTGCAGGAATTTTATCAAGTACCGGTGTCTTTCCATACTTTATTTGTCTGACCGCTGCCGTTATTTCTTCTGGTAGGATTTCGGGACCTAAATTTTCTTCAATGGTGGGCTCTTGTATTTTTCTAAGGTCATAGTTTCTCCAAGTATTCTACCCATACTTTCTTTTATCTTTCCTGGTTTTGGCAAGATTGCCTTCATCATCTGTTATTTTTCCGCTGTTGCGTTTTCGGAACTTTCCAGCTATTTTCTTCACCCTTCGATAAACATTGAAGTTATCATATCGACTTTGATACTTCTCTATTTCTTGACATTGTTCTGTTTTTTGTTTCTCTTGGGCTTCTCTTATTTTTCTTCTGATGATGGTATGTATTCTCATATATTCTTGGAGATTTTCTTTGCTTTCTGTTCTCTGATCCATGAGTTCAAGTATTTCATCGGCCATCCACAATTTCCGTTTCTCTGCATCTTTCTTTAGGTATTGTTTGTTTATCTCTGTCACTGTTTCGTTCATGATGGTCAGACTTTCCTCTATAGTTCCTGCATTTTTGCATTTTAGCACCTTTGTATTGATCTTTTCACTCACCTTTAGTCGAACATTGGGATCTTTCAGTTTTATAACATCATATTTCTTCATCTACTTACTTGTAACCTTCTTCATTCTGACTTTGAAATTACCTACAACTGGTATATGATCGGAATTTATGTCTGCCCCCGGATATGTTTTAACAGATGTACAGCTATTCCTATACCTTTTATTTACTAGCACGTAATCAATCTGATTTCTTACAATCCTTCCCACAGAGTCCTGTGGAGATTTCCAGGTGTACAGTTTCCTTGGGTGTACCTTAAACCAGGTGTTCATTATTACCAATTGATTTGCTTCTGCAAAAATCTCCAATGTATCTTTCCGATCGTTCCGGTTTCCTAGAACAAAATGGTTCAACTGCAGATGATGTTTATTCCTATAAAAAAATAAATTTATTTAGAAGTAAATGAAAACAATACGGAACCTCAAATTTATATTTCTTATACGGTGATATTCCTGTAGCCTGTATTCTAATAACCATGTTTGACCCGATTGTTTATGTTAAAAAGCCCCAGAAGGGCAAATTATTAAGCGAGGTATTTGGAGACTGGCCAATTTATTGTTTTATTACGTGTTGTTGACGAATGACATTTCCATTAAAAGCTGTGTTTAAGTATTTCCCGTGTGGTGGGATGTTTTGTTCCGGGCCACAGTCCATTTGGAACTAAATTTCTAATTTTCTCTGGCAAAATAATTAAAGCGTTCAAAACTTAATATACGAATAATTCCGTTTAAGTTCCAATTTAAAAATTCGGATAAAGCAGAATGAGAAAGTACGGATATAATATAATAAATGACAGAGGTTATATACGGATAAACTACTTTACAATTTATGAATAAACTTTTTACAGTTTTAATTGTCAATATTTCACACAATTTTTGACGTACAAAAAAATTTTCGCAAACCAAATTTTTGGTTTACTAAGAATATACCAAATTCGGAAACCAAATTCGAAATAATTAACTAATAAAGAAACCTAAACAAGTCTAACGACTTATTTTAGTTCACGTGATGATTTGGGGTTTTAGAGAAAAAGATTACTATTTTATTATTTATTTAACCCTCCGTTAGTCGCTATCGGTCTCACACACCGACGACAGAATTATTTATTTGGGATTTACAAATAATTGTTATTTTTCTATCGCCACTTTCTGTACCTCTCCCTATCAACCAAACTCGTGTTAGTGTACATTCTTACCCTTCTGGGTACAGTTGTGTCAGTTTTATAGTTATTTTCGGTGCCAGACTCCGTAGCGACTAACGGTGTAGCTTTTACTTGTTGTAGAACTTGCAGAACAGGTAAATATTTAGCATCGTTATTGTATTTTATCGGTAAGTTTTTGTCAATTTTTCTTTAAAGATGTCCTTTGAAGCCGAACAACTTTAATTCTAACGCTTGTTGAAGTGATACCGACGATGAAAATTATTTTGACGATAAGGGAAGTGAAAGCGAAATCGATCAAATTGAGGAACGTGATGATGGAAATGAATCGGAACAAGATGAGGAAGAAGAAAGTGGAAGTAATACCTTAAAGTTTATTGGAAATATAGAGTTACTAGATAAAAAAAGGCTATTCCACCGTGAAATGTTAGAATAAGACAAGAACATTACATAGTACGGATTACAAACTAATGTTTGTATTTAGAGAACGATATCCAAAGTGGAAATTAAAACGTCAATAAACTTACTTTTCCCTTTAATTGTAGCTTATTCTCATTTAAACAGTAATTACTTTAAAATGCCACAAGAAAATAGCTTCAGAACAATATTAACAATATATTTTTATACTAGTGTTTTTCATTTTGTATCTATTTTTTTTTTCAATAAAATATTTTCAAAAATATTTTTCAGTTATTCCCATACGCAATGTAAAATATTTTTATGAATTTTATAATAAAAACTATGTTTTTGAATTATTGGTCTCAGACACCGTAGCGACTCTTGATGCTCAGTTTTTTCCTAGCGACTAACAGAGTGTTAATATAGTCCGTGTAGTCGAAAGAGCACAAAACTACCTAGATAGAGTCATTAGGTAGTGAAGTAAATGGAGAGTGACCATAAATCCCTCCAAAACACAACTTATTTTATTTAAAACTTCAAATTATCGCCATGTTTGGGGCCAAATAACTCTGTTAGGAGATGACCTTATTCTCAGAAACTGGGATTCCCCTTTGGGAGTTAATTTTACCAGGACTCTTAACTGGAAAACCGACGTTCAAGATACCCTAGACAGGGTAAGAAGGAGGTTTAAACTCCTGGCACTGTTGGCTGCAAAACTGGGCAAGACGTCATCAAAAACTTTAGTACACACCTACAAAACATTCTTGAGACCCATCATCGAATAAAGGCATGCATCTATGCTTCTCTTAAGACCTACAAAATCAATAGCATAATGGCAATTGAAAGGAAGAAAAAAATCCTTAGATTCTGCATGAGGCTGAGCAGGCTGTATTCATCAGCTCACATACATACACTGGCAAACATAACACCAATTAAGGACAGAATCCTATCCCTCAACAGGAGGTATATCTTTTAAACCATCGCAGGTTCAAACAACCAGATCATAACGAAGAAAGTCGTTCCTCAGCTAAACTTCTTCACAACACGGACAAACTTCCTGATAGTATTTGAAATCTTATAATCAACCCCATCAAAGTACGTCCTTCGACTTGTTTGGCAAAGTTCACCCATATTTCTCTTGTGCACTTCTTATACATCGTCCATACAGACACGCCATCTTCTGAATTCCAGCTTCTTAGTAGTCCACTACTTCTCCACCAAAACATCATTCATCACGTTTGTTATAACTTCACACTCCGAAAAAAATAAGTACCCCTTCCTTGAAAAGGCGTTAAGCCTAAACAAGGTTAAAACTCTGGATCCAATGTAGTCCGAACCACTGAGGTTATAAACGACAACAATGGAAAATACATTATAAAACAAATAAAGATTATATTAATAATTACATACTAACATGAAAGACAATTAATATATGCAATTTGTGATACACACTAGATTTTAATTTAAATATCTTTTATGTCTACAGCCGTTAAAAACTTTATACTGTTGTTTAGATGATTATTGTCTCTAAGAAGCTCTCTTATATCGCTGGAAAGTTGAGTTTACTTCTCGTTTCCTGGAAAATTTGACATTCGGTTTAAATATGCTTTACTGTACTGTTGGTTTGCAGTATGGGGGTTGTCTCTTATTATTCGGTAAAGGTATGAATTTCGGGTGTGACCAAGTCAGTCGATTAAAGATGACATGTTTTTTTCTAGGTAACAAAAAGACTTGTTTTTGTATAGCATTGTCTTTAATTTGACTTATTTTTTCAAAAACCTGCGACCATTTGTTTTGTTGCGCAGAACTGACTATGTTTTTTAAGCAGAATTTAAGATCACTTGGCCCTATTTTATTTAGTTGAACTTGACCATCATTTGTCTCTGCTTCCTGAGCTAGACGGTCCACAATTCTCGTTACCGTGTACTCCAATATGGGATGAAACCCAGATTATTACCACGTGTTTGTTTTTCTTTGCAGCATTTTGAAGTTCTTTGTAAATATCTTGATGAATAGGTAGGGTTACTGAAATATGTTTTAGTATGTCACACAGGGCATTCATTGAATCAGTTATAATTGTTTAATTTCTCTAGTCCATTTTGTTAATGAATTTTAGAGCTTTAAAGGTTGCGTATAGTTCTGCATTGGAGATAGTCCAGTTGTTATGATACTTAAATTTAGTATTATGTGTATTAGAGAAAATTGGCTGCCCCCACTCTGCCCGTTGTTTTTGATGCGTGTAGATCTGTGATCTGTAATCTGTGTAGATCTGTCGGTAGTTCCTAAACTCATCCATAATATCTTTGAAGTGGTTTACTAATATGGCTGGTGGGCATTCACGAAGCGCAGAAGATGACACACATCATAGGAATGGAGTTGGCATATTTAAAACGTCTAAATTTAAGAAATATGTGAAAAATTTTATACCAGTGAACGACAGACTAGCAATACTCCAATTAAATAGCAAACCATTTAATGTCAATGTTATCTAGATATATGCCCCTACTGCAGAAAATAAATACGACAATGATGTCGAATCATTCTATAGCCAATTAAAACAGACACTTAAAAATCTAAAAAGTAACGAAGTCACATATGTCATTGGAGATTTTATCGCAAAAATTGGCCAATACCGAAGATCTGACCTGGTAGGTGAATATGGACTAGAGAAGAGCAATGAAAGAGGCGATAGAATATACCAGTTCTGTCAAGAACATGACATGATAATCGCAAATTCATGATTCAAATTACACAAAAGAAGGCTATACACATGGAGGGGACCAGAAGATAATTCACTGCATATGATTAGGAATCAGATGGATCAGACTATATTCTGGTTAACAAGATTTAAGAATGGCGTCACCAAAGTAACGACATATCCTGGTGCAGATATCGGTTCAGACCATAACCCTGTAATAACTGAAACTGACAAACAATGAGCTAAAGAAACCAATAAATGAAAACAGCACAGAAATATGGAACACATTTAAAGATCTTACCTTGAAAGTAATAGAAAAATATTCAACAACGTTACACAGGCACAAAAAACAACAATGGATAACTGATGAAATCCTGGAATTAATGGAGCAGACAAGGAAACTGGATGATAACAAGACAGAATATAAGGAAAAACAGAAACTAATTAAACAAAAAATAAAGGTGGCTAAAGAAAAATGGATAGAGGATAAATGCAAGGAAATAGAAAAGTTGAATGAAAAACATAATACGTTTAATATGTTTAAAAAAGTTAAAAAAGTAGCTGGTCTTTATCATAAGAAAACTTCACATACTATAACCGATTCGTCAGGAAAAATGATAATAGACGAACATGAAATTCGAGCAACCTGGTGTAATTATATAAGTGAACTATATAATGATGATAGACCCGAAGAACTGGAGACTTTAGTTGAAGGTGAAGGATCAGAAATACTAAAATCAGAAATACTGCATGCTATAAAGTTAGCAAATAACAAGAAAGCCGTTGGCCCTGATAACATACCGACAGAGATGTTAAAGCTTATAAATGAGGAGAACATTGGAATGCTGGTCAAGCTTTTCAACGATGTTTATTCGACTGGTGATATCCCTGAAGATCGGAAGTCCGAATTCATAACACTACCAAAAAAAAAACAACGTCCGAAAATCTGTAGCGATTAGAGAATAATAAGCCTTATGAGCCACACTTTGAAAATATTTCTACGCATCATCCACAGTAGAATCAGAGATAAATGTGAAGAAGACCAGGATGAAACACAATTTGGCTTCAGAAATGGATTGGAAACTCGGGACGCCCTCTTTGGACTAAATGTATTACTGCAGAAATGTCGAGATCAAAGGAAAGACGCCTTTGCTGTATTTACTGAGTATGAAAAGGCCTTCGATCGAGTACAGCATCACAAATTAATTACAATATTAAAAGATAAAGGAGTTGATAGTCAAGACATACGATTCATAGAAAAGTTATACTGGCGTCAAACAGCGACAGCTTGCATAAAAAAAAATCAACAGAAATATGTAAAATACAAAGATGGGTCAGACAGGGTTGTATACTATCCCCACTGTTATTTAATTTATATTCAGATAGACTATTTAAACAAGCGCAGCATAATTTGGAATGGGGCGTGAAAGTTAATGGAATTCTGATAAATATAATCAGATATGCAGTCGATACAGTTATTTTAAGTGATGACATGAATGGACTACAATGTCTTTTAAATGCCACTGATACAGTGGGAAGAGAGTTTGGCCTAAAAATAAACTGTTCAAAAACAAAACACATGGTGTATAGCCGTTTAGCACATCAAGATGCACGATTATATGTTGATGGTCATATAATTCAAAGAGTGTCCAGTTTTAATTATCTTGGTTGCCATATTACTAAACAACTAGATCCAGATCAAGAGATAAAATGTAGAATCGAGATAGCCCGCACGACATTTTTAAAACTGAGGTCATTCTTCTGTAATGATAACTTGCAACTTCAACTTTGAAAGCGCATGGTTAAATGCTACATTTCGTCAGTCCTCTTATACGGTGTCGAAGCATGGACATTAAAAATATTCACCATTAATCGTCTGGAGGCCTTTAAAATGTGGCTGCACAGACGTATACTAAAAATTCCATGGACGGCTATGCTGAGAAATGTGGCAGTCCTTGAGAGAGCAAATGCTGCTCGCGAGCTGCTTGATAACATCAAATATAGAAAGATGGCCTATTTTGGACACGTATTAAGGGGAGACCGATATAATATTCTTCAACTTGTTATGATGGATAAAATCGAAAGACGCAGAGGAATTGGTAGAAAGCAGGCCTCTTGGTTAAAGAATATCAGGGAGTGGACAGGAATAAGGAAAGCTGAGCAACTCTTTAGAATAGCTCGAGACAGAGACAGTTTCGCCATGTTAATCGCCAACGTCAAGAGGACTTGATAGGGCACGTTAAGAAGAAGAAAGTGATTCAAATGCAAGTTCTCTAAAACCATATCAGCAGCTGAATTCCAGTCACTACCAGAAGTTGATAGAAAATCTCAGAACAACAAATGAAGCTGGACCTTCGAGTTCCCACAAGCTGTAGGTCAATAATACACAAAATCATGCTTTGGTCTAGACTTCTAAGTTCTAAATTCTAGAATGAAGACCAAGGAGGACAAGAAGAAGCATCGGAAAACCAAAAAAAGATGAGTAGATGACATAAGAGCAGTGGCAGACAAACAGTGGATTAGATTGACGCAAGATAGAGAAAGATGGAAGCAACTGGGAGAGACCTACATTCAGGAGTGGATGGAAAATGGTTGACAAAGATATGCTGTGGTAGAAAACAAAGGGGCAAACTACTAGTTTTCACAATAATTGTACATTTATTATTGTTAACAAATAAATAAAGATTATGTTTTGTTGATATGGTGCATTAATTGTCTCGTGAAATAATCTTGTCGAATATTATTCGAGAGATTATTTACCAGTAAAATTTTTTTCTGATTTTATTCACGTTTGTTGCCTTTTGGCAAATTTTGCTTATGAAATTTCAGACGTCAAAACAAAATCACTCTACTGACGTCTCGTGATTTAACTGCCAATATTTAATTCGCGAAAATTGCCAGGCAACAAATTTTAATATCAGTCGAAAATATTGCAGGCAAAATTTTCTCTTTTTTATAATACGAAAATATTTCACCCGTAGAGTAGTTTTATATATTAAAATTACTATTTTGCTCAGTTCAGCAGAACTATCTTAAAATGTAAGGTGCAATAGAGTGACCGCAAAGAAAAATAAAATGTAAAGAAATTTTTCCGCATATTTCGTAAAGTACAAAGGTTTCCAGAGGCGATGCATATTAAGCGACGGAGCTCAAATTGAACGATTTATTTCATGCAACTACTTTAAAATATATTACGAAAATGTTTCATTGGTGTATAAATCATTTTAATATGGAAAATATTCGTTCACGTGTAAAATTAGATACAGTTTACATGACTAAAAACAAATTCAATAGTGATAGTGCATGCACGAATAAGTAGATTTGAAAGCTTGACAATATTTATACCACATTAAGTAAATCTTTTAATTTATTCTTGAGAGAAGAAGAGGTATCCCCAGAATGGAAAACTGCATATATCAGCAATCTATATAAAAATAAAGGCGACAGAAAAGATTGTAAGAACTACCGAGGGCTTAGTGTAACTAACTCAATCTGTAGAGTCTACGGGAAGATAATTAAAAGCCGAATTGAAGATTGTTGGGAAGACGCTGAAGATCAGAGTGGCTTTTGTACTGGTCGTTCTTGTATAGACAATGTGTTCTGCCTAAAACAAACAATAGAAAAGCGTTTGGAACATAATATGGAGACATACATGGTATTTATTGATCTTCAAAAAGCGTATGACAGTGTCCCATTAGCCAAGCTATGGCAGGTGCTAGAAGACAAGAATATTCCACCGATTTACATTAATGCTGTAAAGGAGTTGTATGATGATATGACGAGTATAATAAAGATTGGACAAAAAGTGACAAAAAAGATAAAAGTGACCAAAGGACTTTGCCAAGGCTGCTGCATTGCACCTACAATCTTTAAGATTTATTTGGAGGGGATTTTGGATATTTGAAAAAGAAAATGTGAACCTATGGGTGTTAAAATTGGAGACCATACACTGTACAGCTTGCATTTTGCTGATGACCAAGTAATACTTGCAGAAGATCAAGATGATATCCACTACATGTTACGAAAAATAGATGAAGAATATACTAAGTGGGGCTTATCAATTAATCCATCAAAAACAGAGTACGTAGTAGTGGGAGGTGAAGGAAAGCACTTAGAACTAGGAAGCAAACAAATTCAAAATACTGATAGCTATAAATATCTCGGTGTAAACATTACAAACAATGGTCAGAATACAAAAGAAATAGCTACTAGAATTGGTCAAGGAAATTCAGCAATACGTCAACTGTATACTTGGAATACCATCACGAAACACAAAATTAGGATATACAAAAGTATCATAGAAAGCATTGCTACATATGGTTCAGAGCTTTGGGTAATAAATAAAAATGACGCATCCAAAATAAAAGCAATGGAAATGAATTATTGGAGAAGATGTTGCCAACTCACTAGAAGAGATAGAGTAAGGAATACTGAAATCAGAGAGCGTATGGGCATAGACATTGACATCCTGGAAACTATAGAATGCAAAAGGCTGAAATGGTATGGCCATGTAGAAAGGATGAATGATCAACGATGGCCAAAGAGAATGTTACAGTGGATCCCGACTAACCGCAGGAAAAAGGGAAGACCAAGAAGATCGTGGAGACAAGAAGTAAAAGGTGCAATGGAAGATAGGGGTCTACAAGTAGATGACTGGAACGATCGCAAGCGTTGGAAGCTAGGTTGCGAGAAACGGCGGCAGCTGTAATAATCTCGGTGTATATATATATATTATAATATATATATATATATATATATATATATATATATATATATATATATATGAGATGCCGAGTTACACAATAGGGGAACAATCTTTAATAAATCAACGCAGATTATGGCTTACGCTGACGATCTGGATTTGATCGCACGTACTACACGAGGACTTAAAGAGATGACTTCTACCTTTTTGACAGCCGCACAAAATATGGGCCTTAAAATAAACGAGGAAAAAACCAAAATGTTAGCATCTATTCCAAATAACAGAGATATAGCTAGAAACGCCGAACAAAACTTCAATATAGACCAATATAATTTTGAGGTAGTAAATAAGTTTACATATTTGGGTTCTCTCATAACAAACGATAATGACACATCTGAAGAAGTTAAACGGAGGGTACTGCTAGCAAACAAATGTTATTTTGGACTAAGCAAGCAGCTAAAAAACAGAAATTTAAGCCAGAAAACCAAACTAATAATATATCGAACACTCATCCTACCAGTGCTGACATATGGGTCAGAAACATGGACCATCTCCAAAACAGACGCAAATCTTCTGCTCGTCTTCGAAAGGAAGATACTAAGAAGAATAATGGGCGCATTCTGTGAGAATGGTATTTGGAGAAGGCGATATAATTTCGAATTGTACGAGAAGTATAAAAAAATAGTAAATGGTAGAGATGTAATATCCTTCATAAAAATAGGTAGGCTTAGATGGGCTGGACATGTGTCAAGAGCAAATGAAAATTACCCACCCAGACGAACTCTATTATCGGTCCCAGTGGGAAATAGGAGTAGAGGCAGACCACGACTGAGATGGAGGGACGGTGTGGACGAGGACGCAAGGAAAATCGGCGCGGCAAATTGGCAACGGTTGGCGATGAACAGAAACGACTGGCGAAATAGACTGGGGAAGGTCAAGGCTCAACTAGAGCTGTAGCACCACTGATGATGATGATATATATATATATATATATATATATATATATATATATATATATATATATATATGGTTATGTAAACAACTGTTTTGGATGGGTTGGAGTCAATAAAAGGGGCTATTTGTTGACAATTTTTATCAAGAGCTTCTAAAAAATACAAAATATCTTACAAAGTTGAACTAGAAATAAAAAAAATATTGTTGTTTATATAAAGCTGCTGCTAATATTATTACAAAAAATATTATTAAAAAAATGCCCTATTCTAATAAATGTTTCTCTGAAATAAATTTTGATAAAGTTTCTTAACAAAAACAATTGAATTTGTAAACAAAAATTGAATAGCTACAATTCAGCCTAAATGTCGTAAATACCAACTTAAAAATTTTTATTTTTGACATATTGTCAAAAATAAAATTTTGTTTAAAAAATTCTTTTTTGTTTAGTAACAAAAAAGAAGAAGATTTATTCACCATTGATAGATGCCTGAAAAAATGTAACAAATACATGGAAAATTCAAAATGTGATATTTTACTGATTGCATATATAAATTACATAGAAATAATATAATTATAAATTTTGCTTAGATTTTGAATTTCTGACCTTTTGTTTAAATTATTATCACTTTTGCTAATACAAACCATTTCCAAAAAAGTTCTTTTAAATTTATTACTTTCACTACATAAAATTTTAATATTATCAAAATCCATAATATGGTCCTTGTCTATTATATGCTCTATCAAAGCACAAGATGGTTTCTTAATTCTGCAATCACTTTTGTGAGAAATAATGTGATTTGAGAGATTTCTTCCAGTCTCACCAATATAGTCAGAAATTCAAAATCTAAGCAAAATTTATAATTATATTATTTCTCTGTAATTTATATATGAAATCAGTATAATATCACATTTTGAATTTTCCATGTATTTGTTAATTTTTTTCAGGCATCTATCAATGGTGAATAAATCTTCTTCTTTTTCGTTACTAAACAAAAAAGAATTTTTTAAACAAAATTTTATTTTTGACAGTAAGTATGTCAAAAGGCGTGTTACGACATTTAGGCTAAATTGTAGCTATTCAATTTTTGTTTACAAATTCAATTGTTTTTGTTAAGAAACTTTATTAAAATTTATTTCAGAGAAACATTTATTAGAATAGGGCATTTTTTTAATAATATTTTTTGTAATAATGTTAGCAGCAGCTTTATATAAAAAACTAATTTTATTTGGTGAGTTAACAACAAAATTTTTTATTTCTAGTTCAACTTTGTAAGATATTTGTATTTTTTAGAAGCTCTTGATAAAATTGTAATCACAATTGAAAGCTCGAGTAAAAAATAGTCAACAAATAGCCCCTTTTATTGACTCCAACCCATCCAAAACAGTTTATATTTTTTCCAAACGAGTCACAATTACTTCTTTATATATATATATATATATATATATATATATAATATATATAATATATATATATATATATATATATATATATATAAGTAAATTTAAAGAGACTAAGTGTGTTGCCAGTGATTATATATTTTTTAGTAGAAAAAATTCAGGAGTAGAAAAATTTACTATAACCAAGGGGACAATGTTAAAAATAAAAGATGCAATGACTTCAGAGTCTATGTTGTTAATTATTTGAGAGATAAAACAAATAATTAAGATCTGCTAAATAGAAATTAAAGATGTACATTAAACTCATGGAATGGAGAAAGGCAACCTATAATTCATTTTTTTTTATTTTTATTTATAGAAGTTTAGTTCTAATTGTGCTTAAATTCCAACGAGATATTTTATAAAGCTGAAATATTAGGTGGAAAATGTGTAAGAAAACTTTAATGATGCTTAATGAATTTAAACCATTTTTGGAAAGTAAATTGTATACCAAACAAGTCATTCTCGTTTGCTTTAGATGTGCTTACCATTACTAAAACTAGTTTATTGTGACATTTTTATTTAATATTCTGAAATATAAATGTATGCAATTTTTTGTATCACACCGGAGGGACCGCAGACGTTCGGATACAATTAGCGTCTCTTAGCAAAGACAATGACGTCGACTTTGCTAAGTATCAAGACACTTACTCTACACACACGCACACACACACTACACTAGGTACCTGAATGTACCATGCCAATGATCTTAGTTGTCGAGGCATTAACTTAATAATAATATTAATTTTTTGTATCTTTGAAAGATGATTTAAACTGAATGTCAAACTTCTGAATGTGATAGCAATATATCCACCTAAAAATAACACAGATACCACCATAGAAGAACAAGACCGCAAATAACGAATATATAATCATCGTAAAATAGTTTCGAAACACAATTCAGATTTCTGCTTTTATCTGTGCTTTCTAAAAATTGCAAAGCAAAACAGACGTTGATAAAGGTGTTAAAAGAGACGTGGGGAATCTAAAATTTGCATTCCACGACACATCTTTTCAACTAAGCAGAAATCCTTAGCGAATTGGTTTCTTGTACTCGTACAGAGTAAATCCGAAAAAAAGTGAAAAAGACAGCAAATATTTGATTTCACGCAAACAGCGCCTTTGTATCTGTTGATACGTATTTCGACCTAATAGGTCTCATCAGAACAGTTATTCAAAGGTGTTCTCAACGTGAAAGATCAATATTCTCTGTCTTTTAAGAAGCAACAATAACATGGCTTCGAATACGGACGCACTAGCGACATCTAATTTAACAATCGTAAAATAGTTTCGAAACACAATTCAGATTTCTGCTTTTATCTGTGCTTTCTAAAAATTGCAAAGCAAAACAGACGTTGATAAAGGTGTTAAAAGAGACGTGGGGAATCTAAAATTTGCATTCCACGACACATCTTTTCAACTAAGCAGAAATCCTTAGCGAATATATAATCATTATGGATAATTCTAACACCTGTGTTGGTAATGATTTAGTTCCAGGAATCTTCTTCTTAGAGTGCCATATCCCTACGGAACGTCGGCGACTACCATGCTTATAATATTATTATACTGATCTCGGTCTTGCGCTACGTGTAGCAATTGGTCCGCTGTCAAACCTGTCCACTGCCGCAAATTCCTCAACCAAGAGAGTTTCTTCCGTCCTATCCATTTCTTTCCTTCGATTTTACCGTTGAGAATTAGCCGAAGGAACTCATATCTTGGTCCTCTGATTATATGTCCAAGATATTCTAGTTTATGCCTCTTAATAATATTTAATAGAGTTCGTTGATGTCCCATTCTTCGAAGAACTTCTTCGTTTCTGGTTCTGCTAGTCCATGGAATTTTTAGTATCCTTCGATACAACCACATCTCAAACGCCTCGATTTTTATTCATGATATCGGCGTTTAAAGTCCAAGTTTCACATCCATACAAAAGTACAGACCACACGTAACATCTTGTAAACTTTTCACGGATTTCCAAATTTAATGAGTTATTGGATAATAGAGGCTTGAATTTTTGAAATGAGTTTCTTGCCTGTTCAATTCTACATCGAATTTCGAAGGATGGATCTAGATTTTGAGTAATCCAACATCCAAGGTATTTGAATCTCTGAACTCTCTGCAGCGGTTGTTGGTTTAATATCAGTTGGGTTGCGCCGATATCCACTTTACTGGTCACCATGTATTTAGTTTTATCGATATTTATCGACAGTCCCCAATTTGTGCATTCCATATCAGTTCTATTGATTAGCTTCTGCAGATTGTCGATGTTTTCAGCTAGAATTACAGTATCGTCGGCGTACCGTATATTGTTAATTATTTCTCCTCCTATGATAATTCCTTTTTGATCTATTAAAGCTTCCCTAAATAGATTCTCAGAATACACGTTAAAGAGTGTGGGAGATAGTATACAGCCTTATCTTACGCCTTGTGTAATACTGATTGGCTTTGATTCTCTGTTGTTGGTATTAATAATGGCTGTTTGGTTCCAGTAAAGTTTGGCAATAAGTTTGATGTCTTTTTCATCTAGTTGGATACTCTGCAAGGCGGTAATTAGTCTGGTAAGTTGAACGCGATCAAATGCCTTTCCAAAATCAATGAAGCACATATATAAGGGTTTTCTTACCTCCCAACATCGTTGAAGGAGTGTTTGCATAGAAAATAGTGTTTCTCTAGTTCCAAGGCATCTCCGGAACCCGAATTGCTCTTGACTAATTATTTCTTCGCACTTGTTGTTATTTCGGTTTAGAAAAATATGCATAACAGTGATAATGAAAATCGTAAAAATTAAAACAGAAACATTCTGATGGACCTCTGCAGCACACACACATACAATACATATAAATAATACATTTTTTTTTAATCCTGCCCACTAAAACCCTCCGTCTTTTAAACCGCACTTTAGGTGCGGTTCAGAAGAAGACCACGAGTCTCGTGGAATCGACAGGTGTTGACTGAAGGTTCTCTTCTTCCCTACCCCGGCTTGTGGACGTGTTGAGTTCACAAGTTGTTCCGTTCCATACCGCCGTTACCCAAAGAGCGTGTTGAGCTCTTCATTACCCGTACTCTGAAGCAGTCGTGTTGAGACTGTCGAGGAGTGTCCTATTAACCCGAATCACTTAAGGAACGTGTTGAGTTCCTTTCCTTTCTTTGTACCTATCGTCCGCTGTTATTAAATCGATACAACGTTCTCGTAAAATTTCAAATACACACTCGCTTGCCGATAAGACTAATTTCATATGACAAGGTCAAACTTAATTTGAATAAATAGGCCAGGTACTGAGAAGACTAAACCAAATTGTAAATATGAACATAAGATTTTTGTCAATTTAATTTAAGGAAGACAATAAAGTTTTATTTTTATTTTGAACTCTGTCTCTGACTGTCCAAAAGCTACCCGGATAGTGACTACTACGAGAGGACATCACAAAATGGAAATGTGGTTTTTTTTCCACGAGAGCAGTTCAGGATTTGCCATGGTGGCGGTATATCTTCGGAACTAAATTCGCCTTACGTCCGGTTAAAAATCGCTTGACGGCTGGGCTTAAACGCTACAATTTTTTTTACAGTTACAACAGTCTTTCTTTAGTATTCTTAGACTTGAGCGTCTGTCTAACGAACGCGTAGGTTCCTGCCCACGTGTCTTCATCCCCACACATCCTCGCGATCATATCACTCACAGAGTCGAAACGAACTAAAGCCAATACTGTCTGTAAATTGTGAAATTTTGAAATATAATGCTGTGCTTCAAGAAGTGTCCTATTTAGATTACAAAACAACAGCCTTCTTTTACAACAATTAAAAGTAAAACAAACAATTGTTGACTTAGTTTGGATGATAAAGTTCAATTTACCACTCTTTCTATCAATTTACCTCTATGCTTAAATGCTTGACTCAAAGATTTCCTACAAATGTCCTACAATTATGTTTTTGGCGGTAAAATTAAATCTTTATGTCGAACATGAAAAAAATGTATCCTTTATCATCTTTTCGTCAAGTCACTAAATCGTCACATCAAAAAGATCTATAAAAAAGTTAACATGCACACTGATATGCAAGCTTGGCCTATGATTTTCATTGCTCGTCGTGCTCATGAACTGATGTACATAATTTACATGAAAAAAATTGGCATTTTTTTTTAATGTTTTTATTTTTTTCAAAAAAGACAACTTTTCGTTAAAATGTTTTTACTCTTTTTTCTTAGTTTTTGTTGAAATTTTATTTTCTTTTCAGATCAAAATGTAGCCCAAACATTAAGTGCTGCAAGACTTTCGAATGAGACTCCGCAGTTTTCTGGACCAATTCAAAACGTTACAGTAGCTCTCGGAAGAGAGGCAGTACTTAGCTGTACAGTTACCGATCTTGGACATTACAAGGTAAGATTTTTATAATAGAATGTTTTGTATTATATATGTTTGTGTGTATAACCTAATTAATGTATTCTATTTGTCTCCTGCCTATAGGATAGTCGATCATAAAAGATATAAGGATAATTTTATAATTTATCTTTATTTTATATACAAACAAATTTAAAACAGTTAAGATAATTTACCTGGTCTGAACTTTTAACTAAAAGAGCCCCTGACTTAGGCACCCCACTGATAAACAAAAAACTAAACACTAAAACAGAATATTATCAAGAAAATAAGAAACAGTAGAGGTCTCGTCATTTACGAAGGCATCTAATTTGCATATTATGAGGCATATCGAAATTGTATAAGAACCGCCTTTGAAGTTGGTGATTGGTTACTGAAATTTTAACTAAACGACAGTGGCGCGCACTATTTAGTAGATACAGCTAAAACATATACTGAATAAAAGCGATTTTTTACTTTTCAATAATTTTGAACATGTAGCCAACATTTGAAAAATGATCAGTAAGATATTTGATGAGACAAAAACAATAATACCTTCGTAATACGTTTTACCTGAACAAACAAACTATTTTTATTGTACAAAAGAATTATTAAGTTCTGAATATTGATAAGTTTAACAAAATGGATTTTTAAAATAGCAATTAATTGTCAAGCGTATTTTCCAAAATATCAAATACCAATACAATACCAAAATATTAAAGAGTGAGGATAATTATATGGTAATGAACGGTCCCAATTACATGTACCTAGAACTTCTACCTGATTTAATTCTCTTCTTGGAAGCCTTTTAGTGATATAATAAAGTCATGTCTATAATCAGTAATATATTCCTGTCTTTGAGAAAAGCCTAATTTCATGGACCTACCCGATTTAAGACGTTTCTTGAAAATATATATTAGCGATATAATAAAGACTACCCTCAATATTGCTGTCCTTCTAAAATATAGGTATGCACATCTAAATTTGTAAATGAAAACTTTAAAGATATAAAATTAACTCTATATACATACCCTTTAAAAATTCATATAACTAATGTGAATGTTTCAAAGAAGAACAACAAAATCTAATTTAATTTTCTTCTTCCGAAGAACACTCGATGTCACTATCGTCACTTCCTAAGTTTATTATAATGGAATTAATATCTTCTTGACGGTCTATTTGGACTTCGGATGTTAAATAACTGTCTTCTGTT
The DNA here is from genome assembly GCA_918026665.1 of Diabrotica balteata. NCBI lineage: Eukaryota > Metazoa > Arthropoda > Insecta > Coleoptera > Chrysomelidae > Diabrotica > Diabrotica balteata. The sequence goes on from OU898276.1 coordinate 172,960,416, forward strand.
TTAATTTCATGATGACATCGTTTTCTCCACTCATCTGGAGTTAACTCGTTTTTCCAACAGTTGTCTCACATCTTCCAATTTGAAAGTTATATTAGTTTGTGTAATATTATTTTTAATGGCAGCCCATATTAGCTCTATAGGATTTAAATCCGGATGGTATGGAGGTAACCGTAGAGGAGTGTGACCATATTCACGCAAAAGTTTATCGAACATAAATATATCTTTATCGAATTAATCCTCAAAGTTTAATACTTTGAGGATTAAATTTTATATTGTTTTTAATCAGCCAATCAATCATATCATTGTTTTTTTTAGAATTACTATTAGTCGCAGGATTCACTTGTACAGAATGGTATGAGGCATTATCGCAAACAACTACTGAGTTAGGGGGTAAATTTGTAATTAGTTTTTCCGTTAGCGATTTGCGGTAATTCGTAGTATTCGTTTCCGAATATAAGAGGTAAGAGGTAGTTACCGGATTTACTACCAGACTTAAATTTTAACAGCGCGTTTAAATAAATCCCATTTCACCATCAGCATGCACTATTATTAAACGTTGACCCTTCGAAATATTCATCAGTAACCATTGACTAGAATTATCATTCTAAGTTTTCGACAAAGTGTGTCCACTGTGTACATATGTCTCATCGAGGTAAACAATGGGTCTATTTTCATTTCTATAATGTTTGATAAATCTTAAGTATTTGATTCTCCAAGCCCTTATTTCTGTCTTTTCAACCAACAATTTTCTGTTGTCCTGTGCTCTCCTCCAACGGAAATTCATATTTTGAAGAATTCTTCGTAGCGAGGCTTCTGATACTGTAATGTCCAAATCTCTCTCAACTTTGTTCAACTTCTCAATTTATTAACAGTAACACGACAATTTCATGAAAATCGTGTATTATACGCTGAATATAATATAAAGGTCTCTTAAAACAAAATTCAACTTTGTTATTATTAAGAACGATAAAATGCTAAAGTGAAACACATTATTATCGAATGTCATGAACACAGTGCACATTGTGGGACGACATTCTCAGTAATAGCAATCAGATAGACAGGATTCTTTAGTTTTTTAGAAAAATAATATTGTATCATAAACTCCTAAATATTTCTATGACCTCCTTTAATGTTGTTTGTACTCTTCGTCATGCGAGTGGATGATTTGTCGATTACACACGAGTAAATAAAAATAAATATTATGAAGAATTGAAAACTGAAACTTTTACCATCTATATTTTTTTGAAACAGATATATCTTCCAAGTTATAGGCAAAAATATGAACATAAGGAGCAAAAATTTACAATTATTTTTAATATTTTGTTAGGTAAAACTGTATACAATTTAATCATATCGTAATTAATATTCAAGGTACATTCTGAAGGGATTCCAGAAAAAAAATAGACCCCTGGTAAACAAATTCCGCCTGGACTAACTAATGAAATAAATAATGAGAGAAAATAAAATAAAATTAAATTAATAATTACTATTTAAATAGATGTATAAAACTGTCAATAAAACTTTCATTTTCTTATCATTTTGGCCCATGAATTGAAATCACAATAAACAATCTTGAAACTTTGCTAGTTGTCCCAAACTTGACGTCGCATTTCATCTTCTAGTTTTGTTCCTTAACTTCAAAGTCATTATTTTGTAAAGTTTAGTAAACGGAATCGGGAGAGCAATTAAACGTTTTAATGCATTTCTAGTTTAGACAAAACGCTTGTATATTATTTGTCGTAGTATGATACAAACTACAATTTAACAATCTGTGACATGTATTTGCTCAATTTCAACAAAATAAAATAAAAACGCTATATGTTCCTTATTATCAAGTACGTTTTTTTGAAACATATCACCTCCACGAGTAGGTAACGAAGAAATTAAGATAAACTAGGATAACATAAATTATAAAAGTAGAATTGTAACAATTTAAAATAAAAAAAAAATTAAAATAGAAACATGCACAGAAAACGTAGATATAAATAATAAGATACTTAAATGGTTAATAAGGTTAATCAAATACCCAGTTTATAATTTTTTATTTTTAATTACAAATGACAAATAATAAATCACAAAAATGACATTAACATAGTGACAAATCTCAATTGGAACCAACAGGCTGAGATAACATTAGATGGAAATAGCACGGATAAGCAACAGATGAGCAGAGGAGTGAGACAGAGCTGTGTAATTTCACCATTACTATTTAATATTTATTTCCAAGAGTTATTTTCGCAAGCACTTGAAGTCTGTACAGAAGAGATCAGGAAAAATGGTGAAAATATAAATAATTTCCTTTATGCTGACGATACAGTCATTATCGCTGAAAGTGAGACTGCAGACATTACTAAACACAATTTGTAATACTAGGGAACAGTTTGTTATAATAATAAACATAAAAGAAACCTAACAATGAACAAGAAAGGACAAAGAATTGAATTTATAAAGTACCTTGTGAATGCGATCATTTTTATTTAGGTAAAACATCAAGGCCATTAAATGTTAGAATAAGTGAACATCAATCTTATATTAAAAATAGAGAATTTGATAGATCTCAAATATGTAAACACGCATGGGATAATAACATAGGGTTCAATGGAATAATTCAAATGTAGTCCTAAAAGAAACGGATGGTAAAAAAAGAAAAATCAAAGAAGCGGCTCTAATTATGCTAACTGAGGCCAATTGTGTCGCAAATTCCTCGGCAGAATGTAGTAGGATCTGGTTACCAATATTGAAAGAGGAAGTTATTAATAAGAAAATACCAGTATTAGTAAGTCAGTAACATATAGAGGATACATCATTTATATTTTTTAAATAACGAAACATATAAAATCAGAATTTTGGTGTTTATTGAAGGTAAACTAAATGCACGAACAAATACTTACCATGTCGGGATAGTATTATGAGGTTTGTTTCCGTGTTTTTGCCTCATAATTTACTATGGAATCACTAACAGAAGAATTTTACTGTCATCATGTCATGTGTTTGTCTTTTTAAAGACGAATTGCATGCTATGATTCTTTCTGAAGAATATTCTCAAGTTAAAGTTGATTTAATATAATCGAATAAACTATCTTATAAGTAAAGTCGTCCCAGGAGGGCAACTCAACAATATTGGCACAGCGTTAGAATAATTTTTCACTATGTAACAAAAAACAAAATTTGTTTAATTTACTGTTTGTATTTTGAGAACGATTTCCGAAGTGGAAATTGAAACGTCAATAAACGTATTTTTATCTTTAATTGTGGCTTATTGCCAGTTAAATAGTAATTCATTTAAAATGCCACAAGAAAATAGCTTCAGAACAATATTAAGAAACCCTATAATGATGTCATTGTGAAAGTGTATTTTTATATACACAAATTGACCTATTTCATGATTTTCCATTTGTATTCATAGTATTATATAAAATGAATTTATCCGAGAAAATTTGTGTTAATACACTGTGTACTTCTTTAAATTTATTATCTGGAATAAACTGAACTTTGTTTGAAAAACAATTCTTATAATAACTCTCTTCTAAAACAAAACTCGTATCCTAGACGTTGTTCGTTTTATCTACATTGCTTGAAGTTCTTTAACCATGATTTCTCATATTTATTTAGCTTTCCTATCTCGAGAATAACTCTGCAGCATGCAACTTGAGAAATGGCCCACGGAGTTGCAGAAACACCTCTTTCTACACTTCGTCCAAAGTTCGTTGAACGGAGCAAATATAAAACTTTAAAATTTAATTTAAAACTTAGTACAAGTCAGGAACTATCGGACATACCTTATTGGTAATTACGTGATCTCTCGAGTTTGTAGTATTAAATTAGGTTTTTTCAATGGCCTAGAGAAGCAGTTGTGTGTTGGATGGACCAGAATAATTTCAAGCTGTATATCTGTGGTAATATATCATCATATATGAAATACTAAAAATCAGATCTGTGTTATGTATATACACAAATCAAAATAATCTCGGGGACAAAAACAAAATGCTTGTTTACAGAAGGATTTCAAATCATTTATTTCAAATATTTTTAATATTAATTTATAAACAAGTGTCCCGGATATAAAATAAACATTTTTTTTAAGAAAATACAACAGCTCTTAACTAAATAAAAAAAAATGTCCGTAAGTTAAATATTCGTTAAAAAAATATAAAAACTAATTTGTTGCCCCTTAACTCCCATTTATTTATCGTATGGCAATTACAACACATTTAGAACAAAATTACAAACACTAGTAATATAGGTATATGACAAACTTTAAATAGTTACAAACAAACATCAAGTGTATTAACATAATCAATTGACTCTGAAGTTGCAAACAGGAAGTCTTCAGGGCTACCATTGTAGGATCTTGAGGGACACTCTTCAATAATGTGGTCGATCGTTTGGTTCTTCCCACAGTCACATTGAGGAGACGGATTCTTTCCCCATTTATGTAGCATATATGCACATCTGCCATGTCTGGTTCGGATCCTGTTTAGAGTGGACCATGTTTTACGTGGAAGATCAAAACCTGGTGGCTTGTGGGTAATGCAGGGCATGTTATTTTGCCATGCATTCCATTCTTGGGACCATGCATTCGTGATGTTGAACTCCTCATGTATCATTCTTGCCGTTTTCATTGGTGGTTTTCTAGAACGTAGACGGGTATTTCGTGCATCCTCGGTATCTTGGTGGATCGGCAGGTTTATATTGTTCATGATCTTTTTGTATTCACGTGTAAGTGCGTCAACTCGTCGTAAATGTGGAGGTGGAATGTGACTTAATACTGGAAGCCATTGGGTGGGAGTTAATTTAATTGTACCAGCTATCATCCTCATAGTGCTGTGCAGCTGAGTGTCGAACTTTTTTACGTGTGGACTGTGTAGCCAAACTGGGGCACAATATTCAACGGTCGAGAAAACAAGGGCTAAAGCAGTATAGCGGAGAGTAAAAGCCGATGCTCCCCAGGTGGTACCGCAAAGCTTCTGTATAATGTTATTTCTTGTGCTCAACTTTTGGGCAGTTTTATTGTGCAGGTACTTTGGTGTTTTATTGTGGGAAAGTGTGGTATTTTTAAAGCGTATGTTGAGTTCCTTTCCAGCAAGTTTATTTTTCAGGTGAAAGCAACTTACTTCTGTTTTGGATGCATTTGGTTGAAGCCGCCACTTGCAAAAATATTTGCTCAATATATATAAGTCTGCCGCCAGAACTTCTTCAGATGTTTCTAGTGTTCTGCATCGTGTAGTGAGGGCCCAGTCATCGGCGTATCCGAACTTTCTTGATTGTGTTTCTGACATATCTGCTAAATATAAGCTAAATAGTAATGGAGAGAGCACTGACCCCTATGGTAGGCCATTCTTAAGTTTCTTTGGTGGGCTGATATCTGTGCCCATCACTACTTGAAACATTCGGTCGTTGTGCATGGTATCTATAAAACGTGCTATTTGTTTACAGGGGATTGCACGGAGAATTTTGTATATAAGGCCCTCTCTCCATAAGTCTTCTTTGGAAACCCGCTTCGATGTAGGTGGTGAGTGATATTACCTGGTCCGCGCAGCTTCGTTCTGGTCGAAAACCCGCTTGTTCGACTGGGATCACCTGGAGCAGTTTTGTACTGATTTTATTAAGCCTCTCTAATAGTTTGTAGATGTCAGAGAGAAGCGCAATTGGTCTCTAGTTTTTTTTTGTTGTCAGCGGGTTTGCCTGGCTGTTATCTTCGAGCGCTTTAGTTCTTGTGGGATATTTCCAGTTTCCATGATGTCTGTGAAAAATCGAGCCAACCAAACTTTTGTATACTTGCCACAATTTAGTAGAAATTCAGGGTGAATATTATCAAATCCTGGTGCTTTTGCTGGTTTAACGTCTTTAAGAGCCTCTGATATGTCTTTGCTGTTGAAGGGAAGGGAATACTCCGTTTCTGTGGCTACATGTTTTAAAGTTTTAAGTTCTCTTTTAACGTAGATGGTGTTTGCTTTATTCTTTGGTGCCCTGGGTGTTTTTACTATATGTGATGCTACTGCATCTGGCTTTACGGTTGCCTCTCGGCGTTTCGTACGGACACCACTCCCTAATTTTCTTAGTAATGACCATGCCTGTCTGCTTGATTTCTGGAAGTTTAGACTTTCTACTGTTTCGGCCCACTTTTGGCTTCTAGCGGCGTCTAGGCAGTACAGTTGTTCATCCGCTATTTCTTGGTCGAAAGTTTCAAGACAGCTCTGATATAGTTTCTCGCTATTTTCCGACCAGCCAAGAACATATTCTTTGCAATATCCTCTTGGTATGTGTTTTTTGGCTACACTTAGCGCGGCACCAACAATTCTGTGGTAGTTTTTGATATTCGGTGTAATCCACCCTAGACATTTATCTAGATCCACAGAGAAGTTAATCTAGTTGGCCTTTTTAAAATTCCATCTTGGACGTGGGATAGAACTCAACTCCCAACAAAGTATTCTTTAGGTTAGTTTCTAACGCCTGATGAATATCTAATGAACCCTGAAATCAAAGAAGATTGACTACAACAACATTAGGATCATATAAAATTTTTACTATTAACAGCGTGCAAAAGTACGTGTTAACGAACAGCTGTCAGAAGAAATTGAAATTAGATGTAGAGTGAGAAAACATCTTGAGGTTGAAACAGCTGGAATAAAGGTAAATGGATATTTCATTTCCAGCATAAGATAAGCGGACGACACTGTGACCTTAGCCGAAAATATTAAAGACCTTCAGAGTCTGGTGACAAGAATAGCTGAGTGTGGAAAAGAATACGGTCTAATAATGAATGTCAAGAAGACGAAATTTATGAAAATATCAAAAACTTAAAGAAATAACATGAATCTTCTAATAAACGGTACCAACGTCGAACAAGTGGACAAATATGCATATCTAAGAACAATGAATAAATCCACAAATAATTACATTCAGGAAATCAAAATCAAAATAGAAAAGACTAGAGCAAATTTCAACTAAATGAGAAATCTGCTATGTACAAGGGATTTAAAATTGGAACTAATTGGAATAAAAGGTTGGCAAGGTACTATGTTTTTATCGACTTTGTTTTATGAAATGGAATGTTTTTATGGAACAAAAATATCCTGAACTTATTATACGTGGAAAAAAATACACCTTGCTCCAACTGATTATGAACGGAACAATCTAAGGAAAGAGAAGCATAGGGAGGCGTAGAATATCATGGCTGCGCAATCCTAGAGTGCTACGGATGTACATAAAATGAACTTTTTGGAACAGCCTTCCGAATAGCTATGATAATTTCCGACCTACGCCGCGGAAATGGCACTTGCAGAAGAATAATCTCTAACGTTAACTTATAACCAGATGGTTAGTGTAATGCTGAGGTAGTCTGTTTCATTCCATTAAAAGGTCTTTAAATTGCTGCTGTCTTTTCTAAACGCAAGATTTTGTTGTAAAATGAGTCTGCTTAATATGTCTTATACATGCTCATTTGGGTTTAAATCTGGTAATTCTGCAGGTCATGGTAAAATCTCAATTTCCATATCTTCAAGAAATGTTTGCACGATTCTAGCAGCATTCAAACGCTCACTATCATGTACTAATTAAAATTGGGGACCAGCTTGTTTTTCAAAGGTACAACAATAAGTTTCAGAATAACATCGCGGTAGTCTATTGCATTTAGAAATCATTCCAGACAAACAACATTGGTTCTTTTAGCAAGAGTGATGCTACCTCTTATAATAATATTGCCATCTTGCTGTCTATAAACCATTCAGCATTGCCATTTTTTCTCCAAATTTTTATTAGTCTTGCATCTAGTGCAAATACAAATCGAGACTCAACTATAAAAAAAGTAGAGGCCCACTTCGTCTAACGCAATTTACGTGTAGCTGTGGAATTTCCGCTGGATAAGACAAGCACTCTTACAGGTCTTAGAGCATCTAACCTTACTTCGTGCAGTCTATTTCTCACACATCACACATACACACGCGAAGCGTTCAACCCAACTCCTAGTGACATGTGTATACCACTGTTAGTCAGTGGGATCCACATATCCGAAGATCAAACCGGTCTCGCTCCAGAAGAGCTAATCATTCTGGATCGGTACCTATCTGACCACCAGGTTTTTTTTCCACCCCTTTACTACGTCTGACATACGTAGTAAAGGCTTATGAACTTTACGTCGGGCTATTTGGGTAATGAACAAAACCCTCCGTATCGACTTGGTTGTGGTTAAGCCACCTGAAATTAAGGGGTAGCTATGAGCTTTTCTCCCTAGTTACTTTACTGAATCTAATTTGGCATGAGCATTACTTTGGACCTGATGTCCCTAAAAATGTGTGCCCCTCCGTACAGGGAAATGTGTGTGTTCGGACACTCAGCTGCCGATTTAGCAAAATTAATTTGTTCTCCTCGCCTCTTTGTACCTTTTATGTATGTATGTAAATGTGCGACAAGGGTCAGCATCACACGTAATTATTAGTACCCGGGTTATGAATCTATTATTCATTGTCAAAATTGCGCTCGCGAGGTTAGAAGATGTTTTTTCCCAATTTTTTGTTATAAACTAATACTAAAACTTAAAAGCTAGATAATTTTTTTGGTGAGCAAATCCTGGTGTCTGGAACTCTAAAATCCCAGGACCCCAGTTGTTACCTTTTTTTTCTGCTTCTACCCCGCGTGTTTTTATTTATGATATTGGGACATATCCAGCTATTTGTTGTTTGGGCCGTCTATTTCTAATGGTTTTGTCATTCATAAACACCTGATTCGTCCTTGCGGCCTCATTTGTAATTGTGATGCAGTTATAGCGCGATCTCGCAAAGCCTGCAACCTAATAAAACGGTCTTTAATCTGCTTCTTGGTTATCCTTATGTATCCTGCTATCCTGTACGACGTTTAGAAATATCACAAATTTCTTGATAACTTAAAAACAGACGATTAGTTAAACGTGTGAAGGACCATGACGAAGGCCAAGATGACGTTTTGGAGAACAATGATCACGACTTTAATTCAGAACAACCACAAGGAAACGAGCTACCAGATTTTAACAAAACTAACTGACCGTACGTTTATGAGATTTGACATCACGAAGGCGATAACGATGAGTCTAAGCGACAATGATAGGTAACACGTTTCACTATTAGATTTTAGTATTTTTTATCAATTTTCATCAAAGTTGGAACACGCTTTTCTCGATTATTACTGGACACAGAAAGGTGAAAAAAATCAACGATTACAGAAAAAAAATTCTTTCAAGTGATGGGCGTAGAAAGTTTGGTTATAGTAGAATGTTAAACAGTATAATCCAATTTTTCAACAGAAGTTTCAAAAAAATAAAAAAAGTAAAACCATCATTTTAAAGGCAACATAATTTCGAATAACGTGTCCAAATGTCGAGACATTTTGTAGGTAAATAACAGAGAAAACAATGTCCCTAGGTCTTGGTGCACCGATAAAACAGCCTAAATGGCCATAGTTACTACTTTATTTGTTATTATATATATATATATATATATATATATATATATATATATATATATATATATACTTTTCATCTTTGTAATTTATCAAAATCTGTCAAAATCTGGCTTTTAATGTCTACAACGAGTTTATTCATTTAGATGTATTTTACCTTCGATGAAGATATTATAAATGTAGCAATTACTCCAAAATTATGGTATATGAAAAATAACCAGTATTTATTAATGACTTAAAAAAGCGAGAAATATACAAGGAGTTCCACTTGGCATCAGAAATTTCATTATGTTTCCAGAAAAACGGAAGATTTGACAACAATGTAAATATCACTATAATATTTGCGTAGCATCAAAGACCTTTACACACCATAATTTATGCATTCTACAAATAAAATTCATTCTGTATATAATATTTTCCAATTTTTTGTGTAGAATAGAACTTAATCAGTGAAGTAAAATATTCCTTTTTAATTTAAAATCGAATACAATTTACTTATTCCAAATTTTCAATATGCTTATCCTCTTTTTTCTCGTTCTCAGCCACCTAAACATTACACTAAAGCATCTGACGCTTTTTTAAAATGTTTAAGAGTGACACGTGAGCCGAAAAGGACCCGCACCGAATCTAAAGAAATTCTTTGGGGCCAAAGCGTTCGACCTGAGTCAAAGAATGCTTAGGATTTTACGGTAAATGCACAAACGGACGGATAAAGTAGTCTCGGAAAGGTGTTTCTCCAGAAATACGCTGTTATAAAAGGAAATTGAGAATTTGGTATGTCGTAGAGAAGTGCTAAATGTAGAATTGTTCACTGAGTCGATTCGGGTCGTTGCTAAAAAATTACAAGTGGATCAGTGAGGTGGTTATTTCTGAGTCTTTTGTTATGCAGATTAGACTACATTATATACGTAACTAGTACGTTGCGGTGTATTTGTTAAATATAAATCAGTTGGAATTAAATGGAAAATCTGTCTAAAAATAAAATATTAATTATAACCTCAAATTTAGGTTTACTAAGTTTCGGTTGTCCCAGATGTCAATCGTTGTAGGTCCGGTTCACTCAAGTGGAGACAGGAGTGATTATATCTCAAATCTAGGATGTTAAAAATGTAAAATTTAATTGTGAGGCGCCAGTCAGATTTATCTAAGCCATAAAGTTTCTTTCCCTAACCTAAATCTGACAAAAGTAGGAAATAAAAAGACAACCTTATTTTACATTCGTTTATTCTTAAAAATGTGCGAAGAACCACACTTGGTTTCAATATAAAAAGTAAATGTTAAAAACATATGTTTACACATCAAATAAAATTTAGACAGCAGTACTAATTTTAAAATTTATAGTCAAGTTACAAATTACAACCTTAATCCCCTTTACTATTTGAAACGACTTTTGTACTATTTCCCCCCAGTCTATTTAATGTTTTAAGTAATGTTATTAATTATTTAATCACATAAAAATAGTAGAAAATGAAAGTATACCTATGTATAACAATCTGCCAGTTTAGCAGATGAATAAAACTTTACTTCAGGGAAATACCTCAAGTTATAGGCATTGGATCCAAGGCGAACAACAGATAGGTAAATTAAGTTACAACACTACAGCATAGCTGCTTTGAGTTTAAAAGTATGCAAAAATATTGTACATAGGCATTTACAAAATGTTTAATCAACTTTATAGTAAAAAATTATTATTTAGTTAATAGATTTAAATGAAAATTTTATGAAGAATTTTATTAAGCAATATTTCAAAGCCGCAAAAGTTGCAAAAATGTAAGTTAAAAAGTAAGTTAAAAAACAAATAAAAACTTAACAAGTCTCATTCGCTTCCTTCTACCATCCTAACACTGGATGTGTAACTCCAAGGGAAAAGATACATGGAAAAATGCTTCCATTAACTTCACCAAATTCATTTTTTTTAATAAAGCAAAAACAAACTGCTACAGACTTCTACATACGTATCCAAGCTTAAATCCTTACCAAACCAGGGATTGGTGTTCTGGATTGTAAAATAAAACCCCAAAATACTAAAGATCCAGACACAGAAATCTCCAGATACTCAAAACTGCCCTAAAAATACCACCAAGTGTTAGTACATGAAGTGCACCTTCAGATCCCTTCCCAATACTTTCCAAAAACTGGTTAGAACTAATATTTTTGGGTACAAAGGAAAAAAATTATTAACTAAAAAGACACAAACTTTCTAAACTGTGAAAATGAACAAAATAATATGTTACAGTGAAGCTGAATTACTGAAAATTACAGATCTATACTTCCCATATCCCTTTTCTGTAATAGAAAGTTAATATACAAAAAAATAGATCTAGAAATGCTTTACAACAGAATTGTAAAATAATCTCATTTACCTCAATTTGAGAGCGTTTCCAAAATTAATCGACGTTTCAATAATCTTCCAACAAGCTAAGCAGCCTGTATACTTCCTCAAAAATGCTGTGACCACAGGGCTTAACAGGTTAAAAAGCATGATACATCACAAATACTAAATTTCCATCAAAATCTTGCGAAACTCCAAAAATACAACTATCAGAGGCTTCTTAAATAATAATAGACGAATTTCTTTATTTCCACAATCTGTGATCGTTTTAAATTACCATATATTAAAAATAATAAATTAAAAATAAATTAAATTACAAAAGTGATAGAAAATAGTGTTTAATCGTAATTCTACTGATGAGAATGGGTAAACTCGACATTCTCAGTCCTGTGTAATACCATACAAGAAAACTTCTATTGCAAACCACCAGATGTTAACAACCAAAATAAAATATTACTACTTAGCAAAACAAGATAAATGAATGGTAATACATTTCTACTAAACACTCTAAACAGGTATGAATCAAACAACTACATACAATCTGTTCTTATTAGTATTATTATGTTTTAGAGAATATTATCTCAAGGAATCAAACTTCCTAATTATTTATAGCATTTATCAAGCTGAGGATTTCTCAAGGAGGTTTTATGCCTTCAAGTTATATTAGTTATAGTACCTGTCAGACTGAAGCGGGCTGTTTTTGGACTATCGAGAGACACACAGGTATGTACACACAATAGCCTCACGGTTACTTAAAACTAGAGTAAAAACCACATAGAGAACCCCAATTATACCCAAAATAATAAACAAAAATTGCTAATACTAAATACCCTTTTTAGCAAAGTTTTCAACAAGTGGCCGCTAACACAACAACTTACCTAGCAACCTTTTAGTGATTTAAATGTTTTTGTCAAGATCTTATGACTTAGTGGGATACAGACAGCACTATTTATCCAAACTGATAGTGGCAGAATAATCACAAGAACTCTGGTCTGACAGTAGTCTATCAACAAAGTTGTTATGATGGTGAACAAAAATAGATGGTTACAGCACAGTACCATTAACCGAATGAGGTAGCAAAGTAGACAAAACCTTTGGGCTGACAGTTAAAGTCAAAATGAAACAAAACTCTCAGAAAGACATTTCACTACCTATTAGGAATTATACAATATATACACTTAGAAAATTCATATACTTTGTTATGTAACAATGTTAAATAAATCACATAACAGGTACAAATTTATGTATATTAAAATTATACTAACAATCCTAGGATCAAAATAAATTTGTTACATAATGTAATTATTAAAATACTAGGCAAACGCAGTTCAGGACGAAGAAGAATCTCATGGTTGAAGAACTTGCGAGATTGGTATGGTGTTGATACAAGCATGCTATTTAGGATGGTAGTTAATAAAATTAAGATAGCTGTGATGGTAACCAACGTTCTGAAAGGACATGGTACATAAAGAAGAAGAATTATTAAAATTACACGTAATTTTATTCCAAATTAAATAAAATTAAACTCTATTATTGTTCTGAAGCTATTTTCTTGTGGCATTGTAAATTAATTACTATTAAACTGGGAATAAGCCACAATTAAAAATAAAAATACGTTTATTGACGTTTCAATTTCCACTTCGGAAATCGTTCTCAAAATACAAACAGTAAATTTAAATTTTTCAAACTCTATTGTCTTAAATATATTATGTGTAAGTTTACATCCTAATGGTTTTATTACTTATTAAATTAATATCTGGAGTTTGACAGGTATGTAGAATATTTTCCATTTTATTTATAATATATAGTGAACATATTATTCGTTAAGTTTTTAAGGAATGGCAAGGTGGAGCAACGATAGGAAAAAAAAATCAAAAACCTCCTTTATGCTGATGACACTGTTAAATTGGCGTAATCACCAGAAGAACTGGAAAAAATTATGAATAGGCTAGGCACGGTGAGTACAGAATATGGTTTGAAAATAAATATGTGGAAAACCAAAGTGATAATTATCGATAGAATCAGAAACAACCAAGCAGAGATAAAAAAAACATGGCAGGTTACGAAGTGGTCAGGCAATTTAATTACTAAGGCTCTGTTATTACTAACAGTGGAGACAAATAACTCATTTCTAACAGAACTTAATATAAAAAAAAAGACTTATCCCAACTATCCCCACACATAAATTGTTGTCTACGCAAAATTCTACAAAACGGTCTCCCCTATCATTACGTGGTCAAAGTCCAAAATTCCCTACAATGTTTTTATATCTACCTTTACCTTTTACTTTGGCATTGAAGTCGACTATTATTATTGTAATGTCTTTGTTTTGTAGCTGACTCATTACCTTCTTTATATCATCATAAAAAATCTCTTTGTCCGCTCTCTAAATGTCATCTTTACTACTGCTGGCTGTGGGCCCATAAACTTGGACCAAATTTATATCTACTGGTTTTGAGTTTAATTGAATCACAATGACTCTGTCCGAAATGTAACTCACAGATTAAATACAGCAAGAGAATTCTTTATGTACAATTGTGACGCCATTCCGGTGGTTAGTGCTTTTTTCTCCGGAATAGATTACATCGTGGTCAGTTATGCTACATTTACCAGTCTTCGGCCACCGCATTTTGTTTATCCCAAGAACTGGTATATTAAGCCTTATCATCTCACGTATGGTGTTTTGTATCTTACCGGCTCGTAGAGACTTCTCACATTCCATTTGCCTATTCTGATACCTGATTTTATTCTTATTTGTTTTCCATTATCACAGAGATTTTGTTGGATAACGACGTGGAAAGCCCTGTGTACTTGTCTTCTCCTGCCGGATCTTGGTGTCCGAAGACTATGATCAGTACAACTGTTCTTATCAGATTATAGTGCCATTATGATTGAACTAGGGAATAATAATAGGGTGATTTCCCGTTGTCTTCTTCATCGCAGTAGTACAACCATTTAAACTGCTTCAGTCATGCTTGCTATACTTCAGTTTCAAGCTGATCCAGGATTATTTCCTCTGTGCCTTGAGCTGATACTGATGATTGCTGCTGCCCTTCATCACATACAGTGATTCTATATAATCCCTAAAATCAAGGGATTGCCACTTTCGCCATCCACACCGTACCGAAGGAATTCTTCCCCGCCGTTACTGCTGTTGTTGACTTCATCCGTGACCCTGGATAAGGGACCCTAAGCAAATACTAGTGTGCCGGCTCAGGAAATCCTGAAGAATCTTTGGAGAACGAGGATTGATTTATTTTTCCTGATATGACTATTTAAAGGAGTTCCTACTCGCTACCCATACTTATTCATAAATATCTATATTATTGTTTCATGTCTTACTCGAAAGCTTTTTTATTATCAACATGGGTGTAGTTATGGGCATGGAAGGAGTGGGGCTCCTTCCATTAGAATTAAATGGGGTTTATGTCCAAAAATAGACAAAAGAAGGCTAAGAAGGTTATCTTGTGACTTCTGTAACTCATCTCCTTCCTCTTCAGCGCTTATAACTTCGATATCATATCTGAAAAACTATTAAAACTCACTGAGACGATATTCGTTAAGACGATCACGATAATTCAACGTAAAATATTAAAACTAGCTACCTATTGTTTGCTCTTATAAACTTGTTGATGTTCATTTGAACAAAATTTGAACAAAAGACGGTGTCTAATGCATCATCTTTTTGTACAAATAACAAATTTCTTTGGTCCCAATTGAAAGGTATCGATACCCCTCTGCAAGAAGATCTGAAAAAAATATATTATAATTTATTTAAAAGCTTTATCAGAGTTTATTTTTAAAACCAAAAATTCTAAATAATGTTATGTAAAAAATATTAATAAGGATGCCTTGAGTAAAATAATTTTATTTAACAAAAACTCAGAAAAATCAACTAATATAAAGTAAATTTATAAAGGAACATGTTAACCTGTGATTTTCAGGAACATAAATTTTCACCTTTCGCTAAGTATACTTCAAACATAACACATTTTATGAGAAAATTGTTACCCTTACGTGATCCAATAAACCCCAATATTCTATTTTACGATATTTTGCGGTTACCACTTGTCAAGTAAATATCCTTAAAATTTTAGTTCGGTTTCACCAATGCCCAATAGACATCAATAACGGAACGCTAAGTAGGGTATTCATGGCCCTAAAGTTCTGCAAACTAGCTAAAGCTCATTAAGGGACAGGCATCTTCCCGAAGCAGATTTTCTAATAAATTACTTTGTAAAAGTTCGTCCGTCGGGAGAGTGGATCCCGTTCTAATGGCAAGTGTTAAACGTTTTTAGAGTATATCAGGTCTGGCGGTGTCATACTCTCTTCCATTTTGAATTAACAAGATGAATTGTGCCCTTTTTGTAGCTCGGTATCGTCGGAGAAGCTTCTTGAATGTTAATTCATATTTTTACTACGCCAAAAGGGCGGCAAAAAATTGATGGGATAACTTTCGGGATATCTTTTCGCGTTTGTGGAGTTGAGGCGACAAAAAATTTAAAGGATTAACCGGAATTATCTCTTCTTGAAATATTAGCTTTAGATTTTTTTCCGGATGTTCTGAAATTGGGCTTTAAACTTTATTATAAAGTAAATGATATTTTTACACGTTTTTTAAGATAGATTTATGTTAAATTCAAAAGGCATTGTTTCGAGATATTGCTTAAACTTAGATTAAAGTCGGGTCCATTGATATTTCGTCCGTCGGCAAATTCAAACAGATAATATTTGTGTGTTATGAAATTCGAGTCACCGATGTCCAGGGACGTATCGCGATATTGGTTCTTTCACCGACACAAATTTTTTGATAAAAGATAAAAATCATAAAATAATAATGTGTAATGTGTAGGAGAGATCCTTGTGCTTTGGAACGGTTTTTAAATAAAAGCAGGTTTCACTAGTTTTTAACTTTTATTTCGAACTGAGATTTTTTTTAAACAGAGTATCTTTAAGTAAACAAATAAAGAAACAAAATATTAATTGTAATGGCAAATATGCTTAAGAAAGCCGGTACAGACATCCAGGAACAGTTAAGAAAACTCTTTCAAAACTGCTTGAATGGGGCCGAATTAGAAAAAGAATGGAAATTATCTATCATGTCAACTATCCACAAAAAGGGCAGCCAGGGTCAGTGTGAAAATTACAGAGGAATTGCGGTAAATAGCACAATAAGTAGGATGTATGGGAAACTTATTAAAAACAAAATGACTAGAGATACGAGCAAGAGAAGTGTTTTAGAGCTGGGCGATCCACAGTAGACCACCTGTACTCTATTACGCAAGTTATTGAGAAAAAAACAGCCTTCAATATAGAAGTTTACCTGGTGTACGTAGACTTACAAAAAGCATATGACAGTGTACCCCTAAGTAAACTATGGTCAACCCTACAGCAAACCAACATTAAGCATGGTCTTATCAAAGCAGTCCAAAGTCTGTATAATGGAACGACTGCAAAAATTAAAACTGGATCAAGGATATCTGAAGGATTTAAGGTCACGAAAGGACTAAAGCAGGGTTGCTGTATTTCGCCTACCCTTTTCAAAATTTATCTGGAACAAGCACTCAAGCTATGGAAAAGAAAATGTAATGGCATGGGAATCTCTGTCAATGACGAGACTACACTGTACATCTTATGTTTCGCTGATGACCAAATACTGATTGCTCAGGATCATGATGACTTGAGTTACATGACTCGGAAGCTAATAGAAGAATATAACAAATGGGGTCTCGAAGTCAACATTAAGAAAACTGAAGCCATGTGTATTGGAGGGACAACAGTCCATTATATTAGACGATGGGGTAGAAATTAAAAACTGTGATGAATACAAGTACTTGGATATGAAGATAACTCAAGATGAAACACTCGATGCTGCTATAAAAGACAGAAACATACAGGGTAGAAAAGCCATATCCATGATGAACGGCATTTTGTGGGACCAAACAATATCTAAAGCGAACAAACAACTCATATACAACACCATACTTAAAAGTGTAATCACATATGGCAGTGAAGTTTGGCCAATGAAACAAAGAACAGAGAAACTGTTACTAGCAACAGAAATGGACTTCTGGAGAAGAGCAGCAGGCAAATCAAGAAGAGATCGGATACCAAATGAGAGAATACGAGAAATGATGGGAGTCAAGCATACAATAGTTGATGACATAAAAACAAAACAGTTAATATGGTACGGCCATGTACAGAGAATGCCAGATGACAGGATTCCAAAACAGATTTTGACGTGGACACCACAAGGGAGAAGGAAAAGAGGAAGACCGAGAAGAAGCTGGAGAGAGGGAATTGAAAAAGAACTAGAGGAAAGAGAAATCCCTCCAGGCCTATGGTTGAATAGAGAAGAATGGCGGTTAGGAGTCGGAAGGCGTCGGAGAACGCTGTAATCCGATAGTAGTTGTAGTAAATATGCTTACATACAGAAAAATTCACCATATCCTAAAGATCTCAAGGTACACACAGAGGTTGGTACTTTGGAACATAAGTACGTGTACTTTGAAACGCTTATTTATTTATTGGTTAAATGCAGATAAATCGATAGAAAATGTCATCTCAGCATTTCTTCTGGCAGTGTCCCCCACTACTGAAGGGGCTCCTAGTTTAATCACCATATCTTCGTCAGCAAGTCATAGACAGTGTTATTTCCGAAAAGAAATTTGGCGGCAAAGTTACTTTTTTTTAGATTTCTAACTTTAAACCCATCATCATTCAATCCAACGACATTAGCAATAAAATATCGTTTTGTCTTTTTTGTTGCAATTTGTGCTAAAATAAAATTTTCCACGAGGGCTTGTTGCCAAACACAAGAAAATCTTTATCTTCCTCTTCTGAATTGGCAAAATCAACGTCATCTAGTGAGTCGTCGCACGTTATTTCGCTTTCTTTTATTACATCTGCATCAGAACTACTATTAGGAACCTTTTTGGTTGCTGTTTGTTTTTTTAAACAAAATTCTTCGTGGTTTTAAGGAGCGTCATTATTTCAATCTCGTTCTTCTCTGGGGTATATGTAACTATTCTAAAGCGCTCGAGTTTCTTACCTCCTTTCTTTGTAAATTTCCTCGCAGCTGCCTTGGGAAACGGACGAATTTGTTTGGAGCTTTTATGTTGATTTAATTCACTGGATACTAACAAAGAACTAGGATCATAAATCATACTAGTTGTTCCTGAAGGCATTCCTAGACCCTCTACAGAAATATTCGAGGAACTATTAGTTTCGGAGGTATTTTGATTATTTTTTGTCTATT
Organism: Diabrotica balteata; assembly: GCA_918026665.1. NCBI lineage: Eukaryota > Metazoa > Arthropoda > Insecta > Coleoptera > Chrysomelidae > Diabrotica > Diabrotica balteata. The sequence goes on from OU898276.1 coordinate 172,979,438, forward strand.
CAACAACTCGTGGTCTATCCGTAACATATGAACTGGGAAATTTGTGCTTCGCGAAAATGTTTTTGTTGACTGGAAAAATTCCAGAAATGGTAAAACCAAACTGAATATTTTTCTGTGTGAATGATTGTGGATAGATATTCCCAACACAGCAATATCATAGATTGTCATCGTTTTTGCTGGATTTGCAATTAGCCAATGGGAACAAGCTATATTATAATATTAATTTAGAGGCCCGAAAACTGACCTATCTAACGGTTGTAGTTTGTGGCTGGTGTGGGGTGGAAAGGTAAGCATGATGACTACCGATGATTTTCCTAAATTTAAAGCTTCCACTGAAATGTGGCTCTCATGGTTTTCGACAACCAGTACTGATTTGTTGTCAGTACTTGAATTTGTATGTTCTATATAGTGGTGGTATAACTATATAATATGTGTTTCTATATAGTGGTGGTATATGGTGGGGTGGTATAACTATATAACATGTGAGGTTGACATTTGGATCGGAGAGGCTATACGTTCTTCTTCTTCTTCATGTGCCTTGTCCGTTGCGAACGTTGGCAATCAACATGGCTATTCTGACTTTGTTTACGGCAGATATGAATAGTTCAGCAGATGACAATCCGAACCAATGCCGCAAGTTTTGGAGCCATGAGTGTCTTCTCCTCCCTGGACCCCTTCTGCTGTCTATTTTTCCATGAATGATCAGCTGTAGTACTCTTTATTTATTATGTCTCATAACGTGACCCAAGTATTCCAACTTTCTTTTCTTTATGCTTATTCCTACCTCTCTCTCTTTACCTATCCGGCGTAGTACCTCTTCGTTGGTCACGTGCTCAGTCCAGGATATACGTAATATACGTCGGTAAGCCCACCTTTCGACAACCTCATCATGCGTAGTCTATAAAGCATATGTTCACATCTTTGTTCATATCTCTGCAGCGCTAGATGAGTACCTGTAGAATAAAAAGTGCTTCTCTTGTCCCAAGAGAATTCCGAAACCCAAACTGCGAATATCCAATGTTATCCTCACATTTTTTGCTTATTCTGTTGTAAATAACCTTGGTGTATGCCTTCGAAATGTGGTTAATTAGACTTATCATGCGATGTTGATTACAAGACTTTGCTTTTGGTTTTTTCGGTATGGCAACAAAAGTTGACTCTAGCCAGTCTTTAGGAAACTCCCCGCTGTTATAAATATTGTTAAAGCATTTTCAATACTTCCCCGTATACGTTATCGTTGCCTGGTCTTTTGTTATTTTTAAGACCCTTTATAGCATTCTTTACTTCTGATTTTAGAATAGAAGGGCCCGTATCATCATTGCTCAGTGTATACCCACTAGGACGGTCATCATTAAACAGTTGTTCCACATAAGTTTCCCAGATTCTAACTATTTTGTCGGGGTCTAGTTGTAGATTTCCATTATCATCGCACAGCCCTTTCGATAAAATATTGTAGCTTTTCTTTGTTGTGAGTTCCTTTATCTCTTATGCATATTGTGATAGTCGTATATCCTTTTCGCACTGTTCGATTTCTTCGCATCTTTCCGAAAACCTACACGTTGCGTATCACTATCCCTCAGATCTCATTTGATCTATAAATCTGAATTATTTTTACAAATATTTTACGTATTCTTTCTTTACGTTTCTGTTTGTCCTAATATTTTAAATTTTCAAAGATTTTATTGCTTTTTTGGCTTTTATGTTTTATCTGTGAATACATCAGTATTTATTGGCAATATACCATCTATTAATAATATTAATTTCTTTCTTTGTCAATAATATTCTATTTGAATTGTAAGATTTTCTCACGTAATATAAATTTCGACCCACAAAGGAGTCAGTTACTTCCTAGCTTATGCTATTGTCTCAATTATTCTAACTAATTTAAAGTCCGCCACAATAATAATAAACACAACCACATTTGTAGGTGCAGGTAGAACTACATAATTTGCCATAATCCTTGCGGAGTTGCGGTTTCTAAAAGTAAGCAACTTTACTACTTGCTAAATAAAGTTTTAAATGGAGAAGAACAGGCAAACTGGAAAATATAACAAACTGACAATACAACGCTGTTGTATGAAACTACAACAGAATTTCATACTACTATTCTTAACTGTAAATTATCCCTCTAATTTCATTTCGCTCTTGTTTTTGGTATTTTACTTTGTGGATTTTACAAAAAGTAAAAATTCTTTATAATAAAAGTAAAATACATAATTAAATCTAAAACTTTACAATATTAATATAAAAATTAATATTAAACTCACAATGCTTTCGGATTGAACTGAGTCGATTATCAGTGACCGAGCTTTCGACATCCTTACTAATGTCTTCTTCAGTGCCTCCGGAGTCTCAGTATTTTGAGAACCCAGACACTACTACCCTGTTGTATAGTCACTATACTACTGTAGTCTAGTGACTACTGAATAGTTTATAGTGGCTTAGGAGACTAAGCCGCTCACTTTGTTGCCAAATCATAACACATAGCCTACGAATTATGTTTATTCTTTTTCTCCCATTACTTTAATTCTTTTGCTCGACTACTTCATTGGGTGATTTATTATTGTTTGTGACCATCATGGACGTATAAACACAGATGGACTCAGTTATTTACATAAAATTGTGAAGTCAAAATTATTTGAATAGGTCACATTCTGAGCACCTTCAACTGTTGTCACGTTTTGTTTTAAAATTTCTTATTCGCGAGTCGCTGAAAATACTACTCCGTATTTTATACTCTACAGATGCTATCAAACCAAAATAATAATTTATTGGTTATATTAATATATTTAATTGTAATCAAAATATCAAGTATGCACATAGTGTGCATTATTATTTAATAATAGCGTATAATAGATATCAATCAATTATTTTATACGTAGAAGCACTGAAAACTATTTATAAATGGCAACGGTTGTTTACATTTCTCTGTCTTATGGATCTACGTCAAACTTCAAATGCTGTTCCATATTTGTTTACTTTTTACAGTAAATGAGGAAAAAGCTATTTTTCGATATTTTGGCTGTATTTTGAGTGATATTTGTAAAAAGTGAAATAAAATAAACGAAATATTTACATCCCGATCTCTCATTTTATTTGTAAGTACATACAATTTACATTATTTAAGATGAGGAAATGGGAAAGCGTGTTTGTTTACATTTTAATAAGCGTACCATTGGGTTTATTTATGTTCATTAATGTATTGAATAAGATATGAGTTCATGAAATTAGTAGACATTTATAAATTGTGAGTAGACATCATCTGATTAAAAAAGATCTGTTTAGTACCTTTTTAATTTAATATTTCTCATGGATACAAATAAATTAGTGAAATGAATAAAACTCATTTATTTTTCTATGTACATAGGTTTCCAAATAATATTGACGATCGAACTATTTAGGTAGCAAATTAAGGAGAAAACATAAAGAATTTTTATTGTAGCATTATTTTGATACTATTAAAAAATTAACTTGAATTCAACTATATTTAATTGTATTAATTTTAAAGCAAATAAAATTGTATTTAAATTTTTTTATAAAGACGTGATTTGTTAATAGTTAAGCTCTCGTTTTTTTTTATTCTTTGAACATGTTTTTATACATTATTACTATTTCCAATTTTTAAAATCTGAATAATCACCCACGAGTAAAAATTCAAGCACGCTTATGCTCACTGCGGAAGCATCACATTCTATCGAAGCTTCAAAACATTGTATGTTAAAGGAATATTATTGCTGTGTCCATCTATGTTTATATGTCAATGGTGACCACAGAGCCTTTTATACTTCCGGTTTTAGATATATAGATATATTGAATAAGGTAACTTATGGCCAATTGAACTAGGATCTTTTCAGATCGATTGTTGTACTCTAACCCCAGAATATATCCGTTAATTTTAAAAACTCTAATCACTTTAAGAGTAGAGCTCTTATGAAAAGCTCTGTATCGGTAGGTTTTCTTCCCCTAATGCAAAGAACCGTACTTTTGCCAAACTCTCACACTGATATAAAATGTGCTTTGCTGTTTTTTCTTGTATGTATGTACGGCGTTAACAGGCCTTTTAGGGCCATTGCTGGATGGATAATTTCCACCGTTTTCTGTTTTTAGCTATCAGCTTCCAATCTATGATTCCCATCTCTCTGACATCTTCATTACATCTCTCCATTTCTTTCTTGGTCTTTCTCTTTTCTGTCCTCAGGTACTCTCCAAGCAATATTCTTAACTAGTCTATAACCTTGCAATCTTTCTAGAAGCCCCAGCTATTCTAATCTACATTTTTTACTACTTTTGTCATTTTAGGGTTAGCATACAATAGTTGGTATACTTCTGCATTAGTTCGTCTTTTCCATTCTTGTTTTACTACATTTCCACCAATTATTCTGCGAAGTATCTTGCTTTCCCATGCTTCCAATCTATTCGGTATGGTTTTGTTTATTGTGCATGTCTCGGCAGCGTAGGATTGTGGGTCTAGTTATAGTTTTATTATGTTTACATTACCAGATATATCTTTGGTCATAATTATTTTGCTTATAGCTTTAGCACACCTATTGCTCTTGGTCAGTCTTAGGTTGATTTTAGTTTCTTCCTTACATGTCTAATCAATAAGAGTACCTTATTACAAATATTCATCCACTGTCTCAAATTCTACAACTGATTCATCCTCCACCTCCAATTTAACCTTCCACGGCTGGCGCTTATAATCTGGACACTGCGGCTGGCACGCGGAGTACCTTAGTGATTTCTTTTATTCTCGCTGACATGATACGTGGTATATTGGCTTGACAAGCACGAACGTTTAAGCTGCGGTTCAATCAGAGCGAATGCTAAATTGTGCAAAAACTGTCTTCGTGGTAAACGAATCTCGTTATTATTACAATAAAAAAGGACCATTGAGTTTATACCAGCTACATTTAGCATGGAATAAAAAATTACCATTGGCCATCGTCGAGTATTCCTAGCGCAGTCATAGGCAGCACATAACTTGTCTACTGTGTCAACTCCTCCCTTTATAGAATTGTAGTCAAGAATCATTTCGGGTTTCATGGAATCCTCATCAATTGTATCGTCATGATGTAAACTCGACAGGAGGAGTACGTTGTTATTTCTTTTTGGTATATAGAACACCAAAGTAATATCATCATAAGAAGCAAACATGCTGGATCGAATAGGTCTGCTTATAGGTTTAGAAAATTCATGGGGTAATTCCTTCTTATTCTTGCGACACATTCCTAAAAATGTAAGTTTGTAATCACGAAGCAAGGTTTGGACTATTGGTATGCTTGAAAACCAATTGTCCGCAGTAATGTTCCGTTTTGTTCCTCTTAGAGGCTCACATAATCTCTTTACAACTTCCGATGGAGAATTACTTACAACAAAAGGACCTGGTGGTTTTTGCCCCAAATATGGCTCCAAATTGCAGGTATAAAAAGTCTTGGAATCTGCTAGCGCAAAAATTTTTAATCCATATTTATTTGGTTTATTAGGTATATACTGTTTAAAACTGCATCGACCTCTAAATGCCTCCAATTTTTCATCTATTGTGACGTATTCAAACGGCGTATAACCGTTTTTGCAATTAAAAGTAAACATTTCAAAAATCTCTCGTATGGGACAAAATTTATCTAATAGTTTTCTTTCCTCACGTGAATCTATATCATCAAACCTTAGGTGTTGTAGTAAAAATTTAAATCGGTACCTGGACATTGTTAGTCGAAACATCTCAATTCCTGTACCGTCTTTATTCCAAAGTTCGTCTGTGGTTAACCTGCCACTTTTCAAAACACCTGCCAAATAGAGTAAACCAATAAAAGCACGAATTTCTAAAGCATCTGTTGCCTTTGCGTTTCTCTCTCGATTATAGTTTTCTTGGGAGTGTCTAATATGTTTGTTTGTACATTCAACAATAATGTTTATCATGGTATCGTTAAAAAAATATTTCCAAATATCTAGTTCACCTTTTAAATTCTTGGTAACTTCTTTAGCACCTGGCAAATGCGTAATTAAGTTTTCTGAATGTGTTCTAACATTTCTTGGAGGAATATGTTTCATCCATTTAGTAGTTGTGTCTTTACCAAGAAAGAAAGGCCCAGCAGAAACCATCAATTCAGCACCTTCCGTATCAGAAATTTCTTGTTCTGTATCACTATTTTCATTCATTTGTTCTATGTTATTTTCTTCTTCGTCTTCTTCTTCGTCATCGTCGTACTCAATATTTTCATTCTCGTCGTCGACTCGAAGGCATTCGTCCATTAGATGTTGCAAACGTTTTTGTTCTGCCTCATACGCATACATTTTAATATTCACAATAACTAACAAACGTTCAAAATTTCAAAACAACACGGCTGGCGCGCGGAGAATATAATATAATATAAAAAGGGGTGAGTAGTTTTTGAAATATTGAGAAGTTTAGATCGGTGCGGAGATTTTGTCCGCGCGCCAGCCGTGGAAGGTTAAAGGATGACCTGGTATTTATTTTATTTGTTGGAGATTCCATGTACTTAGATTTATTAATAAAATTTGAGTCCCATTTTAGAGCTTTCCCGAATCAGTCTTTTTGCTATATTTGCGAGTTCTTTTCCATTTCTTGCAATTAGAACCACATCATCAGCGTATACTTAGCATTTATGCTCCTTGTATACAATAGTGCAGGACCTATTTATCCCACTAAAGCTATGGTTTGTTAGAACAGTGCGCAGCGCACAGCATACACGTACAGCAGAATCTGTTGTACTCGACTTACAGCAGTTTTGGGTGAGTTGATTTGTTAGAGTCATATGGAATATATAGATTCTGTTGCGCTAAAGTTTAATAATTAGTTCCAAGTTTGTTTCTTAAGAGCGTAGGCGCAAAGTTTCGGGACCAATGCTTTTTAAATGCATTCATTTTTTTCGAATCCTTAGAAAACTAACAAATCTTTTTAAAAAATTTAAACGCAGTAATGAAAGAGTACATTATTACGGAGGGCCAAAAATCCCTTAGAATAAACAAATAGTTTTTTTGAATGAGATATTTGAAATTAAAAATCACACCAAATTTTCTCTTTTTTTCACCCCTGTAACTTATTAAAATAAACATTACAGGAGTTTTTAGGGACTTTCGACTGTCGGTAATAATGTATTTTTTCATTTTGCGTTTAAATTTTTCTAAAATATTTATTAGTTTTCTTAGGATTCATTTAAAAAGCATTCGCCCGAAATTTTGCACCTTCGCTCTTAAAGGTTGTACGTTTAGAAAAATGACTTCTCGCAAACTTACCGGAATATGTCAATTCTCTAAGAAGAGAAAAAAGAACAAGAGTTATTAATGTTAAATCTAAATAAAAGAAATAAAAATGAAAACTAAATTATTTCATGTCATAATACAGAAGGTGCTTGTCGAAGGAAGATTGTTTTAAAACGAAGAAAAATTTTGAGAACATTTTAGACTTTTCAGGGATCTATTTGAAACTCTTACAAATTATAAGGGATGATATTACTAAAAACCCTACATGAGAAGACATCACCTAATTATAACTAGCTGTTAAAAATACGGTTTCAAAATATTTTTTAGAACCGTATTTTTTGTTCGTAAAAATATTTTTTTTTTGTAAATGTCGGGTAAATTTGTTTTAAAACTAGTAGATAAGTACGCACTTTATAAATAATTGTACAAAGAAAGTGTTTGTGTAGTTTGCGGATAATAAAATACGTTTTTGCATTCTTTAAAATATTTCATTCTCTCCATTGTTTGGTTTAGGGGTAAAGAGGGTATAAAATATCATTGAATAGCTTGAAAAATGATTATCCATTTTTATTTTTTTCTCAAAATAAGCTTTGCATCAATAACGAGGTTTTTCCCCTGGACTCTTTATATATATATATATATATATATATATATATATATATACCTATATATATATATATATATATATATATACTTATCAGTTAAAGATTCCGGTTTTTAGGGTAAGTCCGGGAGAGACGGGCCACTTTATTTTCTCATACAGAGTACTTGAAAAATTGATTAGTGTATGATACGATTTTTGAAAAAGAATACTTATCCTAGTTTATATATTTATTGTGCGAAATAAAAAACATGTAACTTGAGGAATATAAAAGTTATAGAAATTAACATAAATACTTCTTATTGGCCCATCTATAGCAATACGTGTGTACAGATGGACCATTTCTATTGGTAGAGTTGGGCTAATTTGAAACACATAAAATAATGATGTTAACCTATTTCTTTTTACTAGCAATTTTTCCACACGAATCACAAACATTTTCAAATTTTGTATAGTTGTCATGGAACCAGTGTTTGTAAATCAAACACTGAACAGAGTCATCTTTTCTGGATGTTTTGCTGTAATCTTCACCACAACCAATGCATCTAACTCATACTTTTTACATTGACGCCATTTGTTTTGCTGCTTTGGAGCTGTCTTCTTTTTTGTTTCGTTTTTCTTTATCTTTTTCTTTATCTCTCTCTTTTCTTGAATTTTGTCTGCAGAATTAATAATTTCCGCCACTCTTCTTGCTCGGCCCCTTATATTCTTTTTTGCAGCATGAATTTTGGGTGTAGGCGATAACGTGTCCAATACTTTTTCAGGTGTTACACTTGAGTCTTCAACGTTAGACGTACCAGCTGCAGTTTCTTCATCAACGACTAGAGTAATACCTGCAAGTAAAGGACCTGGTTGATCTAAAATATTTAGATCTATTTCTGTATTACTTTGTTCTTCTACTACAGCTGAGGAGCTCTCATTTGTGGACAAAAAAGCGTGCTCTGGAATTTTATCGATCAAACGCTACAATTACTGTGGCAACAAATCCAGATGCTCCATTTTTCACCATTGCTGAGATTTTCCACGCATTTCCTAACAACTCACCAAACTTGTAACGTGTAATTTTTTTTGTTGGGTTATTTGTGATATAGTTTTTACATCTCGAGTAAAAATTACCCTTTAAAGATTTGAAAAAAGCTCGGTCCAACGGCTGCAGAAAATGCGTGGTAGGACTGGGTGAGCACAACATTATAATTTCGTTGTTCTCGGCGCATTCTAATACTTCCACTGCTGCTGTATGGGACGAATGTCCATCTAATATCAGCAAAACTTTGCTTTCAGGCTTTTGAGGAATAAATAGATTTTTTGGCCAATGTAAAAAAATATCTGCATTTAAGTAGGCCGATTTTTCGGACATTACAAACATTGCTCCAGGTGTCATTCCATCCGCGTATTCTTCTTTTCTATTTTTTCCTTTAAAAATAGAATACGGAGGTAAAAATACGCCCTCAGCATTGCAGCAGCTTATTACAGAAATCGTTTCTCCTTTCTCTCCTGATGTAATAACAGGGACAATCTTGGATCCTTTATACGCGAGTACATGTCCAGGCCTGTTATTTAACTGCAAACCTGTCTCGTCTACGTTGAAAATAAGCCCCGGCTTATTTATTAGTTGACTATTGGTTAAAATACTTAGCAGCAGATCGAAGTACTGTTTAACTACCTCCTGGTTTAATCCTTTTGTCCTGTCCAAAGAAACTCCTTCACCTTTTCGCACTGATATGTCTGGAAAGCGCCGTAAAACTGACTGAACAAAAAGACTGCAACCAGTCAAAACCAGTTTATTGTTGTTTTTACTGAATTTGTGACTTACATTAAATTTTTCTGCTAGCTCAAACGCCACAGTTCGTACATGGTCACGAGTCTGTGCAAAACCATACTTTTGCAATTTCTTAATATGCAGCAATAATTTCATCTCGATCTCATCTCCAAGAGTTGAAGAAGGTCCAAAACGATTGTGTTTTTTTAGATCATTATTTTTCATTTTTCTCTGTATGCTACTTCGAGGTAGATAGCTGCAAGCGCATTTTTTAGTGCTTCTTCGCTCCATTTACCTCTTTTAACAGTAGATTTTCGCTTATAACATGAAGGTATATTGTAACCTGTAACAATATAAAAATTAAATAATAATACTTATTATTAGAAAAAATTGTTGAAAAATACAAACCCAATACTTATTATTAGCCCATCTATACCGATACACTGTGGCCCGTCTATCCCAAAGGTTCGGTAGAGACGGGCCACGCCATCGAACACACAGTTTAAATTTTATAAGGGTATTTTAGGTTAGGTTCAGTTGTTTAATCTCAATATAACAGTTGAATACATAAATAATAAAAAAAAACTTACCTTTACTCAAAACTTACACAACTTGAAAATTCACCAAGGAAAAATTTCACCAAAAACCTATAATTAAGTAAAAAAATCTCCGTTGTTTATGCATACATGTCGCAATGACCAGGTTCACAAGGTCTGTCGTTGACTAAATGTTATAAATCAACGTTGTTGCACTGCACAATAAACAGAGGATCTGCAATATGACGAATGGCCCGTCTATACCGATGGCCCATCTCTCCCGGACTTACCCTATTCTTTTTATTTTTAAATTCACTAACAATCTAAAAATTAACATTTCAGCTGCAGTAAAGATCCAAATTTGGCGGATTGGGGTTTTTGACATTCTTTACGATTGGTTACGATGCCTAAAGTACGGAGACCTGTAGGATTTCGTCAACTTAATGAGTTTGATAGGAGCCGTATAATACGGCTTCGGGAAGCTGGACTTTCTTTTGGAGAAGTTGCAGTTAGAGTGCAATAAACTATGGACACCGTGGTTAGGTGTTGTCAGGCATGGTTTCAAGAAGGCCGTACGCAAAGAGCAAGGGGCACTGGACGCCGCCGTAGAACGACAGACCGTAAAGAACGCCGCCTAAGATTATTGGCCTTAAGAGACCGTTTCTTCACTAACAACTCCATTGCAAATGAATGGTTTGCAGAACACGGAAGACCTATTGAAAAGCGATGTGTTTACCGACGAATGAGAAGTTTTGGCCTGTTTTCATACCGACCACACTGGGTCCTTCCTTTAACTCAAGAACACCGCAGTAATCGTCTTCAGTGGTGCAGAGAACGGTCACTCTGGAATTAGGAATAGAACAGTATTGTTTTTAGTGGCGAGTTTCGATTTTGTTTAGGCATGCACGATGGTCGAGCGAGGGTTAGAAGGCTACGTGGTGAAAGGAGGAATCCACAGTTTTTTGTTGAAAATCATGTTCATGACACTGTTGGAGTTAGGGTTTGAGGTGCTATAGCTTATAGTTCCAGGTCAACTTTAATCTTCATCAGAGGTAACATGAACGCGCAGCGTTATATCTGAGAAGTTCTAGAACCCCACCTTTTATCCTATCTTGACACCATGGCAAATCCAACTTTTCAACAAGATAATGCCCGACCACATGTTGCGAGAGTCACAATAGACTTCTTTCAACATAATGATGTCACATTGTTAGCATGGCCACCAAGATCTCCCGACTTATCCCCAATTGAGCACGTGTGGGATATGATGGGTAGAAGATTGCTCAATTTGTAACGTCCTTCTTAAACTCTACAAGCACGTCGAGGGGAGTTGGTGGTTGCCTGGAATGAGGTATCTCATTCTCAGGCAACAAGACGACATTGAATACCTGATTAAAAGCATGCCTAGGTGCGTTGGAGAATGCGTAACACATCGAGGTGCATCCACACAGTAATAAAGGTTAAAGGACTTTAAAGCAATGCAATAATTTTGAAATTTTAATAATTTTAATCACTTATTATGGTTCATTAAGTACTTATACAAAATTTCATTAAAATAAAATCATTTAAACTGGGTGTTCGGATTTCTATGTCACTTAGTATATATATATATATATATATATATATATATATATATATATATATATATATATATATATATATATATATAGAAATGAAAAGAAATTTAATCTTTGCAGATAAGGTAAATAGTAAACTTTAAATATTAGGAAAATCTGCAAGAAAAACTATAATGAATATCAATTGTTTCGCCGAACGTTTTCGCCAAAGAAAAGAAGTCGGCTATTTCAGGGCTAAATGAGAATAAATTATAATTAGCTACCATATATTATCTATTAAAAAACATTATTTATCTTACCGTAACTTTAGAAATGTCGAGTTCGGATGTTAAAAAACTTTGCTAGTAACAACATAGTGGTGTTTTTTATTGCTATGTGCAAAAAAAAGTTTTTTTTTAACGTTGGAAATATATGGTAGCTTTGAACTTAAAAAACGCAAAGGTTTACCCAAGGTTAATCGAAAAACCCAATGTAACTACATTTAAAAGGAAGTAATTCTTTGAATTGTCGGCAATAACTAAATTTTTGATTGTTTTAAAGTTTAAATGTAAGGTTCTGTTTTCTCAGAACGCATATGCTGACAATCTAAGTAGTTCTTTGGAATCTTTATGTTGTTAAGATTCATTGGTAAAACGGAATGAAGTTAAATCCCAGTTTGAGGAAATAATATTTTAGAATTTTCTTAATTGAAATTTTTTTTTAATTATAGTATATTGTTCATGTATTATCTCCATGTATTTCCCCATCAATGTTAAGAGTGACATTAAGAATCTAAGCGATATATACCACTTCATACTTAAATCAGATACCAATAACAATACAACATCACAGGTAACTAACTTGACTGATATATCCATTAACAACTAACCTACTTTAATAATAAATTTCATTAACTAAAACAGATAACATTCCCTTGCTTTTCTTAGATACATCTCAATAAAACATTATTATAATAATAATTTCTAAGTCTAAATTAAATATTCTTATTTAGTAGAAAATTATGATTTAATAGGTGGAGTCAGTTGTCCCGAGGCCAAAATATATAATAACCCTTAGGTTTAGAAAAAAACGTCTGTACATAAATATGATAATGTAATATTTTATTTTGATCAGTTTTTATTAATTAGAAGCTGTTACTTGTACTATAGCATAATCTGCTGCTCTTAAAAACTCTCTTTGTTTTACCCGTTATCAAGATCGTATTTTTTGTTTACAAACAATGCCGTGAATTTTAAATCCGCCTTCAATCTCAATCGTCTTCCAATCGATATTCTTTCCTCATTTATCTCAAGCACGGTATTATGGATTGCCTTTTGTGACATCGAATTGAAAAGATCTTGCAACGGGAAGTTGCGAGACTTTGTTTTAATGGAATGGATCGCATGGAAGAACAATACGACTGTATCATTATAGAAAGTGGAAACAGATGTTCCAGCTTGCAGTGATAAATTGACTGGTGACCGGTTTTTTATGTAACCGGTTATTGATTACGAGGAAATTTGGGGAGACGATGATGTGAAGACGCTTCGATATTAGTTATGACAGTAAAGTTAGGTGTGGATTAGGGTACAAGAACTTGCGAGGATTTCATCAATCAAGTTTATCGAAATAGATTACGAGGCTTTTTGCCAATTAATAATTGACAAAGATTATTATTATTTTTTGGAGGTGACGAAATCAGTAACGTAGAACAGTAGATTACAAAAATTATTATAATATGAAGAGCTTTATTATTATGCGTAAGTTAATATCTTTAAATTTAACCGGAAATTTTAATTTTTTTGTTTTTTGTTGGTTTTTATATCAAAACTTGTTTAATTTGTTTAAATTGTATTTTCTGCCTTATCAGCAATAACGTTTTTTCTTGTTTGAATCTATTTGGATATTTTGTGCGAACAACTCTTGTATACATACATTTTATTAATAATATGAAATAGTGGCTTACTTACTTACTTACTCCGTGGTGTTACAACCCTTCGTGGGTTTTAGCTGACTCGACAACATGCCTTCACCGTTTTCTGTCTTGAGCAACTCCCATCTAATTCTCCACGTTCATAGTGCTTAGATCTCCTGCTTCATTATCTCGTCTTCGGAGGCGAGGGCGTCCGCGTGGTCTTCGCGTGGAATCTTCTGGACTTTATTTCTTTTATGATGTTGACGTCTAAGTAAAGCTCTTTAAGCTCTTTGTTAGTTCTTATCCTATATTGTCCTGATGCTTCATCCAGCAAAGGACCAAAGATCTTCCTTAGGATTTTTCTTTCCCAAATACATAGTTTCTCTTCGTTTGCCTTTGTTATCGTCCACGTACCACGTTTCGCTTGCACACATCACAACGTATGATTGTTTTATAGACCTTTATCTTCGTACGTCGTATTTTTCGTAAGGTTTTGGAGGGAAAAATGACATCTGTGCCGGCCTGAATCCTGTTGCTTATTTCTTGTGATCCATTATTGTCTACAGTTATTGTTGTTTCAAGATACTTGAATTCTCTAACGCGCTCAAAGTTATAGTCATCGATGGTGATGTTCTAACCGATTCTTTATCTGATTTTGAAAATAAGCATAAATAAGTAGTGCTTTAGTAATAATTTAAGTTTATTTGATACTGTACCTGATTATAAGTTCGGCTATAGGTTTTTGTATTGTCTCCTGTTTAATTCTTGCAATAAAATAATTATGTTAGTTTTGTTTGAATCTTCGTATAGTGAGGACCGGTGTGTGATTGTGTCTCGTATTCAATCGAATTCATTTCGGTTTTATCCAAGTTTACGTTAATTTTAAGTTATTAGTTTAACATGTGTACTAGGGTGGAACGAAAAAGGCCAAAAAAATAAAATAAAAGAAAAATGATTGTGGCTATCGTTTAAAAGTTGTGTCAGGTAATGAAAACAAATGGTGCGAAAGCATTTTGAAATAAAAAAAATCTTGAGGTTCCATATTGGATTTGAAAAATGAAAAAAAAACAAACAAAATATTTTTGTTGAAAAAATCGATTTGGCTGTGATCAACAGTCGTTTTTAGGATTGAAAAGCATCTTATGCAAAATTATTTTGAAATTAAACGATGTTTTTAGGTTCCAGAGGCGTCATTTGATAGGGTCAAGGGAGCATTTGCCCCCTCCCCCTGGCCCTGAAAATGACTAAAATTTACAAAAAATAGATCAATTTTGTATTATGTTTGCATATATAATGTATGGTATATATAATGCTTGCCCCACCCTCATATCAAAATTTCAAAAGAGGCTCCTGTCAGGTTCCATAATGCCATTGAAGCTTGATGGTATGAAGTACGTGTTCCAAACAACGCCAGTTGTCGATCAAGTAGGTAGAGAAGGGAAAAACGCAGACGCAGATGTTACATTAATCTTGCAACCATTCACGCAGGCATAGTGACACAACAACAGATAACAGTAATGTTGAGTTTCTTATCTCACACAGACGTGTCGTATATAAACATATTCTTCGAAATGTCAACGCGAAGTAGTTTGAACTGTGAAATACTAGGAACAATTATTGGTGTTTTCAATGATCGTGTTTTACCCACTAAGTGTGACATTCTAAAGTGCTTTTTCTTTATTCGTAATAAACTTAAGTTGACAAATAATAATAGAGATCCATCTATCGCCGACGCGACGCCTCGAATGCCGTTGCAACGAAAGTAGAACAAATATGGATAAAAGCTTCTATTCCAACATTATCGCATAAGCGCATTCAAGATATGATCAAAAATATTTATACAGAGTATCAAAAGCTGAAGCGATACACAAAAACTCAGCAAGCATCTAATTCATACAAAGAAAAGATTTGCCAGTTTCGAAATGAGTGTGAAAAGTTATTTGATATCGCGGCTTGCAAGTGCAACATGAGTGGAACACTGTGTGAGTGTACTTGTGATAAAACCAAGAAAGTACTACAAAATGAGCGAATTTCTCTTCAAGATCAACGATCCTGTAGAAAAATGGCAATTGGACCAGTGAATATTGCAGCATCTGCTGCAATAAGGAAGAAAATGGAAAGAACCACGAAGGCAAAGGCAAGTTCTCAAAAATATAATACTGAAAAAATTGTTCTTAAAGCATGTACCGTTGATTCCTCAAATCGTTCCATAAGTAGCAACTTATCTGACTCAAATTCTTCTGATGCAGATGATCATGAAGAAGAATTCATTGCCCCTTTGTCAACAGTTACAGTCCAACCATCTACGTCACAAATGCGGATTTGCTTGCCAAGTTTAGCTTCGGCGTGCGACAGAACCGGGGTCTCCGATCGTTCTGCTGCAATTATAGCATCAGCGGTCACAAAAGATATGGGAGTTATAACTGTGACTAATACATCGAAAGTAACTGATAGAATGAAAATAAGGCGACAGCGTGCATCTCATAGACATTCACTACAGAAGCAGAAGGAGGGACTGTCAATCAGAAGTATATTTTTTGATGGGCGTAAAGACAAGACTGTCTTGCAACAAAAAAAATGCAAAAAGTTTTATAGAAAAGTAGTTACAGAAGAACATGTAACAATTAATAAAGAATCAGGCTATCGATATCTAGGGCACGTGTCTCCTTTATCAGGATCGGCTGCAAACATCGCGGATAGCATACAGACATTCACCCAGAAAAATAATATTGATATATCGAAGTTAAGCGTAGTTGGATGCGATGGTACGGTAGTGAACACTAGCCCTCAAGTAGGCGTTATAAGAAAACTGGAAAAATACTACGGCACCCCACTTCAATGGCTAGTATGCTTATTTCATTGCAACGAACTACCTCTACGTCATTTAATACAACAGTTAGATGGACGCACCAGTGGACCACTTGGTTTTTCAGGGCCAATAGGAAAACTTCTGGAACGCTGTGAAGAGAAAGCTGTCGTCAATTTCGTTGCAATAGAAAACAACCTACCAGTATTACTAGAAACAAGAGACCTTAGTACCGATCAGAAGTACTTGTACCAAATCAGTCAAGCAGTTTCTGCAGGAAAATGTCCTAACGATTTGAGCCTTCAAAAACCTGGAAAAATATCACACGCAAGGTGGCTGACAGTTGCTAATCGGTTGCTTCTATTGTATGTTGGCACTGAATGTCCCAGCCCTCAATTAATTATGTTAGTAAGTTTCACTGAAAAAGTGTATGCACCAGTTTGGTTTTATATAAAACTGTATCCTAGCTGTTCTGATGGTTCAAAACATTTATGGCGAATGATCCATTATTCACGATTTCTACCAGTTGACCAAAGAAAAATTGTCGATGCAGTTACCCAAAGGAATGCTTATTTTGCCCATCCCGAAAATTTATTACTCGGAATGATAAAAGATGAAGGAAAACATATACGTGAGCTAGGACTACGCAAAGTGCTGAAAGCTAGACAAAGTCAGAAAGAAAAAAAGATCCGGAGATTTAAAATACCAACATTAAATTTTAGTGCTGAAGATTATATTAACTTAATTTCTATTTCTGAATGCAGTGTTATGGCTCCGCCTTTGCTAAAACATATTTCCAATGAAAATGTAAGGGATATGATTTATTCCGGGAATCACAACAAAATAGAGGTCTTAAACTGCCCCTGTCATACCCAATCTGTCGAAAGAACTGTTAAGTTAGTAACTGAAGCATCAGCTGCTGTTTATGGACCAGAGTCAAGGGATGGCTTTATTCGTTCAAGGTTGCAGTCCAGAAATAATATGCCGTTTTTTTAACACAAAATCAGACTACCAATCATAAAATGTATATTGTATCATAAAACAATTATTTTGATTACAAAAACTAATAAAAAAATAAATTTTTTAAATTTTATTTTTTTTTTGTTATTTCCAAAAATTTAAATTCAATATGGAACCTGAAGATAGGGTCAAATCCAAAAAATATTTTTTACAGTTTTATTATACATCCAAACGCAACTTTTCCGCACTAGCCCCAAAAAAAATAATGACTTCGACTTTTTCGTTCCACCCTAATGTGTACTGTAGGTGTTAATATTTCCTATATTTTTTTGATACATACTTAACTCTGGAATGTCCCAGGTAAGAATGGTGTGTGTGGCAAAGACACACCTCTACAGGATCCAAGCATTAACGACATGTTAAGTAGTATTCACGTCGAATATATTGTTTTTTCTGATTTTAATGATTGTAATACTCCTACAAGTGTTTTGAATTCCGATGATTCTATTAATAATAATTCCAACAATAAATCTATAGTTAATGATGGCAATAAAAACTTGCCGTCTAAAACTCAACAATATAAACAATCAAGTCAGGTTTAAAATACTTCAAATCGATTTAACGATACTGATACAAGACCGTATTTTATTTTTGTTATTTGTTAAACATACTGATTTGAATTTAGGTCATCTTCATCCTATGAATATAGGAGAAAATTTAAGTTTTCTCGTGAATTACGATAAAAATATAACTGAAATAATTGTTAGTGTTGGCATGAATAGAATTAAAATCGAAGTAGTTTCGGGACTGGTTGCAAATAGGCGGGTAGAAGAATCTTTTGATGAAAAAAATAATTTAATTGAATTTATACCTAATTATTTGACAGAAAAAAGAGGTTTAGTTTGCGTTGTTGACACTACCATAAGTGAAAATAAACTAATTAATATAAAATCGAATGTAATGGTCAATTCCAAAGAATGACTAGATTAATACAAAAAGACGGTATATCGGAGAAAGTCCCAAGACAGAAGATTATTGTTACTTTTGCGGGCAAATTAATATCCCAATTTATTTATATTAATAAAGTTAGATGCCCGTTCAAGATATTTGTCAGTCCGGTCATGCAATATTTCCAGTGTTTGCGTTATGGTCATTCGGCTACTCAATGTAAATAAAAAAAAGGTGCACAAACTGTGAGAAGACAGAAAATAAAGATTGTCCTAATAAATGTAATACCTTTTGCGTGCATTGTCAAAATTGTGGTCACGAGTCAATTTTCAGAGAATGTCCTGAATATCTTAAGCAGAGGAAAACGAAAGAAACTATGGATAACTTGAGCATTTCATTTAAGGAAGCTTAGAAACTAAGTGATAATCCAGGTTATTCCAGCGTAGTTCAAAAGAATGGATTTGCTGCTCCATTAGTCAACTCTGATACGGAATTTCCCACACTAAAATCTGATTCTACTCGTCAGTTCAATTCTGGTACAGTACATAAAAATAATAATATTCCCAAACGTCATACAACTACGGTAGTTAGCCCTCCCAAATAAAAAAAAAATAAAAAATAGCGACACTACTATTAATTTTCCTCATATTCGTAGAGAGTTCCAGACTAGTTTCTGTGCTAGTAACAAAGTTAAAGAAGTTGTTAATAACATTTTTACTTAAAATTCATGGCTATCAAAGGTATTAAAATTGTTCAGTGGAATATTCGATCATTTAACGCTAACAAATATTCTTTACATCAGTTACTTCTTGAAGAGCATTTTGATATAGCAGTTTTATCGGAAACTTGATCCAAACCCTCAGATAATATTTGTTTTAGTAATTTTAATATAGTAAGTAAAAGTTGAACTAACGGATACGGTGGAGGTTGCTATACTTATAACAAATAACATCAATTACGAACCTATTTCTTTTGTTATTAATTTCAATCAAAACTTGAAAATTGGTGGCGTAAATGTTAGTCTTGACAAGAAAAAGTATACGATTTAAAGTTTATATCGACCAGTAAAAGCAAAAGTATCAGTGCTAGATTATGTCAACGTTTTTTCACAAATTAACAAGTACTGCATTATTTCTGGGGATTTTAATACACACCACGGATTATGGGGCTCAAATGCATGTTCTTCAAAAGGTAATATATTAGTGGAAGCCTTGGATTCTTCTCCTCATTTAATTATCGTAAACGATGGATCAACTACTAGGGCTACTCCTCCAGGATATACCAAATCTGTTGTAGATCTCACCATTTTATCTTCCTATTTATTCTCAACTTTTAACTGGACTGTTATACAAGATACATATGGATCCGATCACTTTCCTATTCGAATGTCTATCAATAATATTAAAATAGAAAATATGAGGTTTGTATCTATAGTTAGGTGGTCGAGGGCTAATGCTAACTGGGAGCAATTGAGGCTTATCTTGCACACCAATTAAACATTCAACTAAACCTGTAAAAGTTCCTCCGTGGTGGATTGAGGTATGCCTAGCTTTTAAGGAAAAATTCTTTTAAAAAGTTTAAATCTAATATATTTGTAATCTCAAGAAATTATATTTTTATTTATAAAAACCTTTAAAATAGTGATTACCTCCATTCCTATAGTATATTTGGTACACATTTAAATAATACAGTGTTAAAATATAATATTTAAAATCCATCTTGAAAAATATGATTTTCCCAATTTTAGTTCTTCTTTGTTAGCGTAAGACAAATTGTACTTAATCTCAACTTGATTATATGAAATTCAAAACTTAATTATTACCCACTATAAATGTTAATACCTCATATATTTAGCTAGAACTAGCTAGGTTTTGAGAACATTCATAAATTAATAGCATCCACATCTGCAAATAAGTGTCATATTTATGTGTTCCTAATAAACACTACATAAAAATGAAAACCACTTAACTTTGGTACGGCACATCTCGTCTGTACATTTCTCCACTCAGTCTTTTCGCAATAAACGGCAGGATATCCTCTCTCAAGAGACCAGCATTATTTCCGCTCTTCGTAACGTCCCTAAAAGGGCCAATTTTATGGGCGAGAGACAGGAACAATTGAGTTAGAGTTAGAAATATTGACATTGCTTTACAAACACGTTAAAATAACGTCTGGACAATATACCGAGTTATTGCACCATTATCGAAAACAAAGATAGATAGCTTACAAAATGATTTATTAGTCCTTTTGTTATTTTACGAACAAATTTTTTATATATTGGCATACGGTTATGCTGTTTTTGAGCTTTAGCTTTTCAAAGGCTGTACCATCTTTAAGTTTTGTATAATATTTTTTAAAAACTGCATTTTGACATGTTTATCTGTTTAACAAAATACTATTTAAAAACATTAATAATTGGAGTACAATAATAATTCAGCGTACTCTCCAATAGGAGCGTTGGTATATTACATTATACATAAAAAGCACCGTACTTCATTTCGCTTGATATTACTATGCATGTCAGTATTACAATTATTAATTGTAGCGACAGCAAGGTTTGTGTGACCTCTTAAGTGAAATATTTGACTTTTAAAATGGAAAGTCATAAAACTAGTCAGAACCAATAAGAACAAATTTCACCATCTACTCTTTGACAAGAACGTGGATATATACCATGTCAGTTGTATCTGACAAATACAGGTATACTAAAATTAAGATACTTCCCGGACAGATGGAAGGAAGCTCATGTAATGATGATAGGAAAGCCAGGAAAGAACGGCCGTTTTCCACAAAACTACAGACCTATTAGCTTACTATCATCAGTAAGCAAAATAGCGAAAGAGTCATATTACATAGACTAAACGAAGAATCGCTAGCATTGGGATCTATTCCAGAAGCTCAGTTCGGTTTCAGGACCAAACATTCATATGAACTACAAGTTTTGAGGCTGACAGAATATATTACTAAAGGTTTCAACGAAAAGATGTACACAGCAACGGCGTTCCTCGACGTGAGTAAGGCTTTTGATGGGGTATGGCATCAAGGTCTGCTCTATAAAATGAGCAACCTAGGCTATAGTGAAGCGATGACATGTCTTCTTGCATTATACCTAGCTAACAGAAGGTTCAGAGTTCGAATAGGTTTAACCCTATCTGAAATAGGGACCCTGGAAGCAGGTGTGTCCTAGGGAGCGGTGTTATCGCCATATCTGTACACTATCTATACAGCTGACACTCCAACTGACCCGAGAACTATGGTTAGCCTATATGCGGACGATACAGCCATAGCAGCTAGCAGTAGAGATCCAAACCTAGCTGCCAGCCACCTAAAAAGCGCTCTGAATAGGTTCCAAAGATGGTGCATAAAGTGACAAATTGCACTAAATCCTGACAAGACAGAGGCCGTTATGTACAGACACAAGATAAGGAGACCAGACAGGGAAATCACTATAGGAAACACCCCTATAGAATGGACGAACGAGGCCAAATACCTCGGAGTAATTTTAGACAGAAAGCTCACTTTCACGGAACACGTAAAACAAACTGTCCACAAAGCAAAAGCACTAAGAAGTCAACTCTCTTCGCTAATCGGCAGAAAGAGCAAACTTTGCTTTAAGACAAAAATGCGGGTAGCTAATAGTATAATACTACCCTCCCTAACATATGCATCTGCCGCATGGGGACACACATGTAAAACGAATAGGAAGAAAATCCAAACAACACAAAACTGGATAATCAGAGAAGCACTAAACTTACCTCAATACGTTCCACTGAGGTATTTATACAGGGACTCTGGACAGAAAAGAATCCTAAGGACAATGGACGAAAGAGCAAACACCATTTTCAATGGTCTCGTAAATCATCCAAGCAGGACATTAAGAGAGTTGACAAACTACGACATAAACACTAGAACGGTACATAAACGGCCAAAGCAACAACCCATTGGATATAGAGAAGGAGGATAAATGAAGAAAGAGATAGACACAGAGCCGACTGCCGAGTATATTAGACAGTGAGCACCAAAAAAATATAGTATATAAGAACAATATACACCGGGGTGTGTGCAGGCACTATACACCCGGGAATGTACACCCCACCACACGCACACTTAGGTTAGATTAGGTTTAGATTAGAATAGGGAAAACAAAAAAACACAAAAAACATATACACGGAGTGTGTGAGAGCGTTATACACTTGAGAATGCACACTTCATGGTTAAGGTATTAGCATAGATAGACTTAGTTTTAAAAAAATAAAAATCGCTCACTGTCTAATTAATGTCATGTCATCTTCAAGATAAACAAGAACACCCGCTACATCACAAAATTTACATAACACAAATAAGAATGTATATAAAGCCCGTCAGGCACTCTATACCAGCCAGCAGGCATAGGCCCTTCAGGCAGATCAGATAAATATTGATCAAACGCGGACTCTGAGCATCGAGGTCATGTGCGGCCAGCATGGGCTCGGTGGCCAGGACTCACTTCTCGAACACCCAGCCGGCGAGGAGAACAAAATTTTTATTTTGTCAAATCGGCGACTGAGTGAACCAGCACACACATTCTTTTCCGGACAGAGAGCTGTCGGTCTAGACCGATGGCTCTTTGTCTGCAACACACGCTAAATAGGGAGAAAAGCCGACATGTGTGCTACCCCTACAGTTAGGTGGCCTAACCACAGTCATTAAAAACAGAAGATGTCTCATTACCCAAGACACCTTACGTAACATTCAGATCATAAGCCTCCTCACGCAAGTCACACGCTGAGGAGGGGTGGAGGAAAAGCCTGGGGGTCAGATAGGTACCACCTCAACTAGTGAGATGTGACCGGTTTGATTTTCGGACATGTAGATCCCACTCTTACAGTGGTATACACATGTCCCTAGGGGTAGGGTTGATCGCCTCGCGTGATTGTGTGTCTGACAAATACAGCGACCTCGCAGATCGAACCTATATTTTTTCGTGTTTATTTCGTTGTGTGATCGATATTAAATTCAGAATGTCAAAAAAGGTTTATAAGTTGAATAATCCAAAGAATGCTAAAGATCTTTAGAGTATGTTTCTCGATTCTGACGATGGAAATGAAAGAAATGAGTTTGAAGTAAATAACGTCGACGAAATCGATTTTGTCGAAGAGCGACCAGAAAACTCGGATAGTGAACAAGACATTTCTAGTGAAGAGAGCGAAAAGAACGTTTATCAAAACGGAAAGTATTTTTTTGTAAACAACAAAGTAACAAAGTGGGGAAAAATCTAGTTTACGGAAATTAAATTAGGCGACAGAAACAAAATAGTCTGTGCCTCTAGTAAGGAATACAGCAAAAAATGCAAAAACTGAATATGAATGCTGGAGTTGTTTTTTGTCAGAAAAACATTTAGATTTTCTTTTACATTAAACAAATAAATATGTAGACCTTATTTCAAGTAGATATTCCAGAGAAAGAGATGTTAAACAAACGGACAAAATAGAACTAAAATTATTTTTGGGTCTGTTGTATTTAGCTGGCTTACACCACTGTAATCGACTTAATTTGGAAGATTTATGGTCAACAGATAGTAGTGGAATTAAATTATTTAGACATACGATGTCAATGCGAAGATTCAAATTCATTTACAACTGTATAAGACAAGACGACTTGACTAGATCGACTAAAGATTGATAAGATATCAGCTGTTAGATAAATCTTTTCACTATTTGTAGACAATGGCAAAAAAAGGATAATTATGGTACAAAACGTAACTATAGACGTGATTTGGGCAAGCTTTTGAGACAGATACAAATATGGGATTAAAATTTTTTCCATGGTTGATTCTAAGCTATTTTACGTAGGTAATATAAAAATTTATGCAGGACTGCAGCCTAAAGGCCCATTTCGTGTCAGGATGCGGTCAAGAGATTTGCTGAAGCTATCTATAATTCAGGACAAAATATCACTGCTGATAATTGGTTCACCGATCTCACTATCGTCAGCGATTTGAAAAAGAGTAGACTATCATATGTATAGATGTCAGAACAAACAAACGTTAACTACCACCTGAAATAATAAGTACAGCAAACAGACCAATACAATTTAACTGATGACTTTTGTTCACTGCTTTATACGCTGGTGAACAGACTAATAATAAACATTGACAAAACGGAAATTATTTATTTTCATTCATACATCTCATCTACCTATGACTATATCTTAACCATCCATGATAGAAAGTATATTGTTCCTGCTACCAGTTACCGTCAGAAGTATCTTCTGAAGGGTTCAAGTACTGTGCAAATCTATTGTAAGGTAATGTTCTCTATTATTGAAATCCTCCATGGCCAGAGACACAATTTAAAACGGAATTTATGTACACACACTCTATTCGCGAATGAAACCATATCTCGTGTGCTTAATATAAGTTAATGTTAAAATTTAGAAGGCCGAATAAGTATGTGCACATTTCTCTGATAAATATGAATTCATATCCATTTGTATTGTAACCCTTTTTTTGTTTGTAAGATATTTAATGATTTAAAGACAAAAGGAAGGTAGTATATAAAAATTGCGAGAGAGTAAAACTTTAACATACATTCTTGTTATTTGTTAGTTTTCAATACACTTATAGTACTGTTTATTTATTTTATTTCACTTATACCTAATAAAGTCAATTTTGGATATTCTGAACCAACCCCTAACTGGAAATACAATATTAACTCTAGGAGTTTTTATATAGTCGGAGACACGTTCGTCGGTCCTCCACGCTCGAGTGGTTGCAAGGCAGACCAAAGTAGTTTGCTGAGCGACCATTTGGTGATCCGGCTCGAAGGACCATATATGTTATCTTCCACTCACTCTATAAAGTTTTTAGGTGTGTTCATTGATTGTAATATCAAATGGTCAGAGCAAGTGAATTCAGTGAACGTGGAATTCAATAAAGATTTTTATGCTATATCTAGAATTAAAAACACACTACCCATCTTGGCATTATTAAACGTTTGTTATAGCCTTGCTTACAGCCACAGGTGCAATAATGTATTTTTGTGGGAGAACTTAGTAGATAGAAACAAATTGTTCACTACCTAAAAAAAATTATCAGTAAAATTTTTAATTTGCATTATCAACAGTCTTGTACACCAATTTTTATTAAACATCTAATTTTAACTTTCTACTGCCTATATATGTACAAATGTGTACTTAATATAAAAGAGAAAATCAATGCATTTCTGGTAAATTCAGACAATTACTATTGTAGACTTCGGCAAATATGCAAATAAAAATGTAGAAAATATGCGCATAAATATGCACGTATTTACCCGAAAATATGCAAATATTTTACAAAATATGCATACAAATAAATAAAAAAATCGTAAAATAGTAACAATTTAATTTAAAAAAAAAAGTGTACATAACTAAATATTTCCCACTATTCATTAAGATTTACATTAATTTTAAGTAACTACATCATTTTTAAGTATGAATAAACTTATTTAGACTTATGGTAACAATAGATGACCAAGTGGTGTTCAAAATTTTCTAACAAAAACTTGTGGCTTCTGTCTGAGTACATATATTTATATATGGAAAAACTTCGTTCAACATCAACTGATGTAACGGGAGCATTTTTCAAACTAACCAAAACATTTGGTTCTAAATTAATTGTTTCCGAAATATTTTCAGCTAGAACACTGACTACTTCAGAAAGAATATGGTAACCTTTATTTTTTTCCATAGTAGCTTAAAATTTTTTTAAAATATCTTTTCCAATATTACCTCTAACGTTCCGATAACATGACGCAAATTCTTTTATTAATGCTGTACTTTCGAACAATGACAGTTTTGGTGATTCTAACTGAGTAATTGTTTTTTGAACAAAACTAAAATTTGATTTTATAAATGAAAGTTCTTGTTGAAGCAAGTTACTCTGAAAAGTTTGTTTAGAATCCAAAAGAGATTGGGAACTTTCATCTGTTAACGTATTAATTATGTTCTTTATTTTAACAAAATGATCTGCATAAAAATTAGCTGCTTCTAACCATGTTCCCCATCGCGTTAAAATAGGTTGTGGTGGAAGAGGAATGTTAGGTAGCATTTCTTTATAAAGTTGAATTCTTATAGGAGATTTAAGAAATACTTTTTTGACACTGGATATCATGGTATTTACAAGAGGAAACTTTTTTCGTATTTCCTCTGCAACTCTGTTTAATCCATGCGCTACACAAGTAACAATGTATTAAATCTGGGAAAAATATTTTTAAATTTTGTTCTGCTTTCACCATATAAGGAGCAGCATCCAATAAAATAAGCAGTAATTTATTAGAATGAATAGTTGTCGGAAGAAAAATGAGTTGCTAATGTTTCTTGTATAAAACGCGAAATTGTTAAAGCATTTGTTTTCTCAAGTTGCTGGCATGAAATAAGATGAGATTTTGGTAAGGTATCTTCTTAAAGAACACCAATCAATAAATGAGCAATATACTTTCCTGAGGAATCAGTAGTTTCATCTACAGATATGTAAAAATAATTATCTGCAATTTCTTCCTTAATATTAATTAACACCGACGATTATAGCCCGTTTACATTATTTCTTCTTAGAGACCGATCACTTGGAACATTAAGTTTGCAATATTTTTTTAGAAACGAACTAAAATTTACATTTGGTAATTTTGAAAGCGGTATGTTTGCAGAAACTAATGAACGACACAAGTCTTCATTAAAAGTTTCTTGCTCATCTAATTTTTTTGAAGTAGATTGGAAACATTTAGCCATTGAAGTTGGATGTTTTCCTCCTATTTTTCCTTTTTTTGCAATGTGTGAAGCAGTTCTCACATGTTGGTCTATCTGAAATTTCTTCTCACATGCTATCTATAAATAAAAATAAAAACCTTTATTTTAACCCAACCTTTAAAATATAAAAATATACAAGGTGTTAAACCATTAGTACATCATATAACTTATTTTAAAATTCAACAAAAGTTTTTTTTTTTGTTAATTCAATTACAATAAAAATAATTGTGTTTTAGAATAGCTGACTTCATAAAAAAAAAGTAAAGGTGAAATTTTTTTCTAAATACACACCATTGTATTGTACCATGGATAATTTTTTCTCACTAAAGGAAGCTATTTTTCATTTAAAAACAACCTACGAGTACTAAATTTCAAGTAAATACGTTTATTGGTTTTAAAGTTATTGTTGTTATTAACTAAAAGAATTTAATTTTTTTTTAATTTTAACACCCTGTATCTCGAAAAGTAAATAAGTTTGACCCCTCATTAACAATATCGTTTTGTTCAATTTTTCGAGAAGTATCTACAGTCAAACGTTGTAAGTGTCATTTGGAAACACCCTGTATGTATGAAATATTAGATATTTAATAGAAAATATTAGATACTTACAATTTTGCCACAGACTGAACAGTAGATTTTTCCCATATCCATAGACAGCTCTTTATAAGGTTTAATCCAAGTTGAAGCACTGGTTGTTTTAGGCATTATAAAATCACAATCTTCCTTTTTGTTACGCACAACGAGTGTTTACGCTTTGAATATCATAACAAAAATGATTTACAAATCTGAGCATCAAATTAGAAATGTTTAGGTACCTAATTCAATAAACTGGGAGATTTTGGAAAATCCCTAATAATTAGGAACAAAACTATTAGCCGTTTACCTGCTGTTAAGATACAATAAATTGTAGATAGATTTGTGGATTAGAACATAAAATGCAAATGAGCGAACCCTTAGCGATTATCCAATAACTGAATGCCTCAGTGACCAAGACTTTCTAAGAATGTTGAGGGCTACTTAAATTGATCTTCTTTGAAATTGTAAATGTTTTGTACCTGTAGAGATTACGTACTTAGATCATTTATTGATTAAAATGACTACAAAATTTTATACAAGAATTGAATTAAATTGGTATGTTTAAAAGTTTTCAAGTACAGTATAAAAATCTGAACTTTTATGCACTTTATGCAAACTTTTATACAAATATGCCAAAATATGAAATATTTGCATATAATATGCACAATATGCAAAATATGCAAAATGCATATTTGTCGAAGTCTAACTATTAGGTACAGTACAAAAAGTGCAGAATTTTTAAGAGTTTCTAAAAACAGAATATACAAATTTCAAAATTTCTTCAGATCTATGGGAGTCACCGTATACAATCATGTGCCAAAATCCAACATGGAAATATTTACTGTACAATATTTTTAAAATATTTTCCAAACGACATTTTTGACCAAAAGTAGCCTTATATTCTAATATGTATTCATTGTCAAAAAAAGGAAAGCATTAAATGCGACAGCAGCTGAAATCAAAAAACTGTTCGGAGCCCATTTCCTCTTTGGTATACTCGGTTGTACTCGGTATTCTTGTTTAGTCTGGTATTGGAAAGGTGGACTAAAACTATCAATTGTGTCTGATGCTTTACGCAGGGATAGGGTTATGCAGCTGAGAACCTGCCTTCAGTTTGTTGACACAAATTATCCACCTGAGAATCATCAAAATAACAGGCTATGAAAAGTGCAACCTGTCATAGATGCGGTACGAAATGCAGGTCTTTAAATTGAAAGATCAATAAACAACTACAGCATTGACGAACAGATGTTCCTTTTACTGGTCGGTGCTCTTTACGTCAATAAGTAAAAGGCAAACCACGACCACTAGGAATAAAAATTTTTGTACTGGCTTCATAAATAGGTGTGGTTCTTGATTTTGAGATATACCAAGGACAACAAACTTCTCTTTCAAATGCGAAATATGGACTTGGACCTTCTGTAGTCTTGATATAACCAAAATTATTGCCAGAAGGATCGTTTTTGCACTTTGACAGGTATTTTACTACATCTGGCTTAACAAACAAGCTTTGTGAACTAAAAATATATGAAACTGGAACCGTAGTGAACAATCGAATCATGGAAAGTTAACTTTGTGCCAGAAAATCGTCTTCAGAGAGGTTAAAGTAAACAATTTTGCTGCAAAGAACAAAATATGGTAGCCGTTAAGTGGAAGGACTCAAAGTCTGTAGTTGAATTGTCGAATTCAGCTGAAGTTGATCTTTAAAGTATAGTAAAAAGGTGGTGTAAAAATAAAAAATATGTATTGTAGAAATAACATGTCCTGATATGTTAAATCTTACAATGAGAATATGAGAGGTGCTGATATCGTAGATCAGCAACTCGAATATTACCGAAGCTGGATAAAAACCAGAAAATGTACCTTTAGAGTAATAATCCACTTTTTCGATCTTGCGGTGGTAAATTCTTAGATGCAGTAGAGATATAATTGGTAAATACATAATATTCCAAAAAGAAAGGTAAAGAATCTCATGTCCTTTCAAATTTAACTTTCAGAAAGATTAGTGATCAAGAAAAGGAAGAAACAGAGCCTCCAACAAAAAAAAACACAAAAATATAGGGCTGCAATGCAAGCTGAAGATAAAAGGTTGAATAGCTTTGAGCTTTTTTTAACTGTAGATTAGCTAACTAGAGTCAGATTTTGCCGCAAAAGCACTTACAAAAGTAGAACGCGAGTCACGTATTTAAAATTTAATGTTTATTTGTGTCTTAGAAAGGATCAAAATTGTTTTTGTGGATTTAATATTTTGTAGTTATTACCTAAATTAAAACCTATCATACACAATTGTATAGGTACCTATTTTTTAAACACTATGTACATAGACTTTTTTTAAATATTTTTTCTATTATAAGTAGACTTCGGCAAATATGCATATTGCATATTTTGCATATTGTGCATATTTTATGCAAATATTCCATATTTTGGCATATTTGTATAAAAGTTTGCATAAAGTGCATAAAAGTTCAGATTTTTATACTGTATTTGAAAATTTTTAAACATACCGATTTATTTCAATTTTTGTATAAAATTTTGTAGCCATTTTAATCAAGAAATGATGTAAGTACGTAATCTCTACAGGTACAAAACATTTACAATTTCAAAGAAGATCAATTTAAGTAGCCCTCAACATTCTTAGAAAGTCTCGGTCACTGAGGCATTAAGTTATTGGATAATCGTTAAGGGTTTGCTCATTTGCATTTTATCCCCAAATCTATCTACAATCTATTGTATCTTAACAGCAGGTAAACGGCTAATAGTTTTGTTCCTAATTTAGGGATTTTCCAAAATCTCCCAGTTTATTGAATTAGGTACCTAAACATTTCTAATTTGATGCTCAGATTTGTAAATCATTTTTGTTTTGATATTCAAAGCGTAAACACTCGTTGTGCGTAACAAAAAGAAAGATTGTGATTTTATAATGCCTAAAACAACCAGTGCTTCAACTTGGATTAAACTTTATAAAGAGCTGTCTATGGATATGGGAAAAATCTA
This sequence comes from Diabrotica balteata, assembly GCA_918026665.1. Lineage (NCBI taxonomy): Eukaryota > Metazoa > Arthropoda > Insecta > Coleoptera > Chrysomelidae > Diabrotica > Diabrotica balteata. Next base: position 173,010,073 of record OU898276.1, read on the forward strand.
CTGTTCAGTCTGTGGGAAAATTGTAAGTATCTAATATTTTCTATTAATATCTAATATTTCATACATACAGGGTGTTTCCAAATGACACTTACAACGTTTGACTGTAGATACTTCTCGAAAAATTGAACAAAACGATATAGTTAATGAGCGGTCAAACTTATTTACTTTTCGAGATACAGGGTGTTAAAATTAAAAAAAAAAACTAAATTCTTTTAGTTAATAAGAACAATAACTTTAAAACCAAAACGTATTTACTTGAAATTTAGTACTCGTAGGTTGTTTTTAAATGAAAAATAGCTTCCTTTAGTCAGAAAAAATTGTCCCCGGTACAATATAATGATGTGTATTTAGAAAAATTTTTCACCTTTACTTTTTTTTATGAAGTCAGCTATTCTAAAACACAATTATTTTTATTGTAATTGAATTAACAAAAAAAAAACTTTTGTTGAATTTTAAAATAAGTTATATAATGTACTAATGGTTAGTAACAAAAACTAATTTGTGGAATAATACTGCATTTAAAACACTTAGCTAGTGTTTTTTTTCCAAACCAGTTATTTGATTAACCAAAAACACCTTGTATATCTTTATATTTTAAAGGTTGGGTTAAAATAAAGGTTTTTATTTTTATTTATAGATAGCATGTGAGAAGAAATTTCAGATAGACCAACATGTGAGAACTGCTTCACACATTGCAAAAAAAGCAAAAATAGGAGGAAAACATCAAACTTCAATGGCTGAATGTTTCCAATCTACTTCAAAAAAATTAGATGAGCAAGAAACTTTTAATGAAGACTTGTGTCGCGCATTAGTGTCTGCAAACATACCGCTTTCAAAATTAGCAAATGTAAATTTTAGTTCGTGTCTAAAAAAATATTGCAAACTTAATGTTCCAAGTGATCGGTCTCTAAGAAGAAATAATGTGAACGGGCTATACTCGTCGATGTTAATTAATATTAAAGAAGAAATTGCAGATAATTATTTTTACATATCTGTAGACGAAACCACTGATTCCTCAGGAAAGTATATTGCTCATTTATTGATTGGTGTTCTTAAAGAAGATACCTTACCAAAATCTCATCTTATTTCATGCCAGCAACTTGAGAAAACAAATGCTTTAACAATTTCGCGTTTTATACAAGAAACATTAGCAACTTTTTTTCTTCCGACAACTATTCCTTCTGATAAATTACTGCGTATTTTATCGGATGCTGCTCCTTATATGGTGAAAGCAGGAAAAAATTTAAAAATATTTTTCCCAGATATAATACATGTTACTTGTGTAGCGCATGGATTAAACAGAGTTGCAGAGGAAATACGAAAAAAGTTTCCTCTTGTAAATACCATGATATTTGGTGTCAAAAAAGTATTTCTTAAATCTCCTATAAGAATTCAACTTTATAAAGAAATGCAACCTAACATTCCTCTTCCACCACAACCTATTTTAACGCGATGGGGAACATGGTTAGAAGCCGCTAATTTTTATGCAGATCATTTTGTTAAAATAAAGAACATAATTAATACGTTAACAGATGAAAGTTCCCAATCTCTTTTGGATTCTAAACAAACTTTTCAGAGTAACTTGCTTCAACAAGAACTTTCATTTATAAAATCAAATTTTAGTTTTGTTCAAAAAACAATTACTCAGTTAGAATCACCAAAACTGACATTGTTCGAAAGTACAGCATTAATAAAAGAATTTGCGTCATGTTGTCGGAACGTTAGAGGTAATATTGGAAAAGATATTTTTAAAAAATTTGAAGCTACTATGGAAAAATATAAAGGTTACCATATTCTTTCTGAAGTAGTCAGTGTTCTAGCTGACAATACTTCGGAAACAATTAATTTAGAACCAAATGTTTTGGTTAGTTTGAAAAATGCTCCCGTTACATCAGTTGATGTTGAACGAAGTTTTTCCATATATAAATATATGTACTCAGACAGAAGCCACAAGTTTTTGTTAGAAAATTTTGAACACCACTTGGTCATTTATTGTTACCATAATTCTAAATAAGTTTATTCATACATAAAAATGATGTAGTTACTTAAAATCAATGTAAATCTTAATGAATAGTAGGAAATATTTAGTTATGTACACTTTTTTTTTAAATAAAATTGTTACTATTTTACTATTTTTTTATTTATTTGTATGCATATTTTGTAAAATATTTGTATATTTTCGGGTAAACACGTGCATATTTATGCGCATATTTTCTACATTTTTATTTGCATATTTGCCGAAGTCTAATTATAAGTAACCTCCAAGTATCATTTGCACTAGATTTTACCAAATTCTGAAGAAAAAATTATGTTGAGGCCTGAAAGGGTTAAATAAGCAGAATTACTCATAAATAGGAAAAAGAACAGGAAGACTTTATCGATTATTCCGAATCATAATCACTTTTATTTTATCTTTTTTAAGGATTCTTTATTTGAATGTTTAAAATCTCCAAAAAACCAAAAGCCATTAAACTTAAAGACAAAGTAAAGAAAACAATTCTTGTTTGGTAACAAAATTTTAGTTTTTTCTACTTCTAATTTCCGTTTTATAAATGAAGTAAATAATTTCAGCTATTGTTCATTCAGACATAAAAGTGCAATAATGAATTTGTACGCATTTGCTTCATTTATATTTAATATTTTACACAACACAAATGGAATTTTTAGTGTAGCACAACGACACAAAGTTGTTATGTATTGCGAGAACAAATAATAATAACAAGCAGCTGTGTGGAAATATCTCGGTGAAATCCCCAAGATGTACGTCTCGAAAAATATATCATTTATATTCGAACCATTTATGTCGCAATTCCAAACACAATATTTTAAAGCTATCGCCTAAATCCTCATTTTATCAACAACGCTATTACTCGACAAATAAGTGAAGCAACATTTCAAGATAATTCAAGTTTTCCCGGAGGTGCGTAACGCAGAGCTGAAATTTATTTACCAACACAAATTGTTTTATATGAAAAAATTTATTAATAAAATAAAAAAAAAGTGTAGATTGGTATCCACCGTAAAATATAGTAAAGAGAAAAACGATATTTCTTTTATTCCAAATTGTTCGGTGTCATTCTCAGGTGCATTGATGTAAAACTACCCGTTATACACCAAGTATACGGTTCGGTTGAAAATAAAAGTTTTATGTTACTAAAACTGCAGTTAACAAAAAAGGCAGTCTACAAGTAAATATAAAATTAGTTGGTCAAACTCGGACAACAAGCTTATTTTTTAACCGTTAAGTACTGACGCGTAGTCTACCAGACTACAGCTGTTTTTAAAACTGTAATAGGGTAAACTACCAAACGATTGGCGGTCTAAGGAGATTGTATTAAAAAATTACCTCTTAAAGAATCAAGTGCTTTCCATCTGATCGATGTGTATTTTTTATCAATATTTATCACTTCCGGGCCATTTTTTGAATATTTTGTAATCATATTTTCATCTGTCAAATAAACGTCAAAGTGTAAATACGAATTTAATAGTTCTCCGCACTTTAAAGTTTAATTTCAGATAGTTTAATATATAATCTTAAGTTAATTTATACATTTTAAAGTTCTCCGCGAATCTTTGTGATTTAGGAAGTGCTAAACAGTTAGATTTGATTACCACAGTTTAATACATATACATAAATACTAGCTTAGTCGTCGAAGGCACCATTTATGGAGTCTTCTAACGGGGGCGAGCCCCCCGATAAAATGCCAAGGGATCAGGATGCGATGGATGATTGCAGTTATGGTTCCCATGGATTTTTATCCCATCAGCTAGAAAACTCGATAAGTAGTCCTAATAATATTATTAATTTAAAAACAGATAAACAAATTACCTCACTAAATTCTAATGAGACAGAAAAAAGCAGACCTGTATATTTATATGAAAAAACTGATTTAGGGCCATTTCATATTTTTATTGAAAACAATGATAAAAATTTTACAGGCAAATTAAGTGCAGTTAAGATAGGTGAAATATTATTTACCGTACATCCGGAAATTGATAATTATATTAAAAAAATTGATTCAATTGGACGCAACCGTATTAGAATAACATTTAAAAACTATGCTAGTGCAAATACCTTAATTACTTCTAAATTGCTTATTCAAAAAAATCTAATTGCATATATTCCGAAATTTCAATTATTTAAATTAGGTGTAGTTAGGGATATAGAATCAGATATATCGGAAGAATATCTTAAGGATAAAATAAAAGAATTTGATCATCATTGTAAATTCTCGGTGGATTATGTAAAAAGAATAAAGAGAAAAATAGTAACAGATGATAAAGTAGTTTTTAAACCTACAAAATCAGTAATTGTGTCATTTAAATGTCAAAATATACCAAAATATATCGTAATTAACCATGTTTTACATAATGTAGAAAAATACCAGCAAAAAGTAATTATTTGCTACAACTGTTATAGGTATGGACACATGAGTAAGCAATGTAAAAGCAACCCTAGATGTCTTAAATGTCATGAGTCCCACCCTTCCGATTCTTGTTCTTTATCATCTTTTAATAAAACATGTCTCTCCTGTGAAGGTAAACACTTCACTAACGAATGGGAGTTATGTCCAGAATTTGACCGTCAAAAAAAAATAAATCATTACATATCTGAAAACAGCTTGTCTTTCAAAGAAACGCTTAAATTATTTCCTAAAGTAACCTATGCATCAATAACAGCTAATAATTCCTCAATAAATTCACATCAAATCCCAAATATGAACGCTCCTTCCTTTTCATATTCCTCTACTCAATTGTCCACTTCCCCCTCCCCCCTAACCAGCACGCCCACCCTACAGTTTCAAACGGATATACAATAACAAAACCTCCAAAATCCAAACGACCCCTCTCTTCATCGCAAGACCCAATAGCAATAGAACATCAAAAAATAATAAAGTTAAACCCCATGTCCAACAGACCTGGTGGCATTTTCAATTCGTCTTCTTAACAATCTACATTTAATGCAGAACAAGGATCCAAAATACATGAATCTCCTAAAGAATTAACAGAGTTAATATCAAATATAGTTATAAGTATTATTTCTAATATGAATCACAAAAATTTTGAAATCCCAGAAAAATCAATTTTAATAAATTTAATTCAAACAGTTTTAAGTTCTCTCTCATATAATAATGAATAGTTTGGTAATTTGTCAATGGAATTGTAGATCGGCTAATTCTAATAGAGAAAATCTCCTTCACCTACTAGAAGACCAGAAAGTTGATATCGCATTATTATCAGAAACTAGATTTAAACCAGAAAATTATATTAACTTTCACGGATATAATATTGTCAGAGACGACCGCTTTTCAGCAACTGTCGGTGGTGGCTCGGCAATTTTAATAAACTCAAATCTGTATTATGAGGAAGTCACCATGAAAGTCAAATTATTCAACATCAATAAAGTAGCCATTAAAATTAAGTTTAAATCATGCACTGTAACATTTATTTCGATGTATGTTCCCCCAGGAGTAAAATTATCGTTACAACAATGGAACAATTTCATAACATCTATAGAAAGACCATTCATAATAGGAGGCGACTTCAATACTCATCACATTGCCTGGGGCTTAGACAATCATACAGATATAAAAGGCAAAATCTTAATGGACTGTATAGATGATAATAATTTGATATACAAAAACGATGGCTCTTCTACTTTCTTTAGAAACTTTTCGAAATCGGCAATAGATCTGACGATTTTTACTCCTGACTTAAGTCATCTGATCACTTGGAAAACACTTCAAGACCTATTCGGTTCAGACCATGCTCCTATAAGGATGGAATTAGCGGATCAACCAACTCATATATATATAACCCGTATTCAGAAAAGTGGAATTTAAAGAAAGCCGACTGGAAATTATATGAACAATTTTCGGAAGATATCTTCTCTCAATCTGAAGATACAAATTCATATGAAAAATTTTTGCACAATATAAATATAACTGCATCCTACAGCATCCCCAAATTTAAAATAAAAAAACCAACCTCCAGAGGAAAATACTGGTGGGATTTAGAATGTGAGGGGAAGCAGTCAGAAGAAGACGGGAAAGTTTTTGTATATTCAAAGATAATCCAAACCAAGAAAACCTACTCAAGTATAAAAAAGATAATGCCCACGCGAAGAAGATCACTAAACAAGCTAAAAGAAATAGCTGGAGAGATTATGTCAAGTCCTTAAATAGGTCGGTTCCCATTAAAGATGTATGGTCAAAAGTTAATAGACTAAAAAATAGAAAAACTAAGAACAAAGTCCCTATAATATTGTCGGAAGCTTCATGGATAGACGAGTTCCACCAAAATATCACTCCACTGTCTGCAGAATTAGTAATTCCTGATCTACAACTGAATGCGCAATACAGTTATCCAGAACAAATCCGCTTCTTAATCAAACCATTTTCTGACACTGAACTTTACTTTTCGTTAAAGAAAAATTCAAATTCAGCACCAGGTGCTGATGAAATCCATTACTCGATGCTATCAAATCTTTCAAAAATTGGTAAGACTGTGCTTCTGAATATATACAATGAAATTTGGTCACGGCGCATAAAGATTCCTGACGATTGGCACGTTTATACTATTCTTCCGATCTTGAAACCCGGAAAATCGTTAAATAATTGGGATTCTTACCGTCCAATAGGGCTGGCGTCATGTATACTTAAAACATATGAAAGACTTATTAAAAACCGTCTGGAATTTTGGTTAGAAAAGAACGACCTATTACCAAAAACTCAGTTTGGTTTTAGAAAAGGTAAATCCGCACAAGAAAGCCTGAGTCACTTATTGATAGACATTTATAGTTCATTTACTTGTAATAAAGCAGTTAGTGCTTTGTTTTTAGATATAAAAGGGGCTTATGACAATGTTAATCTTCACATTCTATATGCGAAAATGTTGGAAATAGGTATACCTGAAACTGTAACATGGAATATCATTAATTTGTATATTAATCGATCAGTACACGTTAGATTAAATGGTGATAAATCTAACACACGGTACACATCTTTAGGACTACCACAAGGTATCATCTTGAGTCCTCTATTATATATTCTGTATACTGCTGATTTAGAAAATAAACTTCCTCGACACATAAAAATCTTACAGTATGCTGATGATGTTGCAATCTATGTAGAAAATAAGTCAATAGATAAATGTAATGAAAACCTTAAATCAGGATTGAATATTATAAAAAAATGGGCGGCGGATAAGAATTTAACAATCTCGGAGAGTAAATCAACCATTGTTACTTTTACCAGAAAACGTTATTCTCCCCCAAACCACCTACAATTTGATAATTATAAAATTAATTATAAAACTTCAATAAAATTCCTTGGCGTGTTCTTAGACTCAAAATTGAATTGGAAAGAACACACGAATTATATATTAAGAAGAACGGAAAACGCAATGAATATCATCAAGACTGTAAATGTCAGTAACTGGGGAGCTGATCCAAACATCTCAATATTACTATACAGAAATTTAATGAGATCGATCCTAGATTACGGATCTATATTTTATGGCTCAGCATCAAACGCTGTACTCCAAAAAATCGAAAGTATAAAAAATAAGGCACTTAGATTAAGCACTGGTTATCTTCGTAGTACTCCCATATTGGTCATGGAATGTGAGCTTAATGAACCTCCACTTTCATTACGCAGAGAATTCTTAAGTGAAAAATTTATAGTTAAAGTGGCAGTTAACAATAAACTGTTGTTAAATAAAATTGTACAATTAACCACTTCATACCTAACTCATCATTACTGGGAAAAAAAGAAGCAGCTTTTAGTTGTGGAAAGTTTTCTCAACGTTTCTTGTTATATTGACGACATATGCAAAATGGAACAACCCTCATCTCGAAAATTAAACTATGAAGATTATTTATCTCCATTTAACTGCCATTTAAGTAATATTCTTGCCACAGATTTTCTTACTAAAATAGATCACCTTCAGTATGTACAAAGTCATTGGGGAAGTTATCAAAAATTATATACAGATGGTTCAAAAATGGACGGCAAAGTTGGATATGCTATATTCTACCCCCAAAAAAGTATAAAGATAAACAACAGATTACCCGACAAAATGACAACTTTTACAGCTGAACTCATAGCAGTCAAAGAAGCCTACAAAATATGTATGAATCAAAAAGAACTAAACTATGTTATATTTACAGACTGCCAAAGCATTGTACATAAACTGAAATATAATTTTCATACTTTTGTAGACAATTATATCATCAGTGACATTATAGCACTGAACAGTGAAGCTTTGAAATCGGGCAAAAATATCATATTGTGCTGGATAAAAGCACATATTGGTATAAAAAACAACGAAATAGTAGATGATCTGGCAAAAAAAGCAACAATGAAAGAATCCACTCTTCAAACCTATCAACTTCCTATGGGAGATTTAATATCTGTAATCAGGTCTCTTAAACGGACCAAATGGCAGGGACACTACAACAATTCGGACAAAGGCAAATTTTATAAAATAATCCAACCCAAAATTTCCGTCAAGACATGGTTTAAACAAGTTTCCAACAGAGGCTATTTGTAGAATAAGAAGCAATCATTGTATGACTCCAGTCTACAAAAGAAAAATGGGACTGGCAAATAATAATGAATGTATATGTGGAGAGCTAGCTGATCTACAACATATGCTCTTAGAATGTCCTTTACATTTTATTGAAATATCAAATTTTTTTACCAAGCTAGTTCAAGTTAATGTTCAATTACCTTCTAATCTAACACATCTTTTAGAGTCAAAAAATCTAGATGTATATAAAATTTTATATAGTCATATTAATTGTTTAAAATTAAAGCTCTGATAAAAAAAATAATAAAGAATAAAAAAAATGAAGAACAAAATAAAAAAAATACTAAGAAGATCTAAACCTCCGAGGTGTCGAATCGGGTTTATGTCTTAGCGTAGTAATAAAAAAAATAAATAAAAAAAAATTAAAAAGAAATAAAAAAAATAAATAAAAAAAAATAAATAAATAAAAAAAAATAAAAAATAAAAAATAAAAAAAAGATAAGAAAAAATAAAAAACAAAACAGCAAATTCAGAGTAATCTAGTAAATAAGTTTCTAACATTCCATGTTTTAACTGTCAATACAATTCAATAGTTCTAAATGTAAATACTAACAATATCTTATGTAAAGAGAGAACTTAAAACAAATTGACTGGCCAGTTGGTTGTCAAAACCAGTGCCAATAAAACACACACACACACACACACACGTAATCATATTTTGGTTGGTATAATTAAATTTTATTGAAAATCGAAGTTCTCTAATTATTGGCACTCGTATGCTATTCATTGGTACCATTCATTGGTTGAATGAATGAATAGCATTGTTATTTGTTTATTTTTTATGTAAGCTGGTTTCAGTTTTCATAATTTCTTGCACTAGTGTCGAAATGAATGATCTTTGCTTCTCAATATTGCTCAAACCCCAGTATTTGCTAAATAGCTGTTCTCTTTATTCCCTAGAAAATTTAGACGCACACTTAAATCTGCAATGTTCTCCACATTGTGGTTAAATTTTTCTGGCCACTCTTTGTTAACCTGTATTTAGTGTCCTATATGGCTTGCCGCTATTCTTTAAAGATTTGGCTTTGTTTGTCTTCCAATTTTCAGACATCCTTTTATCTTCCTATTTTTCTTTTTTACCTTAGGTTCTTCTTGCACATTTTTTTTTTAAACTAATAATGGTACATTTTCGTCGCTACTTGAAAATGTGTTTGTGTCGTCTTCATAATTTGGATCAGCAATAAAGTCATTTAAAAAACGGCACCCTCATCTTCTTCGAAAGGGGTGTTAACATTTACCAAAGAAAAAATTGAGTTTTCTATTTAATTTTCTTTTTAAAATGTGTGCCGATCTTGTATTCGTTCAACTTTTTCCAACAAAATATTTTCTGCTTCTAGTATTACAGCACTTTGTAAGTGAGCATCGTTACTTTTTTCAAATGACTTGTTTTCTAATGTTTCAACATGGATGGTATCTTGTTCAAATTCAATAACACTATTGTACACAAGAATTTAAATTTTTATTTTCGACATCACTTTGTTCTGAAACGAGTGGTGCAGTCTTTCAAATATGTTTATCGTCGGCATTGACAGATCTCAATAATCTGATACCTACAGTGTCCAACAGTTTTGCACCCCTTGAATAACGATCCTTGAACGATGATGGTGTATTAACTAAAAAAAAATACTGCTTCAACCTTACATAATTCAAAAAACAAACTTGTTCATGCATTCAGCAAATTCTCAACTATGTATAAACAAAGGCAGGTGTTGGTATTCGATTTCTGTAATATTCGCCAAGAAACTATTGTTATATTTTTATAGTTCTAATTTATTGTCTTTATTCTAATTTATTAAAACTCACGATAATTTATTATCAATTTATTAAATAACTGTACAACTATTTATTACGTTCGTACATTTAAATACGCGAGCCCCGAATTTATCTTCTTACTGACTGCTCAATAAAATCCATGGTATTTATATATAAAATGCCGTTATCTCGAAAAGTCTGGGGATGCACCGATGACGTTACATCCAGTTGGTGACTCATCCAGCAGGTCTCGAGAAGTCAATCGCATTCTGGTAAATTCAGAGAGTCGTCGCCGACGGCATTCTCAGTAACTGAACTTGTTATCCGACCCTGTTGTAGAATTCGGTAGTATCTGACCTAGAACATTCGTGAATGAGTAAATATATTTACACTTTTTATACGTCATAATGTTTATTATTGTAACACTATTAACTAAGATTTATCGCCTTAAACTAGAATGGTTCTTACTATACAAGTCCAAACTTTTAAGTTTAATTAATTTCAAATTATAGCGTATTGGTGTGTTATAGTTACTGTTATTTACTAGTCATGTTACTTTTCCAAGTTTTATAGTGTGCAGTGAACTTCTAGTATCCAAAAACAAAATATTTAAGTATTCATCAAAAGTAAAAATAGCTTGCGGTAACCACTAAAATAAGAGAAATATTTTACTTTATTGGTATTTAAAAAAGTACAACCCTTTTTGGCTTTTAAAGTGCAATTTTGTTTACTGTAGGAATTAAGATATTATGCAAAATGAATGTATTAAAATTTAATAGTAATTACTAGAACAAAGTTACCAAAATTTTGCTAAAAGTTATATAAATTTCATTGTCAATAGTGGCACAATTTATAAATTTCTACTATATAGTAAACAGTAGGTCTCTAAAATATTAGCATTAATGGCACAGTTAATAAAGATGCTTCACAAATAATAAATCCTTATTAATATAAATATACACATGCAATATCGGCGCTTTTAAAAGTTTCATTATTGTTATAATAAAATTGGGATAATTGTTAAAACTTACCGAGCTAAATCAATATGCCACTATTGTATCCTCTCACCTTGGGCACTTGTAGAGGGTGCACTTCAAAAGCTAGGTATTTTAAGTATGAAACTTAAAACAGCACAAACTTGATATGTGCCACTACTATATCCAGTGAGCGATATAAGGAAATATGAATACACATGCAATATCGGCGCTTCTGAAAGTTTCATTATTGTTATAATAAAATTGGGATAATTGTTATAACCTACCGAGCTAAATCAATATGCCACTATTGTACTCTCTCACCTTGGGCACTTGTAGACGGTGCACTTCAAAAGCTAGGTCTTTTAAGTATTAAAACTAAAAATAGCACAAATTTGATATGTGCCACTACTACATCCAGTGACCGATATAAGGAAATATGAATAACAAAGAAAAATGTTAAATTGTATAAAGGTTATTTTCCGAATTTCTTATTAAGTTTTTTTAATAAATAAATATATAAGACATTCTTGTTATATTTTATTAAAATTCTCATTAAATCCATCAAGATTGTTTAATTTTAACTTTATAAATTGCCCACGCATTTAACACGCATCCATCTTGATCTCATTCTGCGGTGTATTAAACCACTTTATTATGCTTACAAACCACCCTCTCTCTGGAATTCTGAACATTTTTGCCGGCCCTTCGTCCCTCCGTCCCAAAACCACACTCTAAGATCCTTTAATAAGGTCAGATAATTTATTTCTTTGGGGATTACAATATATTAAACAGTAAATTCAAATGTAGTCGGAAGATGAGGACATAATTGCTGTAATTAAGTAAAAGATCTGTTCCCAAAACGCTCATTCACAAATCGTCTACTTTCTGTGTGAATTGAGGGTTTTTTGTTTAAATCTAACCTAATATCAAAATTATGCAAATAGTCGGTTTAACCCTTGTAATAAAATGACAATTAAAAACAGGGGTTTGAAAGACCGCAAAATACCAAAACAGGAAAGTCGCGTATCTTGGAGCAATTTAAGAGTCATTAAAACTTGGGATTTCTGCAGATTTTATATAGCTTATACCTGACAAAAGGGTTATGGTGACGATTTAATACGGAACATATTTTGAAAATGTTAAAATAACCGTATATATTTTTGCCTGTATTAAATAAATTAATAATTGTAGTTATTTATGTACCAAAGGTAATAAATAGTTGTTTATGCCCAAAGGGCGACGATGTTACAAACCCGAGGGCTTCAAGCCAAATATTTATACATTTTCAAGTTTATTTCTAGAACACCCTATATTTTACAAAATTGTAAAAAATAGTGAATTGTTATTTTGATTTAACATCTTACATTAATATCTTGACTTAATTCATAGATTAATCTGGATTAATATGGGTTAATTATAGTTAATTAATGAATGATTCAAGCGAATTTAAAAATATTTAAAATATGCCACCAGATATTTTGAAACAAGTTAACCTTTTAAGTATCCCTGATATTACCCTTGTACCACACATTTTCGCCAAAGTAAATGAGTAGTACACGGTAGATTTCTACCTATTTACATCTATACTTGTATTTTAATAAGTAATGCATAGATGGCTCTGATATCGGAACCTTTACTCAACTTTGTAAACATTGTAGCGGTACAACATTTGTACCAGTGGATTCTAGTTCTAGTGTGCTTCTTTTTTGCAATTAGCACGAGGCTGAATCTGTTTTGATATTTTTTCATCATAATTTGACCACTGAGGTGTGCTATAAAAGGTAAGTGTTTTTTATTACCAATATAAGAATTTTATACAATAGTTTCGGAATGATGAATACATGTAAAAAGTAAATTATTTTGAATATGATATTTTAGTAGAAGTAGAAAAATGTAACCTTAAACTTTTCTCCAAAATATAAATATTAAAACCATCACAAATATACAAAATTGGTTGCATATGATGTTGTGTTGGTCATTTTTGTACATTTTTGTCATGCATTATAAACCAATATGTATTGGTCAGCAAATATTTTCCACAATACGTCAACATATTTTTTCAGATGACCGAAAACTATTCTGATATACAGTATTGGACAAAGAGCCTTACAACTGAACAGTTGGATACTGGATATAAACACCAGCAAAACCAAGCTAATGATCATCAGCAAGTAAAACATAACTGGAGCAAATCTGTATGTGAACCAAATAAGAATTGAACGTGTCTCACTATACAATTACTTGGGAACTATAATTATTGAGACGTGGGATAATACCCAAGAGATTAAAAATGTCGCATGGGAAAGGCCAAAGGTGTATTCTTGACTATAAGCTCTGTGTTTAAGAGCCATGACCTCAGCCTGAAAACAAAAATAAGGCTTCTTAAATGTTACGTGTACTCAGTGCTTCAGAGTAGAAACGTAGACATTGAAGGAGGAAACTCTATCAAAACTTCAGGCTTTTAAGCTATTATTATACAGAAAAATCCTGAAGATACCATGGATAGACAAAGTCACCAATGAAGGAGTACTGCGGAGGATGTACACAACCACGGATTAAGTCAACATCGTGAAGAGCTGTAAGCTGGAGTACTTGGGACACATAATGAGAAATCAAGGCAGATACAAGCTACTCCAATGCATTTTGCAGAGTAAAATTGAAGGAAAAAGAGCCCCAGGACGAAGTAGAATATCCTGGCTTGCTCACCTGAGAGCATGTTATAGAAATACATCAACACAGCTACTTCGTATAGCATCCAATAAAATCATCATAGACAGAATGATCACCAATGTTCGGAACGGACAGGCACCCTAAGAAGAAGAAGATAAACAACTCCTCCTCCTCAATCCTTTAGCCCTTGTCAGGGCGTAGTGATACCCTAAATATTGTTAGTCTGCTGGCTCCATTAACTTCGATCTTGTGCCATATGGACGGCTTCATGTAGGGATTTTCCCACCAAACTCTTCATTTGGTCTACCCATCGTATTGGTAAATATGGATAAATAACTACCCGATCAAAAATTAAACATATTTAGGATGCAATTATGAAAATACAATTATACTGTACCTACTCGTTAGTTTTTTCTTTAATAAATTAATATATAATAAACAATAATGTTTCTTGGTTAGTTATATAAATTAATTATTAAAAATTTCAAAAATGACTTGTTATTTGTGGGAGGTAGAAAAATCATATGCATAACATGAAAGTAAAGTACCATTTCATCCCTTGAGGAAAAGTACCACTTTGCTGCTTTGTTATACAAAAAGCTATTTTCTACTTCGCTATACCATGCGAACATATTATGTAGATTTTCAATAAAAAACTTAAAACTTTTTGGAACAATTTAAAAAAGTTTAGATTATTTTAAAACTTTTTTTGAGTGGACTTTTGCATATAGGTAAGTTAGGTTAAATTTCTTTCTTCCTAATTCTCATTTACCAAGTGATTGCCGGTATTATAAGCAATCCCCCACTAACTGACTAACGGCTCGGGCGGATGAGTTAGTAAATGGTAGGGCACTTTTTTGTCCTGGGGTTGTGAAATTGGCTCTATAGGCAAATGAATCTATTAGTGGTAAACAGCATAACGATGTAAAAGGCAATGGGAAACCACTATATTAAAGAACGTCAGATTTTCCTAGAACAATAACCAAAGTATAGTGCGTGCCAGCACCACTGACCACGGCGCAGTAGACGAAATTTGATATAGTCCCCTCTTCGATTCGAAACGCATTGTACTATGCACTGTATAATTCCACTTACAATAAAAGCTATCTGCTTTTACGTGAATTTGACTCCGCCTTCGCGCAGCTTCATGATCAGAAGTGCTTCATATATCTTTACGGACAATCACATGGCTCCTAGTCCGCGGCAGACCAAAAATGTCGACACCAACAAAAAAAATATCTTTTCGTTGCGTTTATAGACTATGAGAATGAGAAAAGGACTCAACAAATCTGACATTAACATAGTGAGAAATCTCTATTAGAACCAACAGGCTGTAGTAATATTAGATGGAAGTAGCACGGATGCGCAACAGATAGTAGAGTATAAAAGTAGAGCAGTAAGACAGGGCTGTATATTTTCATTATTACTATTTAATATTTATTTCGAAGAGTTATTTAAGCAAGCACTTGAAAACTGTACAAAAGGGATTAAGATAAATGGTGAAAATATAAATAACATCCGTTATGCTGACGATACAGTAATTATGGCTGAAAGTGAGACAGAACTGCAGACGTTTCTAAACACAATTAGTAATACTGGGAAACAGTTTGGTTTAACAATAAACATAAAGAAAACAAAAACCATCGTTATCAGTAAGAGGGTCAAGGTCATTACAAGGAACCAGATTATAAATAAAGATACTGAGCAAGTGGACAAAATGAAATACTTAGGAGTCTAGATTACGGAAGATCTGAATCCGAAATTAGAAATTCGCTCAAGAGTAGAGCAATCAAGAGCAGCCTTTTTAAAGACGAGGAAATTTCTGAGTAACCAAAGACTTAATCTAAAAATTCAATATTGGATTATTTTGGTAATGCAAAACAGGAAGCTTTTAAGATCTGGCTTTTTATGAGAATTTTGAAGATACCGCGGTCCGATCATATTAACAACCAAGTGGTGTTGCACAGAATGGGAAGAGACAGAGAATTTTTGACCGCCATTAAAAGGCGAAAGACAGCAATTTTGGGGCACATACTTATAAATGATAAGTACGTGTTGTTGCAGCTAATTATAAAGGGTAAAATCTAAGGAAAAAGCGGTCCTGATAGACGACAAATATCCTGGTTGAAAAACATTCGCAGTTGGATTGGGTTGAACACATAGACGCTCTTTAGACAAGCAGAAGATAGAGACGAATTTGCAATGTTTATAGCCAAACTTCATTAGTGGAGACTGTAACAAATTTTCTTATGTTCCTTCACTTTGGGAAGCTACTGTAACCAATAGTAGCTAGATCACTTGGACAAGGTCCCTGATGTTATAAGATCGGTAAAGTTGTGTGAAGAAGTTGGAAATTAAATTAAAATAAAAGTTGAAACTGAATGCAGTTCGGCTAGCTGGGTATGCTTGAGACTGGCCAGTTGATACTCAAGGTAGGGTTAGGCCTATTTGCATGCCCTTAGAAAACAGTAAGGAATAGAAAGGATGTATATTATATAAGAAAATATAAGAAAAACCAAAACGAACTAAGAGTAAGTACTCAAAAACCGGAATAGAGGAAAAAAAAGAATGATTTGGGCGCCAGGGAAGATGTTGACTGGACTCTTAGTCTAATAAACCCTTCACCTAGTGACTTTATTGCTGTGGTTAAATATGTTTTCTATTACTAAATATAACCTTATAAAAAAAAAGAGAAAAAAAATAGGTGGTTTAATAAAACAGAGTATTACTGATAACCCAATTTAATAACTATAAAATAGAAACTTAGAAACCCCGTAATGTACAAATTAACTTAATACCCTATACAAAAATCCCCTTAACAAAGTTCTATATACCTAATCTAATTTTGAATACCCTTATAATATACAAAATATTTACATTCAATAGTTACTAGGAAAGTATCAACTTATTTTATTTATTAATTAAAGCCAAATCTGATGACAACCAATGTTTCTATATATTTGAACAACTATAACCCCTCCCTATATTTATTACTATGTATCAGTTTGACAAGTTCTACGTTGAATCAAATCAGATTACCTGTAGATATATCTAAATTGGTCTGACCAGAAAGGAACAGATCCAATATGAATTGGTGATATTACCAGTAGGGTTGTAGAAATACAAAATGGACCTTTGTGCACAAATGACCTTACAAAATTGTATTAAAATCCACCCCTACCATGTTATAACTAATACATATGTATATATATTTAAAATATTTGATGACAAAAAATGAGCAAATGATATTGAGAAAAAAAATTAAATGTTATATAAATAATGATATGAAAATATTAATTAAGAAAATTGACTAAAATGATTATTAAGGTTTTTTTTTTCGTTCACTGATTAAAGTTTACACAAAATTTAAGGTAAATTATTTAAAAAAAAAAATAGTCTGACACAATTAAAAAAAACCTGACTACTTCCCAACGGAGAAGATTCTTCTTCCGGACGCCTTACGTCACTGGGACTCGTAAAGGTGAAAGCTATATAAGCACACTCTCCTAGTAGTTAAACTAAACAGCTATTCCAGTAATCGGGAAAAACCAAAAACTTCAACCAAACTATCTGGACTTCATTATCTCAAATTCAAAATAATCTTGAATTGACTTTATATTCGTTTTTACTCCAGCGACTAAAAATAAAATCAAAGAAAGCTCTCATTAGCTTTATTCTGAGTTGATAAACAAAAAGGCGGTTAGGACAAGAAAAACTAGCCCGAATAATGATAATTAGTGAAGATTTGTACACTTTTTGTGACCTTGGAAAATTAATTGAAAACTATGGATTTATAAAAATAATGTTGGGATTTAACTATGAAGATTTCAAGGAGAAATTAAAATTTAACATATCTTAACGAATATATTATAGGCCAAGTGTAATGGAGGATCTCCTTACATTACCGAATTGCTTGGATATTGATGAGAACGTGTACTTAGGAGAATTTCTAACAGAAAGAATTCTGAACGTGATTTACTGATATAATTAGGGTAAAATTATTGTATAAATGATATTAATATGAAATTAAGAATGGTTTAAAAAAATGATTTAGTTTAATTAAAATGAAACTCACCCAACGCAACACTATTTCACTATTTAAACTAAAATCTTCTTATCCCAAAAATTCTAATATTAAAACAAAAAACGCCTTCTGTAACTTAAATAGTGGATCTCTGAATAAATTGAAATGTTGGCCTGTTAACCATTAATGCCCAAAATTAAATTTTTATCAAAATTAAATCAAAACTTCAGAATGAAATAAGGAGAGGTTATTTTTAATAGTAATGTGCAAAATTTACGGTTTTTTTCTTTGTAACTCTCTTTTTTTTAACGTATGATATATCATACGCTGGGCAATGAAGGACACAATATTTCATAAAACATTATTTATTTTAAAATTTTTACAACGTGTGATATTTGACAAAACATTGCTCGGGATGAAGTCCTACATTACATTTAATGCATCGATATTTGGTACACTTGCCACATTTGCCGCACCTTCGTTGTTTTTCAATTTTGTCCACCAAATGACCCACATTATCCAAACGAATTTCGTCAGCAACATTTTTTGAAGACTTTGGACGTACTCCACGCGGCGTTGGAATATCTGGAGCTGTCAGCAGGGCCTCCACAATTCGCCTGTAAAATTCTAATAAAGAAATTGCCTCAATGTTGCGGTAAAGAAGCCACATGTTGACTATTGCCCCATTCAAGCAAAATCTAAATATCGCCCAATACCATTTTTTAGATCGAATTCGAATCCTATATAAACCTCGTAAATCGTTTCCAATAGTAAATACTTCTGGAGTTAAAATGTTAGTTGCCATAGTAACTTCATTATTGTCATTCCAGCGAACAAGAGTGAGCTGGTGTTCTTTGCTATGTAGAGCGTGGGAAGTTCCACGAATTTCTTTTTTTATTTCTTTGAGTGGGGCTCTTTCAATCCTGTCTTTTCTAATTGTTTCGATACAGTGTATCTTTTGATCTCTCAACCTTGTCAGTAAAGGTAAAGATGTAAAAAAAATATCAATATATATAACAGATTCTTGTGGTAAAAACCCTATACACAGCTTTTCGGTTACGGAACTTCCTAACGAGTTACCCTGTAATTTATCTCCACTTCCAGTATAGGGATGAAATTTTGCAAGGTAACCTTTACTGGTCGCAACGCACCAGAATTTATATCCGTAACGGATGGGTTTTCCTCGAATAAACTGCTTCATTGAATGATGTCCATAATACGGCTCCATAGCTTCGTCCACTGAGAAACTTCCGTTCACTGGCTGGAGGTAATTATGAAAACGTTCATTTAGATGGTCAATTAGAGGTTGAATTTTGAACGCTTTATTGTTTTGTTGGTACAACGTATTATCGTTAAAGTGTAAAAATCTATGAATCTGTTCAAATCTGTTTCGACTCATAGTGTTACTTACTAGATGTGAGTGAGAGTACCCTCGACATTCCCAATACATTCTCCTAGAAGGCAATGGGTGGTATCCAGAGAGAATAAGGATGCTAAAGTATTTATATAAATCATCAACGGACAAAGAGAAAGGACAAGATTTTTGTGAAGCGTACTTTACCGTTTCTTTACAAAGATAGTCCATGAATTTTTCATCAAAAAATAATTTAAATACATCGATTGGCTTCACATTTTGTTGTTTCCATTCATTTATTATTTGGGGTTCCATATTGTTTTTGAAAATATCATTTATGGCTCCCTTTTCCAGTTTTTTTTCTTCCCACTTACGATCGATTCTTTTTATAGATTTTTTTCTGTTTTCAGAATCTTGTGAAGTTTTTGCAACCTCCCTTTTTCTTTTGTTACCTGATTCGTGAGTTTCAGTCACCGTTGTATTTGACAGCACTGTTTTCTCAATTGCTGTATTTTTTCGAGAAACAGCTGTAATATCCATGCTTTGAGACAGTGTACCTCGGCCAATACTTTGAAAAGTGTAATTGAACTGGTCTTCCTCATCACTTCCGGCATCATCTCTGTCAGAATCATTTCCGTCATTTGGATAATGCAACGTAAGTTGAACTTCGTTACACTTGCGAGTGCCCAGCGTATTATATATCATACGCAAGAATCAAAGACCTTCAAAATACTTACTGGTATAAATTTCAATACTATTTATATCACTATTCGTTATTTAGTAGCCTTATGAGTTGATCACTACAAAATATTTTTCAAAATAGATCGAAAAAGTCCCACAAATTCTCCTAAAATACAATCGGTGTACTATAATATAACCTAACAAAACTTAGCGCAAAACTAATCACCCTTTACCGCCAAGCGGTCATAAATTTCTAATTTTATGATAAACAGTTACCTTCCAACATCTATTCTGTAACTTAAATTGGGAAAACAACTAATGTATACTTTTTTTTCTGACTAGTAGATGGCGAAATATGTAACAATGTATCGCGTATTATATAAAATACGATGGGCATTAATGGGTTAAAAACCACGTGCGTTGGTCGCTGGAATTAATCAATCCTCTGTCCCGATCAAAGGCTGGATATAAAGTGAGTTCTTATACTTTAAAAATCGTTCGCTTCCGTCGGCTCCAAGGTAAACGGAAGCGGTAGGTAAGCAGTTTGACCAAACTGATAAACAATTGATAATACCATTATGTATAGTTGGTTGCATACCTTACAGGCAGAATTAAGTTGTTTTAGAGTTTTCAGTAACGATAAAGTACTCTTATCGTTACAAGACGGCACTAGAAGAAAAAGAAGAAGGCTAAAGCGACTTATTTTTATTCCTAAAAACCATGGCATAATTTATTACCGTTCTTTTGTAACACCATGTTACAGTTAGTGACCAAGTACAGGCAATCAAATAAGAAGAATTTTTTCTTATTGTCAAAATTTTAGGAAATTTGTTGAACTGTGAAATCATCAGTATAAAACATAATTAAATTGTATTTATAAAAAAAAATTTCTTGCACGAGTCCAATCCGAAATTAGAAATTCGCTCAAGAGTAGAGCAATCAAGAGCAGCCTTTTGAGAGACGAGGAAATTTCTGAGTAACCAAAGACTCAATCTACAAATTCAATATTGGATTATTTTTGATAATCCAAAACAGGAAGCTTTTAAGATGTGGCTTTTTAGGAGAATTTTGAAGATACCATGGACCGATCATATTACGAACCAAGTGGTGTTGCACAGAATGGGAAGAGGCAGAGAATTTTTGACCTCTATTAAAAGGCGAAAGACAGCATTTTTGGGGCACATACTTATATATGATTAAGTACGTGTTGTTGCAGCTAATGATGAAGGATAAAAACGAAGAAAAAAGCGGTCCTGGTAGACGACAAATATCCTGGTTGAAAAACATTCGCGACTGAATTGGGTTGAACACATTGACGCTCTTAAAACAAGCAGAAGATAGAGACAAATTTGCAATGGTTATAGCCAAACTTCATTAGTGGAGACGGCACTAGAAGAAAAAGAAGAAGGCTAAAGCGACTTATTTTTATTCCTAAAAAGCATGGCATAATTTATTACCATTCTTTTGTAACACCATGTTACAGTTAGTGACCAAGTACAGGCAATCAAATAAAAAGAATTTTTTTCTTATTGTCAAAATTTTAGGAAATTTGTTGAACTGTGAAATCATCAGTATAAAACATAATTAAATTGTATTTATAAAAAAAATTTCTTGCACGAGTCCAAGACAACATCAAAACGATAAACATCGTGTGGGTGTAAATCCCAAGTTGTTTTAACAGCTTAATAAAACATGGCAGTCAACGCGAATGGATTATTTAAATCGTCTGTATCCGGCAAACAACTCCGGCACATAAAAGCTGCAAATTCTATTATTCTTTGCCTCCAAATATTTTCTTAAAAACTCGACAACATTTTATAGCATACATCCATGGGGGTTTTAGCCCTATTGAAAGATATGCTTTTCCTGTGCCCGTAGGCTTGAATGCGTAAGCAGCTTTACCATTAAATACGTAGGCGAACCAATAACAAAATATATGTAAAGACGTTTTTGTGAAAACAGTTTCCCTTGATTATTGGGGTTCTATTGAATAAATATTTAAGCCATAACTTCGATAATGTGTATCGATTGTTAGATTTTGCTAAAGTTTAAGAAAAATGAAAATCTTTCCTTGTATTTTTATCGCTGGGGGCTGTTATTTAAAAAAAGCTGTAGAGGGGATTAGAGTGTTTGAATATCCAGTTACAGATTTGCAAATATATTCGAAAAGTTTTTATAAAGTGTATCTAAAAATTTAAAAAGTTTTTATTCAGAAGCCTTTTATGGCGTATTCTGATAAAATATTCACTTATTAAAATATTGTAATGATTATAAGTAAAATTGAGTCAATAATTGAGAATAATTCTATAGAAATAACTGGAAGTAAATCGACCGCAACTTAAAAATTGAAAAAAGTGGTAGCTTAAAGCTTACATACGGTAACACTTATTGCGAATTGAATTAAAATTTTAAATATATATATACATTCGGTTTTATAACGTCTTACGACGTTGTCCGACTCCCAACCGCCACTGTATTCGGTCTTGAGTTAGGTCTTCGTCCAGATTTCGAGCGCTAATCGCTTTCCTAACTCCCAGGTTCCAGCTCTGTGGTGGTCTTCCTCGTTTCCTCTTCTCTGGGGGTTGCCACATCATCGTTTTTTTAGGCAATCTTTCGTCCCCCATTCGGCTCACATGTCCATACCATATGAGCTGTTTTCTCTCAATATCCTCAACTATAGTGCCCTCTATACCCATTTGTTGTTTTATCACTTCATTCCGTATTCTGTCGGCTCTTGATATTCTCATCGATCTTCTGATGGCATCCATTTCCGTGGCTTCGACCTTTTTCTTATATTTCTCGGTTATTCTCCATGTCTCAGCTCCATAAAGTAGGCTAGTTTTAACCATTGTCTCATAGATGTTCCATTTTCTTTTCTTTGATATTTCTTTACTCCATAGAACTCCGTTCAAACATGCTATAGCTCTTCGTGCTTGTACAATTCGATGTTCTATTTCTCGTTCGTCTTTTCCACTACGGTCGAAGATGACGCCCAGGTATTTATATTCGTCACATGGATTTACTTTTTGATTGTCATCGATATCGAGTTGTTCTGCTTCAGCTCCAATTGAGAGGTATTTTGTCTTTTCTAAATTGATATTTAATCCCCATTTCTGGTATTCTTCAATTAGTTTTCTAAGCATGTATTCCATGTCGTCTTTGTCATTTGAGATCACCACCTGATCATCTGCAAACTGTAAAGTATATATGTAATCCTGATCGTTCAATTGTATACCCATTCCTTTGACTTTCCTTTTCCATTGTTTCAGAGCTGCAGAGATATAAATCTTAAACAGAGTCGGAGAGATACAACATCCTTGTCTGAGACCCTTAGTAACTGCAAATTTTTCAGCTAAGAGATTTCCGAATTTCATTTGGGAGTTTGAACCATAATATAGATCTTTGAGAGCACTAACCAATGTTTGATGTATATTTGATGTGCCCAGGACTTCCCATAGTTTATTTAGCGGGACTGTGTCATATGCCTTCTCAAGATCTACAAAAGTCATATGTAACTCTCTATTTGTCACAACTTTCTTTTCTATAATTTGTTTAAGACAGAAGATGTTATCTGTACATGAACGACCTGCTCTAAATCCTCCTTGTTCTTCGTCTTCAGACGATTGATAATCTTCCTCTATCAGGTCCCGTAGTATTCGACCGTATAGTCGACTCATTGAACTTGTGACCGATATCCCTCTATAGTTTTTACAATTTCTCCTGTCACCTTTTTTATATATTGGGGTCATATATGCTGTTTTCCATTCATCTGGTGTTGGATGTCCATTAATATATTCGTTAAATATCACCGTGATCATTCTGTGTAATTTCTCTGAGCCATTCTTTATTAATTCCGTAGTTACTCCCTCTGGTCCACTTGCTTTCCCATTCTTCATCCCTGCTATAGCTTTTTGAACTGTGTTGATATCTATGGTAATATGCTCTCCCAGAATTTCGATTCTTGATGAATTCATATCTTCTTTAAATTCGTCTCTGTTCTCATTTAATAGATGTTTGTAATAATGTGTCCAATCCTCGGGATTTATGGGATTTAGAATCACTTTCTCGTTAGTCGGCTTCTTAACAGAGTTTATAAACTTCCACGCCTCAGTGCATTGTCGTCCTCCAATATAAGATTCTATCTCTCTGCACCTTCTGTCCCATGTCTCATTTTTGGAGGTCATAATTATCTTTCTAGCTTTCTTCTTCATTTCATTGTATCGGTCTTTGTCTGCGTCATCTTTTGTATTCAACCACTTATGGTATAATCTTTTCTTTTCTGTTACCGCATTTTCGACGTCTTCATTCCACCAAAGCTTGTTACTAATTTTATTTTGTTTGATTCCTAAGACCTCCTGTGCTGTTTGATGAATACTTGATATTATGTTCTCATATATGCATTTGGTATTTGTTAGTGTTTCGTCAAGTTTGGTGTCCATTCGAGTCTTATATAGTGTACGGGTGCTCTCATGAATTAAACTGGACAGATTGTATTGAGGAAGATCAATTCTTTCTAAAAGTTGTTCGTCTTGGCTTGATGAGACACTGTCCTTTAATCTATATGGGAAAACAATTTTTGCCCGGACCATGTGGTGATCTGATCCGCATACTGCTCCTCTCATAGCTCTAATATCTCTAATGAGTATTTGTGAATTTTGTTTAACTATCATGTAATCTATTATAGACTTAAGATTCCTTGTTGGTTGAAACCATGTATATTTGTGTATGTTTTTGTGACAGTAATATCCGTTAGTTATTTTGAGTCTATTACTTTCACAGAGATTGATAAGTCTTTCTCCGTTATCATTTACGACGTCTTCTCCATAAGGTCCAATTACATTGCTGTGGCGCTTGTTTCCTGTTATTCCATTTAAATCGCATAATAAAAATATTTCTCGGTTATTTCCAACTCTAGTAATAACTTCGTTTAATTTTGTAAAGAATTCGTCTTTTGTGGTTACATTCTCATCCTCTGAGGGGGCATAGATTGCTAGTATTGTTGTTTTTTTATGGTGTAGGGTCATATTTACTTGCAGGATATTTTCATCTATTGCAGTCCAGCTGGTAATTTTCCTTTTAAACTTTTTGTTAATAATTACGGATACTCCTCTCTTAGCTCTTTCTTCCTTTGGTACGCCACTATACAGGTGTATGTAGTCTCCTATCATTACTGATCCAACGCCCTTCTTCTTTGTTTCAGTGAGGGTCACTATGTTGAGGCCAAGTTGTTTTACTTCTTTGATGATCTCTTCAGTTTTACCCCTTATTCCTTGTACATTCCATGTACCTATCATCATGGTCCTTTTTCGTAGCCGTTTTCGTCTTTGATTAGATCCGTCTATATTTCCGAGGCTTGGTTTGGGATTTTTAGCAGTAGTTTTTTTTCTAGATATTAAGAAGCTAGCTCAATGATCCAACCCCCAACCTGGAGGGCCAGGAAATTTGTCTTAAGGTTTTCATCCTTTAGATTGACTGTCTTTCTGGACTTCAGAGATTAATCTTCCCCTCGATTTTATACAAACCCTAAAACCATTGGGCTGCCACCTCCGCCTTCCAGACCGTTGTGAAGATCTTCTTCTCCGCCCTGGATGCCGTTGTGGGCTTCATCCGTGACCCTGGACAAGGGAATCTTAGCAGGTACTAGTTTCCCGGGTCAGGAAACACCTGGAATCTGCGGAAGGCAGGAATTGATTCACTTTCCCTGATAGGACTATCCAAAAGGAGTTCCTACCCGCTACCTCTTTGCGGGTAAAAATTTTACCTCTAAAATTTTAAATTGGTATTGTAAATAAGTATCGTTAAATAAAAATATTTTGAATGTAATTTTTATTAGCAACAAAACATTAAATTTTATAAAACCTTATGTTATTATAAGCAAAAATTATATTCTTCTTCTTCTTTGAGTACCGTGACCAAGTTTTGGGCGTGGGTAGCTTCCATGACGATTTGCCAATATCGTTCTCGATCTTGCGCGGCATGTAATAATACATCTGCTGATAAGCCAGTCTATTGACGAAGGTCTTGGAGCCATCAGTATTTCTTTCTACCAATTCCTCTTCTTCCGTCGATGTTTCCGTTGAGTATCAAGTGCATTATCCTGTATCTGCTTCCTCTCATTATACGCCCCAAATATTCGGGTTTTCTCTTTTTATCATCTTTATTAAGTCACCTTCACCTTGACCTACTCTGCCCAAGACTTCTCTGTTTGAAATGTTTTGAACCCATGATATTCTGAGCATTCTAAGATATAACTACATCTCGAAGGCTTCTAATATGGTTATCATTTTAACCTTTATAACCCAGGTTTCCATCCATACAGTAATACAGGATACACATAACATTTTAGGAACTTAATTCTCAGCTGTAGGTTCAGTTGAGAATTGCTCAGAATAGATCTAAGTTTCATAAATGATCCTCTTGAAATTTCCATGTTGAACCCTATCAAACACTTTCTTAAAATCTATCATGATCAATTAGCCTATGTTTGTCCACTGATGCGCTTGATATCATCCGTCCATCTAGTCGGTGGTCGTCTTCTGCTTCGATACGCATCTTGCTTCGGTCGCCAGTCCAGAATCTTTTTGGTCCATCTGTCATCCGTTAATCTGGCAAAATGTCCGGCCCAAGCCCATTTAGCCCTGGCTATTTTTTCAACTGCACCTGTTACTCCTCTTCTTCTTCCTATTTCTAGGTTTGGTACTTTATCTCTGATGGTAATATCTAATATTGATCTTTTCATAGCGCGTTTTGTAACTCTTATTTATCTATTGTTCTTTTTGTCAGAGTCAGTGTTTCTGCACCATATGTAAGAACCGGCAAAACGTACTGGTTAAAAACCTTTCTCTTTAAACAAACTGGGATACTAGACTTAAAAATATTATTCAATCTACCAAAGGCAGCCCATGTGAGACCTATCCTTCTTTGTATTAAAATCTATAAAAGGGGCGTAAATTGGTTTCTGTACTTTCCATGACCGTTAAAGTACTGTTAGCATTGAGAACAAAGCTTTCCTTGTTTCCAATCCTTTTCTGAAACCGAATTGTTTATTTCTAATTGCGTCTTCACATTTCTGCTCGATTCTATCAAGAATTATCCTACGAAGTAGCTTGAGAGATTGACTCATGAGACTAATTAGTCTAAAGTCTTTACACGATGATGTATTAGGTTTTTTTGGAGTGGGATAAATGTAGACGCCAACCATATTTGTGGCAGTGTTCCTGTTTCGTATATGTGGTTATAACTGTTTGTTAGTTCTGAGACATTATATTCATCTAGACGTTTGAGCCAGTCTAATTGGATGAAAAATAATGAAGAAAGGGGAGAACGGGTCGATGTCTGAAATAAATAAGCAGATTTTGGCAGTTGTGTTTGTTCGATTGAAAGGAGTAGTCCAATTCTGAAGACCTTGTGCTGGAAAAGTACCGCAGGTTGTGTTAAAAGTTACAAGTGTTATTATCAGAATAGTGGAACGGGTGATAGACCAAGTAGAGAGGTTCTTTTGAAAACTCCTTGAAGTCAGTTTTGTAAGCAACATAAACAGTAGAAAGTAATTGAAAAAAAGTGGAGAATTGCATCAGGAGAAGAAAGGAACGAGCACTGTAGGAAGCAGCAAACAAGAAAGAGAGCAGAATTTGCACAGTAGCAGAAACAGATTGTTGGGAAACGTGAACGAGTTCTTTTGGTTACATCAGAATCTAGGAAGGAAAAATTTGTACGTGTGCAGATATTGTTGATTTACCAGCAAAGGTCAGTCGTTTTCTTTTGTGACATGAATGTATGGGTTTTTCGTAATAAATACCATATTGCATATTAACTTTTAAATATTTTATTATTATAAAATTATCCATATTCAATCAAATTTCTTTGTTATAAATTGTTAAAGTTGGTTTTGTTATAAAGGAGACAATAATAAAATTGAAATATTTAATATTTTCATTCCATTTGATAAAATAAATGGTATTGATAATTTCTATTGAATTTTGTGCGTGTATCTTTATTTTCCCGTGTCTATACCGATAAGGAAACAACTAAGAAATACTAGAAGCCACGAATGAAGGTGATTTATAAAAAAATTAGGCCCTGAGATTTAGTCCTATCAATACCAAGAGGTTAAAAGCTGATCATAACAATATATATATATATATATATATATATATATATATATATATATATATATATATATATATATATATATATCTAAAAGATTAAATCTTTTAGTGAAAGCCGCTATCTCTTTATTGAATTAAATGGCCAAATATATGGCCTAGCTAATAGGAGGACAAATTCGTTAAACTTCCCGTGCTTGAATCGATATCAATAAAGTGTTATGATCATTTCGGCCTATCCCAGCCTCATCAGATACTTGTGCTGATACAAATTCAAACTCGGAACACGATACAAATCGTCAGTGACGTCAAATCGATGCAAATCGTAAGTTATTTGATGTTGGTTAGGTTGAGTGTTTTTATTTTTAATTTATCCCATTGTGGATTTACCAATTTACAATTTTCAAATCGAATACAGTAGTAAATGAAACAGCGATATTGAAATACAAAAATACTTTTGAAAGAATTTATAAAAATGAAATTTAAAAATCTTCAATATGATTGGAATTTAAGAATATTTATTTCAATATAGAACGCGCTTTAACAGAATAATGTTTTAATACTTCGTAGGTACTTATTTATTTTTTTTACGGCTTGTAAATTTTAACATTTTTATTTCCAGTTTTACAATTTTCAAAACTAGTTTGCTTATCAATTTCTCGCAATCTTATGTAGCTTCTGGTACGACTAAGGCAATAAATAACTTCATAAGGTATATTACTTCATTACCAAGCACGGCAACAGTAGGGTCAGCTATCAATGAAAATATTTTTTTCCATTTAGAAAGTGACGTTTCGTGCATTAAATTGAACTATATTTCCAGTATTTTCCGTCGCTACACGGCGGCCTTTTAAATAGGTGTAATAAATTACACGCACTTTTAATCACCTATCGGATAGTTAACAATAGTTTTTTTTTTCAAATTCAAACATACAACAGACAACGATTTACTAAAAACCACGAAATAGTTTTCAAAACACTGAAAATACTATCTCACACCATAAGATACAACAGCTCGATGCATCGACATGACGTAACTGCGCGTCAAAGACACGTTTTTATTCCAAACGTAGCATACCGTTGTAAGTGTATCGTGAACTCGGAAAGTCCAACGAATGTCTCCCAAAACTTCACTACAACGTAGTTAGCTTACAAAGGCGTCACCTGTTTTGGCAGCCGTGAACGAAACGATATGATAATATCGTTTTCTCTATCCTTTGCGCTATGCAAGAAAAATTTTTCTTGGAGATTTCCCCAATATTTAAGAGTTTACTATTTAACTTAATATATACTTAATATATTAACTTATATACATAAATATGTATACAGTAAATTTCAGTTGCACACTTTGTGTATAAATATCAGAATAGACATTTTCCCCAAAAGCTAACGTATTTAAATTTGTAATTTATATTCAAAAATTTGGACTAAAATCAATTTGCGCGTCATATTACGTGGAAAATAAAGTATCGATCTGAACACGGAATTTTGTTTGTAGGTCGGATGGATGAAAGCGGACGACCAGACCATCCTAGCACTTCACAGCAGAGTAATAACTCACAACCCCAGAATAACAGTTAATCACGATGACAACTTGAAGACATGGCAATTGCGTATACGACAACTAAAGGAGTCGGACCGCGGTTGTTACATGTGCCAGATCAACACTGGGGAGATGAAAAAACAATACGGATGCATAGACGTACACGGTGAGTCCATTTGTTACTAAAAC
This sequence comes from Diabrotica balteata, assembly GCA_918026665.1. Classification (NCBI taxonomy): domain Eukaryota; kingdom Metazoa; phylum Arthropoda; class Insecta; order Coleoptera; family Chrysomelidae; genus Diabrotica; species Diabrotica balteata. The sequence continues at coordinate 173,039,960 of OU898276.1, forward strand.
ACGACAAATTTTTAAAAGATATCATAAATCTGTGTCTCTATCGCGCACTGGTTGAACATTTTTTATTAAAAAGTTATCTCTATCCAACAGATGTTGATCTAGTGAGTTATAGTAAGAGTATTGAATCATAAATTTAAAATTTCATGCAGTGTCGGTTCTTTAATAATGTTTTTGAATTAAAATAGACTTACTTCACGTCACAAATCAAATATTTATTTGTTTCTATTATTTTTGTCTGTATTAATTGATGTTATATAATGGATTATACTGCTTTTTGAGACTAAATTTTAAAAAGTAAGTTACTATTGAAGAAATAATTGTTTTAAAACTGTTTATTAACTCATCGGAGGTCACGATCATTAACTGTATCGTATAGGTTGCGGTGTATCTCAAAAATAAATTCGTTTAGTTTAATGTTTCAATAAGATTGAAAAAAAAAACTGATCAAGATCGAAAGAAACGTTTATTTTGAGTATAACTTGTCAAAAATAATCGTATTTAAATTAATTTGTTAAGAGAAAATAAGTTAAATGCAATATAAAGGACATACCAAATAAAAACATCTAATAACTAATATTGTTTTTACTAATCTATGGCAAAAATAAACCAAAAACACATTATTAAATGTAGCTAGACTTAATCAGATTCATTAGCGGAAGGATTAATAAAACGGTTATACCAACTCTTACAAACAATATTGCTATGCTCAAGTCATAAAAATGTAATACAACATTTAAAATATTATCCGAGCAAACGCGTAGACTTTGTGGCATAGCAAGAAACACACCCTTTTCTTTAATTGTCCGTTTTAGCAACAACTGTATCTGCCCTACTGGTTGAACTTTCCTCCTTATGTTTCTGAAGCTGAAGCTGCAATGGTATGTGAATACCTGCAGTAATTTCCGATTGCCCTATTTGCTCTAACAATAACTGACTCTAATAAATAGTCTACGTCGTATTTTTGAATTCTGATTTAGCATGTGAATGGACTGTGCGTTGATCCCAGCAACGTTCAAGATGTGCGTAAAATACCACCATAGGCCACCTTCTGCTGTTTCTGGCTACAATATACAAACTAACCGTTTGGTTTTCAGTGTTAACCCTTATTTTCGTCTGATTGTAATAATTGATTATCTCTGTCTTACGCGTATCTGAATTAACTACGCCATCGAAGTGTATACTAGGTACTAAAATCACGTTTTTTTTACTTCGTCAGATCCGATGCAAGAGTACAATCTTCACCAAAAGCAAAAAAGTTAGATTTTATTGGTCTGTTTGCCGTTCTAACTAATTCAGTTGGTAGTTGACGTTTGTTTCTTTTGACTGTCCCTACATTATAATAGTCTGTTGACCACATTTACTGGTTTATTGCTGATACGAAATGATTCCGGCTGCAGTCCTGCATAATTTCCATATTGGCTGTGTAAAATAGCTTAGAATCAACCATGGGTTAAATTTGAATCTCATATTTTTTAGGAATGAAGTATGTATGTTTTGATGAGATATATATTGCCTAAATCCGCATCTGCACCAAAAGCGTGCCAGCCTTTTATCTATAGTTACAGTTTGTCCCATAGAGTATCCTTTTTTGCAATTTTCTATAAATACTGAGAAGGTTTGTCTAACAGCTGACAACTTATCAATTTCTAGTCGATCTGGTCGAGTCGTTTTGTCATCGAATCTTATACAGTTGTGAATAAATTTGAATCTTTTGCATTGACATCGTAAGTCTAAATAATTCAATTCTACTATCATCTGTTGCTCATAAATCTTCCAAATTTAGTCGATTACTGCGTTATGAGACAGCTTAATACAAAAAGGCCAAAAATGATTTTAGTAATATTTTGTCGGTTTGTTTAGCATCTCTTTCTGTGGAATATGTACTCAAAATAAAGTATATATATTTATTGGTATTATGTAAAATTAAATCTAAAAGTTCTTCTGACACGAAACAGCTCCAGCATTCATATTCAGTTTTTCCATTATTTGCAGTATTCCTTACTAAAAGTAATTGACAGAGAATATTTTGTTTTTGTCGCCCAATATAATTTCCGTAAGCCGGCTTTCTTCCCCAATTTGTTACTTTGTCATTTCCGAAAAAATACTCCCTGTTTTCATATGCGTTCTATTTGCTCCCCTCACTAGAAATGTCTTGTTCGCTGTCCAAGTTTTCTAATCGCTCTTTGACATAACCAACTTTGTCCCCGCCAATTTTGTCTTCAAACTCATTTCTTTTCATCGCCAGAATCGAGAAACTTACTCTGATGCTCTTTGGATCATCCAAATTATATACCTTTTTCGACATTTTGAATATATTATAGATCACAGAATGAAATAATCACAAAAAAATATAGGTTTGATCTGCGAAGTCGCGGTATCTGTCAGATACATCTATTGTTTTTTTTATGACAAAGGTTCACTCCTGAACCGCTAGAAATTGTCTGAAAGTCTACGTTATGTGGTGTATTTTAGAACTTCTAAGACATAAATGTAAAGCTAGACAGTGCCTTAGACTTATACGATGCACTTGTTTTAAAATATATATAAAAATGTTTTTAATGTATCTCCTAGATCAACCGCGACTTCCAGAGGGTTAAATTAATTTGCAGGTTACATAAATTGTATTGAAATTCTCTCGTTTATAGGTATGTATATTTGTTTAAATCGTTATAGGCAAGTGCCTATAAGGCAGTCACAACATGCTAATATTCTCAAAACAACAGAAAAAAGATTGTCTGAAAGAAACACATCGATATTATAAATTTCAAGCATTAAAAACTAGTCAAAATAATTCATTCTGATCCTGAAGTATATCCTGCAGGAGGTGATATTTTCAAGATATCAGCAGGAACATAGCGTAACAAAATTTTAAATGAGAAATAAAAACCAGGTAGCACTTCTTTCTTCCTATTCTTCCTATTGTTTTACATGAAACGTTGCAAAAAATATTTTTTTTCATGTTTGACACAAAGCTCAATCTTGCAACATTAACATTTCCACTGTGTTCGGCTAATATTTGCTTTCGTATTGCGGTTGGCACATCCCAAAGAAATAGTTCTTTGGGGTATATAAGAAGACTTTAAATAGCGCAGTTCCAAGGGAATATGCCTTTTGAATTTACTTACTAGTTTTTCTGCTGATGGTCATTCCTTTTAAATTATTCTGAAGCTCCAATAAGGTCTCTACCCAGACAGCAGAAGTACGTCCCATGGACGTCCGAAGGATGTACCTCATTAAATGTCCGGACATCCCACGAACATCCGTTTACATAATTTGGACGTCCCCGGGACGTCCAATAAGACCTAATTGTTACCAAAAAGTACGTCCCCTAGACGTCCCAGGTATGTTCATTGGGACGTACATAGTACGTATACAGAACGTAATACGGACTTATATAGAACCTAAGAAGGATGTACTGGGGACATCCATTGTACGTCCACATGGACTAATACAGGACCTAAATGAGGATGTATACAGGACCCAAAGGGAACTTACAAAAAACTATTACATAAAATGAAAAGCAATAATACATGGGATTTTTATTGTATACTTATATTAACATATTATGTATTTAAATTTATAGTTTTAATTATTAGTATTTTTTAAGCACTACTCCTACTTACTATACAAATGTAGCAACTCACACCACAACCACAAAAATTACCTATAAAATTCCTATATACCTACATATTTAATGTCTATATTAATAAATTACCAAACTATAAACTAGTATAAAAAGCAATAAACTTATTCTAATTACAACGACAACGACAATGATTATAATTCGAGAAATAAAGGAGATAAATAGAAGCGTCGTTAAAACGTAACCACATTCTCCTTTCATCTTCTGATTTTTAAATTTCAGTTCCACTACAGAACAAAATTTGAGAGATACAGCTCTGCTATAGGATAAAGATTTTTCTTTAAAAGGGGCCTCAGTCTGTTTTCGTATAAATTAATGGTATTTAAAACTAAATATAACTTTTTAAAATAAAGTTTAGTATTAAGATTATATTTTGTAAAAAATATGCTTGAGTAAAAACATGACACAGTTAACATCTAGAAAGCATCCCTAATACATCCTTAATGGGACGTCCCTCGGACGACCTTATGGGTCCTTGGTATGTCCGAAAAGTCCCGGGACGTTTGGACCTTAAAATGGCATAAAATGCATAAAATGGACGTCCCCGGGAAGTCTTGTACTGTCTGGGTTATCACAGAGAGCTGGAATTATTTTAAAGGCATACTTTTGGATTGGCTTTTAAGTTGAAATAAAATGAATGCGTTTACGACGCAAGCAACCACAAAATAAAAAAAAAAGACTTTTGAGCATCTCAAATTTGTTGCCATATCCCATATGTGAATTGTAGAGCACTACCATTTGTGGACATAACACCTCATTCAGAGTAGCGCCTTTTCGTCTCCTCTTTATAACTTCGTTTGTTGCTGGATTGTGGTAATTTGCAAAAAGAATTACATTTCTGCGATACATACACTTCAAAGCAAATAGTTCATCTGTTGAAATAGGGTAATCTGAATCTCCTAGAGCCATTTGTTTCTCTGTATTAAATTCTGGTAAATATTTTTTTTTACTTTAAGATCAATACAGTTGAAATAGTGTTCAAAAAACATTCGGTGGTGTTTATTTACTAAGATACTTGTTAGATCCTGTACGAATCGTTGTCCTTGGGTTTTTTCAGTGGAATTGCATTCGCTTGAATCTGCTCTAACCCATACTTTGTTCTTCTTCACGTGCCATCTCCGCTACGAAGGTTGGCTATCATCATGCCAATTTTGACCCTGGAGGCTGCCGTTCGGAACAATTGTATGGAAGTGCAAGCAAACCACTCCCCGAGGTTTCTCAACCATAAACCTTCTCAACCATACTTTGTAGCCACGTTTTATAGGTTTATTGGGCATATACTGTCGGATACTGCTTTGACCTTTAAATCGTATCATAGACTCATGCTGAAAATCTGGAAACTAGAGAAAAAGCTGAGTTCACTTTTCCAGAAGCAATTATTTTTTACAATAATTTTATGGGGGGAGTAGATCTCGCCGATTAAAACGTTAGCATATATGATATTAACCGAAAATCTGTGAAATGATGGATCGTAGAATGGAAACGACAAAACACACAACCAATACCTACTAGGAGAAGGTGCTTTAAATATTCACAAAATAAATCAGAAACTCAAACTACGACTATTTATTTAGCGTTGCACATCATTTATAAGAAGCAATGTTTTGTTGTGTAATGTACTTTTTTATTTTGAATATAAGTTTGTTTTGTTTCTTTACTGATGGGATTTATTTATCCCATCATTCAGCACTAATGGGAGATATATGTCCCATGTTCTTTCTAAGGATACTCAACAATGTAAAAAAATCAATTGCTTGATCAACGAATATCATTAAGGTCATTTTAAACAGTTTTATTTAGCTACAATGACATCAGTAATGAAAAGGTTAAAAACGTACATTAAAGCGTTATCATAAATATAACATATTTTCATAAAGAGGAGAAACCAACCGTAGACAAAATTTTAACAACCAGCAACGTCTTTGTACTAATACCAAATGCTTTTCATAAAATATTTTTAAATTATTTGTAAGCTACGACAGTAGTTACTTGGCTCTAGTTTATTGAAAAATTAAAGTTAGATATAGTCGAGTATATAAAAGAAACGCTGGGCGCTGTTTTCTAGAAATTATGGCTCACAAGTAAATTCTAAAAGAAATGGGCAATGAGGCAAGTTCTGCACGACTCTTTTATTACCTCTCTTAAAACTTTCAAATTTGTGGTTGTGCAACTTTTATTTTAGAGTTACCGCCGCCAAATTTATACCATTACTCGATGCCAATACGTTCCAGAACACATAGTCGGGAATTATGAAATGAAGCGTAATGTTTCATGTACCGTGTACATGATACAATATTCATATTTGTTTTACAAATTACTACAGTTTTCGTGATTTGTACTTGTAGGGACTCATCTAGTACTTGATGTTAAACTTATTTATTTATCTTAATTTATTTAATACACGGGATAATCCCATTAACAGTTTAAATTACAATATACAATCTCACAGTTAGGACTCAAAACTTGAAATTACTTATAGATAGATAGATAGATGGTTTATTGGTAATAAATGAATACAAACGTATTTTTTTCAAGTCAAAGAAAATAAAATATAGGTCAATATAGTTAATATACACATAAATATAAACACAGAACATAGATACAGTGTTTTAAATTATACTATTGACAATTACAAAAAATTAAAATCGGAAGTAAAATACTGCTCATATGTAAAAAAGGCATTTACTATAAGGTACCTCTTAATTTTTGCCCTAAACTGATGAAAATTAAGAGCTTTTATTCTATCTGGCACTAAGTTGTAGAATTTTATGGCTAAATACCTTTAACCATTTCTGGATCTCTCAAGACGGCTAAATTCGAGTATAAGATTATTGTTAAATCTGGTGGAATAATTGTGAAAATCTACAACTGCATTGTATTGGCTAAGATTTTGTTTAATGTGCAACAGACACTGCATAATGTATACACAAGGTAGAGTTAAATTTTTTAAAATTCTGAAGGAGTTTCTACAGTCTGCTCTATAAGAGAGCCCAGAGATAATACGAACACACTTTCTTTGTTGGGCAAACACTTTGTCAACATGACAAGAGTGACCCCAGGAGAGAATAGCATATGTCAGATGAGAATAAAAATTAATATGATAAGCTGTTAAAATAGTTTCCCTGGAAGTCACTTGTACAAGGTTCCTGAAGAGAAAAAGTTGTCGGGAAAGCTTTTTCGATAGATTAACTATATGTTGTTCCCAGGTTAATCCTGCATCCAAATATATCCCCAGAAACTTCGCCCCGGTTACACATTGCGGTAGAGCAACATTTTCAACACATGTGTTATTTCTTAGAGTAAAATTAACATTTTGAGATTTAGAGTTGTTCAAATGGAGACGGTTAGTTCAAAACCAATTAAATAAGTTTTTTTTTCAGATGTTTGTCAATCACACTGGTTGAAGTAAACATATCGATCACGATTTGATAGATATGAATCAATTACTTGAATAGCATCACTATGAAAATTATAATAAGGAAGTTTTCTAAGCAAAATACTATGTGCCACACAATCGAAAGCCTTAGTAAGATCTAAAAACGATGCAAGAGTATCAATATATTTTTAAACCCTTCCAAAACATTGCTGATGAAATGATCAATAGCTGAAGTTGTTGTTTTATTTTTTCGGAATCCGTACTGGTTTATGGCAAACAGTTTATTAGATTTAAAATGAAGATTAATTTGATTTTTTAAAATTCGTTCATAAACTTTTGATAGGATGGGCAACAAAGAAATGGGTCGATAATTGTTATAATCGTCAATAGAGACTTTATTTTAAAAAGGGTACTACCTTTGCAGTTTTGAAAACTTGAGGATAGTATTACAAGATATTAATTGATTTATTAAAGTTGTTAGAGGTTGACCAATTATATCTTTAATTATTTTAATAATTCTTGTGTTAAACCCATCAGGATCTTTGCTGGTACTATTTTTTATTTCTGTAATAGCTAAGTCAACTTCACTAAAGTTCACTGGCTGAAAACTAAAACACGGGATATTTTTCTGTGGTATACACTTTAAATAGTCATCAAGAGTTAGCAGAGGAACATCAAGTTCATTTATTAGCTCTTCTTATAGCCACTTCTGCTCATCTTTCAGCAGTTGAGCAGAAGTGGCTATTAAAACTATCTGCGTTGAGTTTAGAATTATCAGTGAAGAAAACATTTTTATGTTTATTACCTTAATAAGTTTCCGCATAGCGTGTAAAGAGTTGCTAGAATTCTTTATAAACCTATCATTTGCATTCATTTTTGCAAGCTTGATGGCTTCCCTGTACTCTTTTCTAAGTTTGATAATAGTGCTTCTAGGTGCAGCAATGGGTTTGTTTTTATTTATTGCTATAATAAATTGAAGTCTCTCACGCATTTTTCTCAAAGTGTCATTGAACCATTTTACTTTTTTACTTGTATTATTTTTATTCAGCAATTTCGATTTTTCGGGAAAAGAGATATTTATGGAATTTAATAACACATCAATTAGCATTTTAAATTTTAAATTAATATCCAAATTATCAAAGTATACAAAATAAAAGTTGCAATTTAGCAAAATCTGGTTCATATTGAAGAGTCCTTCATCTGTGATAGGTCTATAACAAACTCTGGTTGCACAATTTGTGGATGAGTAAGCTATCTGAAAGGAAATACCTCTGTGGTCAGATGTGTGAGTGAGATCCACAGGTAAAAAAATTATAGAGTTTTAAAGCTCTGATATATGTTTCATTAAAATGGACATTAAAATCACCCGTAGTTATAATAGGTTTATAATTAATAAATTTTTTTTTAATAAATATTAATTTTTTTAACAGCTTTAGCCATAATGGTAAAGAATTTGTCTAAATCACCATTTGGAGTACGATAGACAGTAATAAGCTGCACATTAGATTTATTTAATAAAATACCTGTAATCTCACAATGCTGTTCAGAAGAGAGATTTTTAAGATTCAAATGATTAAAACCTACGTTATTCCTAGAATATATACCTACATCTCCATGAGACTTGACCGTCCTGCAAAATCCAGAAACCATACATACACATACACATAGCAAGAAATATTTTTAACTGAGTTAAAGTTAAATTAAAAATATATCTCATAGTCCCATGTATCTATCCAATGGGTTGTAAATATGATAAGTTGTTCTATGTAAAGGAATATTGAAAACATTGTGGTACCGTAGAGCTTGATTGGGAACATTAAAGTTAATCTGGCTTAACAGGTTTGGACAATCAATAAAACCATGTATGATCTTATATATAAATATAGCTTCTGACATGTCACGACGGTTCTTGGGTAAGGGTAAAGATAATTGTTGTTCGATACGGAAATAATCATGAATTTTAATAGTAGTGAGGATGTGGTAAGCACAAAATCTCAAAAATATATGCTGGACTCTTTCTATGGTATCAATATTGTTCTGAAACTAGGGTGATCAAATAACTGAACAGTATTCCAAAAAAGTTCTAACTAAGCAACAATACACTAATCTTATTCAATTAATAGAGAAATACTTGCAATTCCTAGTTACGAAACCAAGAAGTTTAAATGCCTTTATTGAAATAGAGGTTATGTGGTCACAGAAAGTAAGCTTCTCTTCTAAAACAACACCCAAATCGCGAATAGAGGAAACATAATTCAGTGGCTGATTATTAATAGTATAGCTCGTTCCAATTCTAATGACTTGGAGAACTAATACGAGAAAGACTTATAGAACAACATTTTTTTACATTTAAGTAGAGTTTGTTCTGATTGCACCAATTTTGTAGTCTATCTAAGTCATCTTGTAGCAAGTCTTGATCTTTTAAACCAACATGTTCTTTTACACAAATGAAAGAACTTATTTCTTTTAAGTAGCTTTGACTAATTTTCTAAAATTTTGACGATAATACTGTTTTTGTGCGCAGTTTTTGAATTCAAAAGAATTACTATTTGTTGATCAGACATTTTTTCTCAATAGTCTATTCCAGAGCTTGATATATTAAAAACAGTTCTGCGAATTAAATGGAACAATGTTGGTTTAATTTAAACATAATGTGTTCTTAACTTCCAAATTAAATTTTGAACCATCTGTGAAAATCCTATATGGCTTATCAAATTTGGCAAGTTGTTTCTGAAGTTGAGTGGCATCGTTATCATTAAAAGTAGGGAAATAAATTTTAGTTTGGGAATAAAGAATTTTGAAATTAGATTGGAAATAATTAGTTTCAGGTGGGATTTCTAAATACGTAGAAACATTAAGAAATGCTATAGCTAAATTTGGAGAATTTTTGTTATGCCACCATTTGTCAACTAAGTTAGACACAGATATGTCAGATATTTTTTGCAATGTGTAGGTTTGGTTATTACCTCGACATATAAGGATAAACTTTTTAATAAAAAAAAAATCTTAGATGTAAAGGAGGTTCCATACATTCGGCTAATAGATTTTGAGCTGGTGTAGATTTAAGTGCATCTAAAACCAAACGTAGAGCTTTGTACTGCATTCGGTCTAATTTTTTAAGTGTAATATTTGTAGCAGACCCATATAAAAAGCAACCAGTCACGAATTGACCTGGTATATGCCCTATAAAACATTAGATTGACCTTATGACCAGCGCCCCGTTGGTGATTGTTAACTACCTTTAAAACATTTAGGCTTTTCGCATTTAATTAAACAGTTATGAATAAGTTCTTTCCATATTAATTTAGTATCACGTGTGACGCCAGGGTAAGTACAGTGTTTTTGGACTGGTATACTTAGATTATTAATTCCAATACTGGATATATTCGGTAAGCGATGACAACACCACAGCGGATTTATTCGAAGTAAGTTCCAGTCCTTGGTTAAGAAAGTATTCTCTTGTACTGTACATAATTCGTTTTATTAAATCAATACATTCCTGATAAAAGTATTTAGAAATTTAAAGATAGAATTCATCGACGTATTGTAAAATATTACAATTAATACCCATATCATGAAGATCCATAGTATATAGATTAAACAAGAGAGGACTAAGCACAGATCTCTACGGCAAACCTTGATAAACTAACCTTGGACCTATCAATTTATTATTGCACCTAGTTGGGACTCCTATATGACTTAGTTTCTCGAAAAGTAAGTTTAAAATAACATTATTATATGCTTCCGAAATATCTAGAAAAAGTGCTGCTACATAATATTTATTTGAGTAGGACAAATGGATCTCAGTAGTTAATTGTGGCAGTCAGTCGATGGTTCCTTTATTTCTCCGAAAGCCCAACTGAGCTAACGGAAATTTTCTTGTTTTTCACCCCATAATTTGATCTAGTTTTAAGGATCCGTTAAAGTGATTTTAGTAGACATGAAATCAGAGAAATGGGCCTTAAAGAAGTACGATCATTTATTTTAAGTATAGGAATGACCAGATATTGGAATATCTTAAGAGAATCACAATTATCTCATTTTAGTAAAATATTGTTAAATAACGTGCATATATAATTTATAGCAATTTTAGGAAGATTTGTTAACATAAAGTAGTTTACACCGTTCATATCTAGAGATGTATTTTTTGAAATTTTAATGTTTGCTGTAAGTTCCCTTGAAATGATAGGAGTGAGTAAAAAGTGGGCAACGATATGGATCTCTGGTATATTTATTGGTAGATGAATAGAGTCGGGAGGAATTTTAGATAAAAGTTGTTTAACTGCTGATTCATCGTTAATGATATTTTTTTTCTGAGACTGAATTTAATTGTATTGGACAGCTGGATTCAGCTTTTAAGCGAAGAGTTCGTTTACACATAGCCTCGTATCTTTTATATTCATTAAAATTCAAAAGAGTTAAATTAGATTGAAATTTTTCCTTAGAATTTTTCCTTAAAATTAAAGCAGCTAGGCACTCCTTATCCCACCACGGATGAACTTTTACAGTTTTAGTTGAATGTTTAATTGGTGTACCAGATTTGTTCGCTGCATTTGCAATATAATCTAATAAGAATGAAATCATCTCGCTAGTATTATTTATAACTGGTTTCATTGTGAACGCTTTCTCTACGGTAAGCCTGAATTGCTCCCACTTAGCATTAGCCATCGACTAGTTATTTGTAGATACAAATCGCTTATTTTCTATTTTAATATTATTAATAGACATTCGAATAGAAAAGTGATCGGATCCATTTGTATCTTGTATAACAGTCCAGTCAAAAGTTGAGCATAAACTGGAAGATAAAATGGTGAGATCTACAACACTTTTTGTCATATCCTAGAGGAGTAGCCCTAGTAGCCGGTCCATGGTTTACGATATTTAAATGAGGAAAAGAATCCAAAGCTTTCACTAATATACTATCCTCTGAAGAATATTCATTTGATTCCCATAATCCGTGGTGCGCATTAAAATCCCCAGAAATAATACAGTCATTGTTAATTTGTGAAAAAACGTTGACATAATCTTGCACTGATACTTTTGCTCATAGTGGTCGGTTTAAACTAAAATTCATATACTAAAAATTACCATATAATTAAATATTGTTTAAATCCTAAATATTTAAGCTACTTGCAGCGTTGGACTGTTTTTTTTTGCATACAGTTTGCAAATTTTTTGGTATGTTTTAAATTATCTTGTATTTGTATGTTTTATTAGTTTTTTAAGTACCAATATTTCTTTTTTAAAACTCTAAAATTTTATATAATTCTGCTATTTATTATTGCACATCCTTCTGTTTTAATTGCTCTACTAAATATTTAAGATTGTTCATTTACAGAATAATTTTCCAGAAATATTCACTCAAATAGACTAAAATAATAAACAAATTCGTATCTTTCCTTTATTTAAACTCTATTGCCACCTATATATTATTAACTATATTATTCCATAACGAGAAACGTTAAAAGCCCAAATAAAACACCAGCAAAGTTTAATGTTTTCCATTAATTTTGCAGCCCATGCTATTAAACGAGAGGCTCCGAGTTCTTTGAAGAGCACGCATTTAAAGTTTCTTTGTAAATCTAATTGGTTACGATCCTTTTTGATACACAGCGGTATCGCGGAAACGTGAGCGCGGCCTTTAATTTTTTTAATACCCACTTTAAATGGTTTCCGCATTTGATAGGAATAAAGTAAAATGTGGCAATATACAAATGTCTATTGTGTCTTAAAAATACAAAATATTTAATGTAAGCTAATACATAAAGTGCGACGAATATTCTGATTTTAACAGCTTTTTTAAACAAATACTAAAAATAAAAGTGTAAAAAGAGAACTAAACTTAATTGGAAAGGATATATTTTAGTACACAAATAAAGATATTTCATCTAATAAACGGCAAAGTAAAAAGAAAAATATTATTTTTAAAATTCAAAAAATATATGTTTTTAAAATTAAAGGGGTCAGTGCAAAAAGTAGCTAAGTCCATATTTTTTTAGAGTTGAGTTAAGTAGCAATACCTATATTTATATTATGTGTACTATAAGCTGGCGAAGTCAGATTTCTAATAAAAAGTGTATTACTAGGTAAAATCCAATATCTTAAAATTTTAATCAATCATAATTTTAGTTCACGAAGTTACTAAGTGTCAAAAAGTGTCCAAGTCTATGGACTTGACAACTTGTTGCTATTGACACGAGAATTCCTAACCGTAACTTTGATCTCTGAAGTTTTTGGAATTATACGAAAGTATCGTAGAGAAAAATGTCTGATTTTGGCAAGAATATTTTTTATATTATTTATATTATATTAAAAATAAATAAGAAGTTTCAATACATGAGAAATACAATATTAAAAAATAAGTATAGCTTAGTAAAAACAATGATTTTAAGGTTATTTGTTTACTAATGCACACTTTTAGTTTTAGAATCAAGTAGTTACAGTGAAGATGTGACCTTAAGAAGTGAGTATGATCCTCATGATATGGCACACGAGTTTTAACCTTGTTTAGGCCTGAGCCTCTTTAAGGAATGGATTACTCCTTTTTTTAATGGAGTTGAGAGGTTGTGATAAACGTCAATTAAAAGATGCTCAATATTAAGAAGTAGTACTAAGAAGCAGGGGGAAAAGAAGGTGACTTGTTTGTGTGATTGATAGGAATTTGATAGGAACAAAAACAGTGAGAACTGCCTAGCAAGCCAGTTGAGGTACTTCAGGGGTTACCAGCCATACAGTAGGAACGGCTCTTTATCAGCGTTTTTGGCGCGCAGTCTTCATCTGCGATATTGTATGGGGAACGTTTCTAGAATTTTAAAATACTCATCAGGAAGTTCATCTCTAGTGTTGTGGAGAAGTTTTGCTGGAGGAAACGGAACTTTCTTAGTGGGAAACCTGGTGAGTATTTGCCCTGTATGATTGCAAGGTGTCTTTGGTGTTCATTTTGCTCTGTTGTTCAAGCTAGCTATGGTTCTAAGGACATACTTCCTGATGAGGATTAGGATTTTGTCCTTGATTGGCGTGATGTTGGCCAATATGTCCGACCAATCTTTGCTCATGCAGTATCTTAGAATTCTACGTTCAGTAGCTGCAATGGCATTCAGTTAGTGACTCTTGAGAGAGATGTAGACATGCCTTGTAGGCATGCCTTGTATTCGATTATCGATCTGACAAAAGTTTTGTAAGTGTGCAACAAAGTTTTTAAAGACGTTCCGCCAATTTTACCGGTTAGCACTTTCAGAAGATTAAACCTCTGTCTCATCCTACCTAAGGATTTCTGAACGTCTGTCTTACAGCTGAGAGTTTTTGTAAAACTAACTCCCAAGTAGAGAACCAAGTTTCTGAGAATGAGATCTTCTCCCAAAAGATATATCCGGCCTCGGACGTCACGACGATAAGGAGATTTAAATAAATTTGCTTGTGTTTTGAAGGGATTTATGGTTACCCCCCATTTGTTGCACCACTTCACAACTCTGTCAAGTGATTCTTGCGATCTTTCGAATACAAACCGTCGCGTCGCTTACATTCTCTGTGGAAGCCTGAAGTGAGAATGGCCGTATCATCAGCGAAAATTAGGAGGAACTCTGATCCTTGCTGTGGGCGGGGAATGTCACTATTGTAAACTGTGTAGAGTATTGGTGCAAGTATTGACCCTTGGCGTATTCCAGCTTGTGGTGTGGAAGGGGTGGAGAGGTGGTGAGCTATTTTGATCCTGATCGTCCGATGAGGGAGATAGGAATTAATTAATTTAACGAAAGATGTTGGCAATCTAACGAGGTGGAGTTTTCAATCAGGCCTGTGTACCAGACCTGATCAAATGCCTTCTGGACGTCGAGTAATATGCCCATGACGTGTTTCCTTTCGTTAATTGATTGTGAAATAAAGGTTGCTGCTTCAACCAATGCATTTTGTGTGGAGTGTCCAGCCCTGAATCCGAATTGGTAATCTGGAATTAAGAAGTGAGTGTCTAGGAATTCTACGAGTCTCTCCTTAAGAATCCTCTCATAGATTTTACCTAGGGTGCTCAGTAAAGAAATGGTTCTATATGATTCAGGGTTGGTGTTGGTTTTCCCTTTTTCGGAAATTTGACTGTGCTGGCCACCTTCCAAGGAATAGAAAAGTAGCTCAGCGTTAGAGATGCATTGATTATATTGGTAAGCAACGGGATAATATTCTGTGGAAGATTTTTGAGGCATCTTCTGTGGATGCCATCTGGGCCAGGAGATGTGTTTTTACCTATGTTACACATCTGCCTGACAGTGTCTCCAGTCACAGGTGCCATCATCGGGTGAGAATGTGGTCCATCATGTACTTGAGGGTAGTAGAATATATCTTCCACTCTCCGTTCGGTGGCTCTTTTGGATCTTTCGCTGAAACTATGGCTATTAGGAAAAATAAGGGTGACCTGTAGTGTGTTTTTAAGTAGAGATACTTCTCGCAATAGTATACCTGCGATGGTTAGTGATTCACGTAGCAGCAAAAATGATAGAGACGTTGTAGTACCAGAAAATTTAGTAAAAAACCTATAACTCTGTTCTCGTTGGAGGGGATTAAAAGAATTTGCATTATGTTTTAATAGGAAAGAAATGGCTTACAAACAACTTAAAAAAAACGTCTTACAGAGAAGATTAAACGTCGTGAAATTGGCGTTTGTAGGTGTAAGTGTGCTGTACTCTATCTGTAGTCTATCTACCCATTCAGAACAAACAATTTATTTACAAGGTTCTGTTCAGAAAGTGAACATGGGTGACTTTAACGCTAAAGTTGGACAGAAGATGACGCAGGGCATCACCGGAAAGTTTGGCTTGGGAGAGAGAAATCAAAGAGGTGAACGGCTAGTAGAATTCTGCCAACTCAAATCAAAATTTACTCTGCTCCAAAATACAAATTAAATTAAAGAAATTAACAAAGCCCACTAAGCCTTGTAAGATATATCTCGACCCCCTGAAAAACCCTCAAACGCGCGAACACATATCACAGCAAATAAATAGTAAAATACACAGAATATCAAATATACCAAACGAAAACAGAACCATTAACGAATGCTGGTATGCCATTCAAAACTCGATTTTAGAGAACGTACAAGAGTCTTTGAAAACACCTATCATGTTGGCAAAAAATGAGTGGATAACACAAGAAATTCTAGATCTGATGGAAGTTCGACGGCAACACAAAAATAGAAATATTATCGAATATCGTGAAATTAATAAACGCATAAAAAGAAAAATTAAGCAAGCAAAAGAATCCTGGCTTGAGAATTTATGTAAAGAAATAGAAGACCTCCAAAAAAAGCATGACAGCTTCAACCTGCATAAGAAACTTAAATATACTGCCGGAATTAGAAAACAGAAAAATGCTCACATACTTAAAAGCGCGGACGGAAAAATTTGTGATCACGAACAACAGTGCAAAGAATGGGAGAGATACATCACTGACCTTTTTGACGATGCTTCTAGAGAAAATGCTCCAAATACTGCCTGTGACAACCAGTTGGACAGAGGTTCCAATATACTGAATTCGGAAGTCGAAAAGGCAATACAGCAAGCCAAAAACAATAAAGCACCTGGACCAGATCAAATCCCTGCCGAACTACTTAAACTTTTGGATGAGGAAAGCATTGCCTGCTTAACCACTTTCTTCAACAAAATTTACAACGAAGGAAAAATACCAGATGATTGGTTAGAGTCACTGTTTATAACATTACCAAAGAAAAGCAGGCCCACCAAATGCAGCGATTTTAGACTAATCAGTTTGATGAGTCACACACTGAAGATACTCTTACGAATTATACAAAACCGAGTATTCCTTCTATGCGAAAGTAAGATGGGTGATAAGCAATTTGGATTTAGAAACGGTCTAGGAACTAGAGAGGCACTATTCTGTATGCGCGTTCTATTACAAAAAAGTTGTGAATTCCGAAAGAATGTTTATGTTTGTTTCATCGACTTCGAGAAGGCGTTCGACAGAGTCCAACACAATACACTTTTCGACTGCCTACGGGCAGCAGGACTTGACCACTATGATATAAGACTGCTGAAATACTTATATTACAATCAAGTAACCTCTATCCAAATTGGAGACAGTCCCACTGAAAAAATACCCATCAAACGTGGAGTACGGCAGGGTTGTGTTTTGTCACCCACTCTTTTTAATCTGTACTCTGAAGAAATATTTAGGAGGCTTTGGATGACAGACAAGAGGGAGTAAGACTAGGTGGAGAAGTAATCAACAATATTAGATACGCTGACGATACAGCCATTCTTGCAGAAAGTTTACAAGATCTCCAAACATTACTAAATCTAGTCAGTGAAGCAAGTTATCGGAGAGGCCTAAAAATCAACATTTCAAAGACAAAGTGGATGGCAGTTGGAAAGCTCCATATAGATCAAGGTCTGCTTTCTCTTAATGGAGAAGAGATAGAAAGGGTAAATCATTTCAAATACCTTGGCAGCTGGTTAAATGTAAATTGTGACTCTGATGAAGAGATAATATCCAGGATCGAAATATCACGTAAGGCTTTTATGACCTGGAAACCAGTTTTATGCAACAGAAACCTGTCAATGAATATTCGTAAGAAGGTCCTGAAATGTTATGTGTGGTCGATCCTATTGTATGGTTGTGAGACATGGACGTTAAAAACCACAATGCTAAACAAGTTAGAAGCATTCGAAATGTGGTGCTATAGACGAATCCTAAAGATATCGTGGGTTTCGCACACTTCCAATGAAGATGTTCTTCAAATGATCAATTAATAACGTCTGCTCGTAAACACCATAAAGAGGAGAAAAACAGAATACTTCGGCCATATAATTATTTAGGGCCTAAATAACATTTACTTCGCCTTATAATACAAGGGAAAGTGGAAGGAAAGAGATGGATTGGTCGAAAGAAACTTTCATGGCTGCGTAATATTAGACAATGGTGTGGTTTCACAGTAGAAGAATTATTTCGCGCAGCAGCCGACAGAAAAAGGTTTCAGAAAATTGTAAGCATGATGACGGCCAACGTCTGAATACGGACACGGCACCCAAAGAAGAAGAAGAAGAAAATTTATTGTTAAATTACCAGCTCGAGAATTGCACTATACAAGATCTGATAGCGGTAATAGAAAATACCTGGTACCTCATCTATGCATCACTATTTCAACACACGAACACACGAACATTTCAACACACATTTGAATAATGAAGTCTCATATGGGATTATTGCGAAGGTATTTAATGAAGAATTTAACATTTCATTTGGATATCCAAAAAAGGATATATGCAACACCTGTACAAAATTTCTAGTTGAAGGAATCCTAAAGGATTTCCTAGGAAACCTAAAAAACATTTAAATGGAATAAGAAGAAAGCCATTCAAAGAAGAGAGTGGATGACACGAATATGTAGCAACATGACCCTTTTTAAAGTAGGTATGAATAGAAAAATTTCCAGCAATCCTTTATTGGAATATGGCAACATATACTTCTTAACATCTTAAATCATTATAAGAAATTGTGTAAACTAAATGTAATCAATTATTTGTTAACGGGTTTTTACCCATATATTTAGTGGCTTCATTCATGTATTCTTAGACACTGATGATAGAATATGGATTCCGAAAACGTTTTGTCTGTTTAACTTAGCCCGTTTGGGTTCTTAATATATACCTTTTACAAAGGATTTTTAATAAATTTTTTAATATATGGTATACAGCCAACTACAGGAACGTAGATTCCTTGTGGAAAACACAAAAAGTTTGAAGCTGTGACAAAACTTGTCAAACTAGATATTTTTCGTAATACTTAATTCTATACGAGGAATATTTTTGATGTCAAAAATGCGACTACCGCTAGCCGTCATAACGATTGGAACAAAGAGGAACGTATCGAAAATGGCGTTGATATAGGGGAGAGTGGTCTATGCTGGGACATGGTTCATGGTGGGCCAACTGATCTGGCAACCTTGTACGTTGCGTCTAAGATCTCAAATCACTTGTGTTGAGTCATATATGTTCGTGCACGTTGTTTTTGTGATTAATTTGCAGTTTCCGGCTAATAATAAGACAAATATTTAATATTTTTAGTAAAAATGTAAGTCAATATATGCCATTTCTATATTAAGAGTCAAATAATTTCGTTTATAACTTTTTTATTAGTAAACATCTTAAAACCCTGTTTAATGTTTTGAGGTTGGGATATTAGAGAGTAAATGGGCCAGTGAATATTTGTATTCTATTTGTTGCCTATTTTAAGTAATCAGTTTTAAGTAATCAGAATTTATTTTTCGTGGAATGGTTCATACTGAGAAATATCTACGTGGTTCATACTGGGACATCTAAAAAAGTGGTTCATACTGGGATGCATGTAAATAGTGCATGTTTTAAGGGTTTTTCTGATGGTTTTTATTGAAAAGTAGGTTTCTGATTACATGTTTTTACTTTTTTGGTACTTGTAAAACACATCGATGTTTCCAATTGAATAAAAACAATTAGGTAAGGATGATAATTTTTATATTGTTTAATTTTGTTACAGATTTTTTAACAATGCCCAAGTGGGCGAGGGGAAAGCTACAAGGTTATTACGAAGATAGTGCTATACTTCACTTGGAAAGGGCAAAACAGATGAAGGAAGCAGTTCTACAAGTAATCAGCGGTCAGAAAACCTTGAGAGAAGCAGCAGCAATAAACACTATATCAAAATCGGCTTTACAGCGTCATGTTTCAAAATATAAGGCTCTCTCAGGTGACGAAAAAGAAAAGTATGAGTTTGCACAAAAACATGGGTATAAATCCGTATTTACGGAAGCAGAGGAAGCTATATTGGCACAATATTTACTTGATGCCTCTTATATGTGCTATGGTTTAACTGAAAAAGAGACTAGAATTTTGGCTTATTCTTTTGCGATCACAAATTCAATTGTTATACCAGACACTTGGAATTTAAATGGTGCCGCTGGGAGTGAGTGGATGAAAAATTTCCGACATCGTAATTCTCGGTTGACGTTACGCACACCGGAAGCTACCAGTTTGTCTCGTGCGACAAGCTTTAACAAACACAATGTTGGTGAGTTTTTTAAAAATCTAACAAGAGTGCTTCAACAGTACAAATTTTGTGCAAGTGATATTTATAATTTAGACGAGACAGGAGTTACGACTATGCACAAGCCTCCAAAGATATTAGCGCAAAGTGGTTGCAAACAAGTCGGAAAAATCACTTCAGGAGAACGGGGTATTTTAGTAACCCTGTGTTGTGTAATATCTGCAAATGGTACTTTTATTCCCCATTTATGGTTTTCCCAAGAAAAAAATTTATCCCAAAAATGTTACAACACGCTCCTCCTGGTTCTGGTGGTTCCGCATTTCCTACAGGTTGGATGACTTCGAACACATTTTCAGAATGTTTGGATCATATTATTAAGCATACTAACTGCTCTCCTGCTAAAAAGATATTGATTATATTAGACAATCATGAAAGCCATTATGCAGTTGATGTTTTGAAGAAAGCAAAAGATAGTGGCATAGTATTATTGACCTTACCACCCCACTGCAGTAATCGGCTGCAACCTTTGGATATTTCCTGCTTTGGACCCTTTAAGTCATACTACAATAGAGCATCAGATGAATGGATGATTAATCACCCGGGTTCAACTTTAACAATTTATAACATAAGTGAAATTGTTGGTAAAGCATTTCCTTTAGCCTTTACCGCAACCAATATTTTAAAAGGTTTTCAGAAACTGGAATTTGTCCGCTGGATTCCAACATTTTCACAGACCAAGATTTCATGATGTCCTACGTCACAGATCGACCGTCTGAAGTTGCAACTTTACCAAATCCAGAACGTCAAAATACAAGTGAAGCAAACACTCCTCCCGGGTCGTCCACTGAAGTTCATATTGTTCCCATAGAGAAAATATCCGTTGATTCAAATGAAATTAATACTGCCTATTTTGAACCTTCTGATTTACCTCCAGTAGCTGGACCTTCTCATTCTAAAGCATCAATATTAATAACACCTGAAGTAATTAGGCCTCATCCAAAAGCACCCCCTAGAAAAAATATCACCAAAAGTAAGAAGGGGCAATCACTAGTACTTACAGACACTCCTATAAAAGATAGAATAGAAGAAGAGTACAGACAGAGACAAAATAAGAAACAGTTAAAAGAAAATAAGAAACAGAAAGTCACAAAACAAGTGTTTGGAGCATTACAAAAAATAGAAACTAAAAAAAATAAAAACATATGTAGTGTCGATTTATTACCCAAAAAAAGGTTCAAGAGACAATCAAGCTGTGAAGAGTCCGAAACGGATGATGACATGGAATCAAACGCACTTTGTGATGACGAGGACAATGATTTAGAGGCAGATATTCATATTGGTGATTTTGTTATTGTGAAATACCCTACTAAGAAAACTGTTCGTCATTATGCTGGATGTGTTGAAGATGTTATTAACGGTGAATATGTGATTTCCTTCCTTCATAAAACATTGGGTAACACATTTACACATCCCGAAAAAGAAGATATTGATACAATAGAACAAGATAATATTGTAAAGATTTTACCGAAACCTAACGCAATAGGTTCAACGGAACGTTCAGCAAATCAGCTACAGTTCCAGTTCGATTTTTCTCCATATAAAATGTTTTAAATGCTTTCTGTAATGTTAATTTTAATATAAATAATTTTTTAAATATTTATAATATTGATTTCCCATCAGTACCTACTTATCTCCTGCTTCAACTCTATAGTCCCAGTATGAACCATATGTGTCCCGATATAAACCAATAGGAGTCCCACTATGAACCAATATTGGTCCATACTGGGACAAATGGTTCATACTGGGTCAATGATTATGCAGTCCTTTCTACTAACTTTATCTAAAACTCCAATTGACACATAATCGAAGATATCCAAAGCAGTGATTGTGTACGTTCAAAGAGTTAAAAAAATAAGAGATGCACCTGAATGACTGAAATGTTTGAAAGTGTCCCACTATAGACCACTCTCCCCTATATTAATTAAATTTGATGTATACTTCCAGTTTTTAATTTTTAGATGTTTTTTTTTACAAAAAGTAGTTAAGTTCATATTAAATTTTTTTTTCATAAACAAATAAATTTATAATTATGTTGTCGCGTTCAGTATATAGCTGAAAGGTGTACTTTGGTTATAAAAAAATCACAGGTGTAAGTTTTTAAAAATTTATAAGTGGGAATCATTTAAAACTTTCAAACACCTATAACTCAGAAACATAAAAATTTTACCTAGCCACTTTTTGCACTGACTCGTTCAATGGAATAACATGTTTCTTTACATTTTTTTATAATTCACATAAAAGAAAAGCACTTTTAGGCCTACGCATAAAAGTGTAAAAGTTAAAAGCTTAAAACTTCGTTAACCGCAGTGGACTTGGTAGGCAACAATCCTTTGGTTACAGTCTTTGCAATACATAAAATGTCTGGAGGAAAACGCATTGCTGTCAGATCTTCGGAATCAGACATAATACTCAAACTTTTGGCCAAAACTAAGCTCCATCGTTTATATAACTTAACGAGTAGTGCAGAAATCGATGATTTAAGTAACAAAAGCGAACCGATAACAAAAACATCAAAGAAGGTGGGCCGAAAAACTGGCAAAACAACCTGAAACAACTGCACAACAGAACAGAATTACAGAGGTATACCAAATTACTAGACGACTAACAAAAAATGGGCCCAACACTTCAAACATTGTAAGATCCGAGACAGGCGAATTACTTAGTACAACAAATGACCAAGTACAGAGATGGAAAGAGCATTTTCAGTAGATGTCAGAAACGCACAGGAAAAATATATTAGTTGACGATTCTAGCACTGTGAGGACACGGGTTGTCGTTCATAAAAATAAAATTAGGTCCAATGAAAGGAGCAAAAGGTACCTCATGCTGATCTTAAATACTTGTTATGTATCTTGCAGTAGCCATAGAACCTCTTTCTACAATAATTAAATCAGTATGGGCTTCTGAACTGATACCAGCTCAAACCATAACGGAGCCCCCCGAAAATATGGCTCTCCGTGTCTTCTCCAAACACTTACTCGGCCGTATGGTGACCTTAGACAAAATCTTTACTCATCTGAGAACAACATATTGATTCACTTATCCAAAAAACTCAGCTGCTTATTTATGAAACAAGGACTTTCTTTTGTCAACTTGATGCCGTAAAACTACTTTCACATATCTTCACAAAATGCCCACGGTAGATACAAGGACCTCTTTTAATCTACTTGTTATCTCCTTCTGCAAAACTATTCAATTCTTTTCACAATGCCGGTATCCAACTCACGAACCACACCCTATCTTGAGACAAACGACTGTTTCCTTCGATGACCAAATTATAACTAACTTCTCCGGTTCTCCTGATCGGCTCACAAATTCCCATTCAAAAACGACCGTCCAATCAAAAGCTCAAATTGTGTTTACCATGATTTTGGAAAAGCCTAATTTCGGTTTCAGAGAAAAACTAAATAGCTTACTTTAAATAGGTTTTGTCAATACACAGTTTGTACATATTTCAAAAGATTAGACTATGGTCATTTAATACTCGATTATACAAACAATGAAAAGATTAACTTACAGGTAAAATTTCTTCTAATTCTAAACAAGGTTTTTTAATAATTTTGTCGTTAAATTTCTATTCTTATCTGCACTAAATCTTATCTTAAATTACTATATACAATTTGTTTATACTGATATCTTAAAATTATATTTCGATGGATCTTTTTATTTATTTTTCTTTGGATGGGAAAGAAGAAACATAATATATATGTATATATATATATATATATATATATATATATATATATATATATATATATATATATATGTATATATACATTGTTAAGTTTACGATAATAATAAAAAACGAATCTCTTAACTTTATAAGATTTATTTTATATCAAATCAGTTTTCCTATTCTGTCTGTCCTTCCAAGTCTAAATTTTTTGAGATATTTTCGAAAATCCGTTAAAAAACATTCGTTTTTGACATGAAATTTGTAAACCTTTAGTTGAGAATAACTCGAAAATATCAATTTTTCGAAAAACTTCTAAAGAACATTTTTGTCTTAAAATTTAATATGCCGGTGACTAAGTTGTTTTAACATAACTGTAAGATTTATCAGCAATATAGTTCCTACACGAAATAACTAAATCCAAATATACCCAAATTTAAGGCAATATTTAATACGCAAAGTGATTACGGAAAATATGTATTCACATTTTACCACTTGACAATTAATAAATTCTGTACAACTGTCAACCTGTTTCCTCTAAAATCAGTTTATACGATTTATCATTTTCTTTTTTAATCACAAATACCTCTATCCCCAGCGATGCTATGTCGGAAATTAAATTTCACATTCAACGCCCGTTTCATACAGTCATTGATATTTAATGTAACGTTTCAATGAAATTGTACAGTTAATTTTGGTTAAAGGCCTACGAAATGGATGATGGTAGTTAAAGCTTTAGCTCTCATTCGCATTTGAACCGCACTTGCCCTAGATAGACAGTTTTTATTACTATCATTGCTTTGTGTGAAAATTTGTTTATACTACTATATAAACAGTTATTTTACTATAAGATTGATGTTAACGTCTAAACCTGGTGCATGTGTATTAGAATAGTGGCTTATAATAAGTTTTACATTGACTAATATATTTTTTGGAAATAAACCACAACAACTGTAATAAAAGTAATATCAACCATACTTAAAACAAAAAATAATTCAGAAATAGCAACAAACTTGGAACAACACTTCATCAAGGCTATACGAAGTCAACAAACACCCTCATCTTTGGAAACCAACAATAAAAGAATGAAGAGAGCAAGTGATACTTACCCGTCTTCGTATCGGCCATACATGACTTACTCATGACTATTTATTACAGCGCAAAAACAAACCAGGATGTGAAGTGTGCAACAGTGTTCTAACGGTAAAACATTTTTAATACTGTGTCCCAAATATAACAATGAACGACTCAAATATAGCATACCCAACTCCCTAAGAGATGCCCTAGAAGAAAATACAGATAACCGAAAAATATTTTTCTATCTTAAAGACTGTCAACTTCTTCAAAAGATCTAAAACGGACATTTTAACACACTTACATATTATTATTATTATAATTATTATTGTAAACTAATGTATATTCACATTATATACTAATGTATATCACGATATATAAAGTAATATCGTTTGTATTAATGTTTATTTCTATAATATCTATGCATTCTATTAAGATGTCCGTTAGGGTTGGGTGAAAAAATCGATATTTTTTTTGACATGTAATATCTGCGAAAAGTTAACCCTACCTACAGTATAATTGCTCCTAAAATTTCAATAGAAACTAAAAATATATTCAGGGCTCGACCGCGCATCAAAAATCAAAACAAATCTTTTTTTTGTGTTTTGGCTTGGACAATTGTCATTCAGTCAGTCTCAATCAAGATAAGTTTATTAATGTAGTGTGTGTGTTTGTGTGTGTAGAGTAATTGTCTTGATACTTAGCAAAGTCGACGTCATTGTCTTTGCTAAGAGACGCTAATTGTATCCGAACGTCTGCGGTCCCTCCCGATCACACAAGGATAGAAATTATTTTCATTTATTAATTTTTTTAATAAACGAAAATTTCCACCCAGGTGAGATTCGAACTCACGACCTTTAGGTTTAAAGGTAGGCGCTCTTACCGCTGAGCCAAAGAGGGGGTTAAAACAAATCGATTTTAGTTATTTTTGAATTTTAATCAATAAAAGAAGTTACTTTTATCGATGTTAATTATTTTCTATTATTATTTATCCATACGTTTTGAACGGCTAACGTTTGCATTTATTGGAAGAATCTGATAGAAAAGTTAACATAGTTACCCCCCCCTACCCCATTTTCTTAGATCAAATAAAGTGCCACCAATGATATGATAAATGACTTTTGTGATTGTTGCGTAATACCAGAGTGGAAGAGTGGGAGTAAGAAGTCATCCAGTCTGATAGGTTTGCCAAAGCAAGAGTACCAGTGGAGGATTCCTGCACCATATTAGGCTTAAAGTATACACGTGGAAATATCATGTCAAGGCGGATACAGTTGCCACTCGCTGAGATATAACAACATGTTCTCACATTAGTGCCTTTGATATAAGAATACACACAATTATTTTTTGAGACTTCTAAACTATGTATGTGCCTGTTTCAGCTAGATTAAATACTCGTGTTCCATCTGTAAAGTAAGGATTTTTGAACATGCTTTCAAATTGTCAAAAAACACTTATACATTTGCCCTTGTTGAAGAAGTTGCTCGAGACAAACTACATCCTTCAGGCCTTCTTTGACTGAGCGATGGATTTCTTCTAAAAAACCCATAGACCAATCTTGTCTTGCCGATTTGTTAGTGTCCTATGAAATTAAATATTATATTTAATACTGCCATGTCATAGGCAACTTTCTTTCATTCCGCCGATGAAAAACAATTTTGAAACACATTAACAAATACTCTTTTAATTTATTTTCTTTTTTTAGGATAAACACTTACATTTTTTTTAATCTGCTGCCCATCTAATGAAGTGGCCTTCAGAAATAAGCTCTACTGCATCTTTTATGTCAGTCACGAAAAACAAATGTTAATTGACATTTTTCTCTGACGATTTTGAACCCTACTGGAACAAAAATAAAAATATAATTTTGGTTAAATATTAATGAATACCTTGAAACATTTCAAAGTTCCCCGTCCAGTTATGTTTCATTGTACCCCACACCTCTATATTTTCTTTTTAATGCCAAATTAACAAAAAACAACAATTTTATGGAAATAGAATGCATAAAAGCAATTCAGTAAATATAAACATTTTGAATAAAGCTACTCAACTAGATAAAATATTGCAGTTTTTACCTTGAAATCAAACGATTTACGTACGTAACAATGTAGTTTTGTCACACAAAAACGCAATTTCCTGAGCCGCGTCCAAACTACAACTGAGATGATAACCAAACAAAATTAATAGATAAAATAACCGCCAGAATTTTAAATACGAACATACGAACAATGTTTCAAGATGCCCCATGTTTCAACGTGCCGCGTGCTTCTCTATCAATATTCCTCAATTAAAAAAACTAGGAAGAGACTACCAGTCGTCATTATATCTATTTTACGCTTCGATATAGTTGTTAAAATCTACTAAATAGAAGTATATTTATTGTCAGATGCTACAAACCAAAAGTATCTATATTTTATATGAAATTAAATTTTCTGATACTGTATTTCTGGGAACAAATTAAGTTTTACTCTGAGCAATATCAAATTGAACTTTGAAAACTCAAAATTATAGAAACTTTAATCAATAGTTTCGGTTAAACATTTAATTTATTAGAATACTTAACTGAAAATATTGCCATATTGGAATATTTCCACAAATATAAAGTATTGAAGTAAATACCCCACTGACATTATCCCTAAAACTTTGCACATTAAATTGAAAATATGTATTAAAGTTATGGATGTCGGTGGTGTTTTTAAAGAACTTCTTTCTTGGAAAGTAAAGAGAATCTTAGGTTTAAAATGTTAAAGCGGATTTAATACTGATTTATTCATTGCAGCTGTCCAAACCTCGTTACCAATTTAGAAGTTACAATTTTAATGCTATATACTTAGCATATATTTTGTATTATGGACAAATAAATATAAAAAATCTTACAAAGAATATGTTCCGTGGTTGTGTGAATGCGTGTGCGATAAGCTTCCACGGAAGCAAAAATAATATTAAATAAAACGTAGAAAACCTCTTAATAATATTTATTTTGTAAAACGTAATTAATTTTCAAAGGGATGGTTTTTTTGTATATGTATCGAGGATCGAAGCAAATGGTGTCTCAAAGATTACTGAAAAGTCAAACTAAAATACCCCACAAAACACACGTTCTTTGTTTCTAAAAGCCAGATGATAAACTTTTATTATAGGGCTGGTTGCTATATTATATTTTGTTTCTCATAAAAATGCAACGCACTCAAAATGTATAATTAAATTGTCGAGTATATCAAATATCTGTAGTATGTAAGTAAATATATCGAAGAACACATTTCAATTTTCATTTCATTTCTATTATGTGTAGGTATAACCAATTGCGAAAATGTAAATTTTAATATGAGATTGTTTTATTTAATTTATTTATTTAGCGTATGGCTACATCACAGGTTCATATATATATAGACATATAATATAAATTATATAAATTACAAATAACAGTAAATATAAAAATATTATTCTACAAACAAACATCTAGATTATAAATATATTCGATTGACTCTTTTGTAGCAGCCAGGAAATCTGAAGGGTTGCCGTTATAGGATCTAATCGGGCATTCCTCTATCATGTGTTTTACTGTTTGCCTTTCGGCGCCGCAGTCGCAATTTGGTGATTGTATTTTTCCCCATCTAAAAAGTCAGTCGGAACATCTGCCACAGTTCGTCCTTATTCTATTGAGTGTGGTCCAAATTCGTCTCTGTTGGTTGAAGCCCTCAGGTTTGCTTGTAATACATGGCATGTTCCAGTTAGATGGTGCAGCGTTATTCTCCCATTGTTCTCTCCACCGTTCAGTTACATTAAAGTTTTGATCTACTAGCCTTTTTGCTGTTTTTAGAGGCGGGTGTCTTAAACGGAGCCTATTTATGTCTATGGCGGAAGTTCCGACATGGGAGCGGAGCTCAGGATCAGTATTGATTTTTGTAAATTCTCTGACAAGGGCATGTTCCCGGCGGATGGGTGGTGAAGCTATATGACTCAAAGCTGGTAACCATTAAGTGGGCGTGGCCTTGATTATGCCCGATATAGTTCGCATGGCTTGGTTGAGTTGGATATCAACACGGTGAGTATTTGGAGTGTTTATCCATAAGTGTGGGTGCTGAGGAGCCCATGTAGTGCCGCAGAGCTTTTGCAGGATTCTTACCTGCATAGGATAGGACCTGCACGTCCTATCCACCTGTTGCCATGAACATTATTAAGATGTTGTCTCACTGCCAGTAAAAAGTGTGGGGGTGCCCCATCATGCTGAAAATACATCCCTCGGATAGCAACGTTCGCGTTGGCAAGCAAATTCGGCAAAATATTTTGTAGAAAGTTCAAATAGACCTGCCATGTTAAAGGACCATCAAAAAAGTGAGGACCTACTAATTGGTTATTTATGACACCAATCCATACGTTAACCGAAGACCTTAACTGAGAACGACGTTCTCGAATAGCATGGGGATTTTCTTCTGCCCACACATGTGAATTTCGTGAATTATTTATCCCGTCTCTGGTAAATTGGGTTTCATCTGTAAATCGTGTCCTGTATAGCGTTGGTCGATTATTGTTAATCCATCTACAAAATTCCAACCTATCGATCTCATCTCCAGCATGTAGTCGCTGAACCATTTGAATGTGATATGGGTATAGATTATTTTTTTGTAAGACTCTACTTACTTTTGATTGAGTAACATTGAGCTCTCGACTTACTTGTCTAGTGCTTATTGTAGGGTTCATAGTAACGGCGTCCATAATGTCATCTTCCTGCGCTTCATCTACATGTCGCTCTGTTGGTCCACTAGAAAAAGTGCCATTTTCTCGCAAATAATTAAAAACTGACCCAAATGTTGGATGACTGGGAGTTCGAATCGAAATATCCTGCGATATTCTCTACTAGCAGCCCTACCATTCCCATTACAGAATCCATAAACAAATATTATGTCTGCATATTCTGTTGTCGAAAACTGATGTGGTATTTTGAACGAAAGTAACAAAAGCTCTACCAAAACTAACACAATGTACTTAATGTAAACATGACAGAAGAAATATGTATTCTTGTACACATAAATAACAATTAATAATGGCAATAATGACAATGGGTATAAAATATCAAAAAACGTCAAACGGTCAACGCCAACCTTTATTTTAAACTTTTTTAGATTTATTTTTATTTAGTACAGTTGATGCAATGTATTAGTATTTGACATAAAATTTTAATCATTTACAATCAACAAAAACTAACACATACAAGAAGTTTGACTTTTTAATCAATTTAATTTATTATTTATCGAAAATAATGCCCCAATACGATCTATGAGTAAAAATTTAAAATTGAAAAACAATTGATTTTATCGTAGAGATAATACAAAGTGACAGTAAAGATATTAATTTTCTACGTATTAGATTATGTTGTAGGAACTCATTTTAATTAAAATGTTTGAAATTTATAACATTTGTTTAAATTAATACCTTATAATTTGATACTTCATTATGGTTGTTCTATTTTTGGTAAGATTTGATCGTTCACTAAAAATTTAATAAAAGTGCGACAACATTGTCGCATATGTCGTTTTCATTGGCTATTTATGTAGTTTGAAAATCACTTATTGCATTTTAAAAAATATATATACAGGGTGTAATATTTAATACGCATCCCTAAATTAATTTTTCCAAAGCCAGTCCTGGAATTTTTTAGTTTAGCTAATACCGGTCGAATGCTTGATAGTAGTGTACTGTATCATGCAAAAATTAAAAAAATCAAATGAACCGTATAAACACTACAGTAAAATGAAATAAATGGTCAATTACACAAATCACCCTGTTAATTAATAAAGAAGAGGAGTTGACATTTTTTAGTGGCCACATGATATGCTCCCTGAGGGACTCTACGTATGGTAGAAGTATGTAAAGTTCCTCATGACTCACCCTGTATATTATGATTATGATTTTTGAATTTTTAAATACGGAATTTCTAGAATATGGTAAAATAGAAAAAAAACGGTGATTTCGCAAAATAAAACTATCAATATATTATTTGCTATAATCAGTATTAATCAGTCTGAATCTAATTGCAAAAATTGTCGATATTAAAATTAAAGCATAAAACAAGAGTATCAGGATTTTAAATTAAAAGGATTAAAGTACCATTTTGATCACCATTGCAAAATACGATTTAATAAAGTAATACAGAGATAAATAAATTTGGTAATAATTAATTAAATTACCTCACTAAAATTAAAGATAAAATCAAACTGCTATAATTATATATAATACTATCTATTATAAATATATTCATCTATTTTAAATATATACAGCAACTGGATTATAATTTATAATAACAGAGAGTTCATTTCCAGCTCACATTAACCATAAACTAACACAACCCACATATAAAGCTGTATTAGACAGGTAAACCACAGAATCTATTTTTTAATAACAGAGGTTCACAAATGTAATAATTTTGAATGGCATTAATGAAAATACTAATGGACCATGCAATATGTTTTAGCGGAAAAGCATAAAATGGTAAGGTAATTTACCCAATATCTTAGAGCAGTGGTTCTCAACCTTTTTGTGGCGATGGAACACTTTTAATTACCGAAAAAAATTGCGGAACACCAAAGCAATAACATGCATATATTGATAAACAAATTAGGATTAGCACATAAATTCTGTAATAAACTTTATTATACGTACTCAAATTTGTAAAATTTTACTTAAAATATGAAAACAAAAAACATTTTTAAAATTAACAAAAGCGTAATTCTCAAAATACATCATATGAGTAAATACTTCAAATTAGTGAGACACTTGTGCCTGGTGTCGTTTGCAAATTTGCTCAATATCAGGCCTGATGTGGGAAAGAGCTACTCTCATTTCTTGTTCTAAGTTTAGTAGCCTTTCCCGTTTCTTATTTTTAATGTTTGTTAAAGATGAGAACCCAAATTCACATAAATAGGACGTTGAAAACTGTATTAAAATACTAATCGCTTTTTTGGCAAGAAGTGGATATTCCTCTTGGACCAAGATCCAAAATTCCTGAACATTCACTTCTGAAAACTTAATTTTCAGAGTACGATCAGATGACAACGAATAAATTCTTCTTCTGGTTCAGAGAAAACTGGAAATTGGCTGTATTACTTGTGCTAAAAGGACTTCTTATCCAGTCATATTTTTCTACGTTCAGAGATGGAAAATACCTGGCAATTGTCTCCTCTAATAGTGATAAGTGTTCTGTAACTATATGCGTGATTTCTTGTTCTTTATCTTCATCACCTTCATTCTGAAGCAGTGGAAACATATCCATTTTATTTGTCTCTAAAATGCGCTTCTTCCAAAATGACAATTTTTTCTGGAAAGCTGACAGCTTGTCCGTGGATGTTAAAATATTTTCATTTTTGCCTTGCATACTTGAGTTAACGCCATTTAAATAATTAAAAATATCGGCCAAATATGCCACTTTAGTGCACCATGCATCATTTTCAAAATATGTGGTAAATGTGTCATTACCTTCTTCTTGGAAAAAAGTTAACAGCTCCGTTCTAAGTTCATAAATTCGACATAATACTTTGCCCCTTGACAACCATCTAACTTCGGTGTGCAGCAACAAACATTCATACTTTGATTCCATTGAGATGCAGAGTTGTTTAAAAAGACGGGTTTTTAGTGGTCTTGATTTGATGTAATTCACGACATTAACCACTTGGTCTAATACAGATTTCAAAGTAGCTGGTAGCGTTTTTGAAATTAGAGATTCTCTATGCAAGAAACAGTGCGTAGATATGATATTTTCATTTCGCTTTTTTGCAAGGGTACAAAAACCTTTTATGGAGCCTACCATGGAAGGGGCACCATCCGTACAAATTCCTACGCAAAAGTCCCATGATATATTTTTTTTCTCTAAATATGACGTTATGGAATCAAATACATCCTGACCTGTTGTACGTGCTGTAAGTTCTCTGCAGCATAAAAACTGATTGACTATTTCACCTTCGTCGACAAATCGAATAAATCCTAATAAATGAGCTTTGCCACTAATATCAGTGGATTCGTCCACCTGCAATGCGAAGTTTTTTTTGTAAAGTTTATTTGTAACTTTTTCCTCAATATCTGCAGATAAATCAACAATCCTCCTTCTTATTGTATCATCCGACATAGGAATTTTCCGTATTTCGTTTTGTGCATCGTTGCCAAACATAATTTTGACCATCTCACAACATGCTGGTAATATAAGAGATTCTGCAACAGTGTGTGGTTTCTGTTTCAAAGCAATTAATTCGGACTTATATGAAGCTATTTGTGCTTTGTCGGAAATTGTTAGCGACCTTTCAAATTGTTTCGCTTGTTTTGCTTGTGTCTCCAAAAGTCGCTTGAAATAATATGTAAAATGGCGTTTTAATTTAGCCGGAGCCACTGCGCTATTAGCGAGTGTCTGCCCACAAACAATACACTTGGGAATTGGACAGTCTTCTTCCCCAGTTCCAAATGAAGCCATAATCCAAATATTCATCCAAATATTGCCGGTTCAACATTTTTTTGCTGCGCTTCGATTTGTCATAAACCCCACTTCGTAAAGTTCCAGTATCTCCGCTGGTGCTCGCTTCATCATTATTAATTATGAGTTGTTCCACAGTAGTTTTTCTTTTAAGTTTGAGGAACTTATCCATTTTAATTTATTCGCCTCTAAACAAAATAATGCGGATGAATGCTTCACATTTTGTATAAAATATGCAATTACTTACCTTTGATAGATAAGCCGTACGTAAACGTTATCATAAAAAAAACTGACACAGCGATTTTCACGTATTACGTTTGTGCAATGTAACAAATTCAACATTCAGTTGCAGACTGTGGCGTGGGTGACTCAGATTGGCTGTGGCCACTGCGGAGCTCAGCGCTCAGCGCTTATAAAATCCAACGTGTGCACTGTGCCGACGCGGTGTTGTCACGTTGGGCAAATGAACATTTACGCTGCAGAATTTTATTAAATTAAAATGTACGTAAGTGGCTATTTTAAAATTTGAAAATATTTATTTGAAAAGAGTAATTAATTTAGCAAAATGGTATGTAGGATTGCGAGTATTTCGCGGAACACTTGAAAGGAACACTAGTGTTCCGTGGAACACCGGTTGAGAACCACTGTCTTAGAGGGTAATTGTAATGATACCGATTTTCTTCTTCTTCTTCCTCTTTGTAAGCAATTCTGCTTGTTAATTTCAGGATTAATACCTCTATGGAAGGTTGCTACTACATCTTTTGCGCGGTCGTCCGATACTTCTGCCGATTGGTGATTTATCTCTTGCTATTTTGACGATATGGGTCTCCTCCATTCTCATTATGTGGTTATTCTATTCATTTATTTTTTTCTAGTTTGTGTCCATTTATTTATATACTGTCCGTTACATTTTCTTCTAATGTAACGGACATATGTTATATAGAGGCATATGTTATTATTGGTCTTACACTGGCTCTATAAATTCTTGCCTTCATCTCATTGTCAATGTAGATGTTTCGCCATATAGTGGTATTAAGTTATCCTGTCAGTCTATTTGCTTTTTGTACTTAATCTCTCACTTATTTGTCAAGGTCTCCATAGATAGACAGTCCAATTCAGAGGTATTTGATTTCCGTTACTTGTTTAATACAGATACTATCAATTTCTATTTTAAATATGGTTGTTTCTTTGCTGAGAAGTATTATTTAAGTTTTCTGAGAAGGCAGTTTTTGAAAACTATCTTTATCTTAGGCTATGAATATTGCGTGGTCTGCGTAACAGGATATTTTTATTTCTTCGTTTTTCATTCTGTATCTCCTTCCTTTATTAACGGTTTTGGTAATTCGATTTATTATTAAATTGAAGAGTATGAAGCTAAATTCCTCTTATCTTATTCCGCTGCTAAAATTTTTTAATTGTTCTGTCATTGTTACTTCCACGTATTTTAGTAACTCGTTTGATATCCCATCTTTGCCTGCTGCTTTTCTGTTCTTCAGGTTTTCAATTATTGTCCAAACTTTCTGTCAATTATATTAAGTTCTTTATTTGTAGTAATATCTGGTGTTTGCGGTTCTAGTGTTGTTTGTTCTTCTTTGGAAAATATTTTCGAGATTGTGTTGAC
This sequence comes from Diabrotica balteata, assembly GCA_918026665.1. Classification (NCBI taxonomy): domain Eukaryota; kingdom Metazoa; phylum Arthropoda; class Insecta; order Coleoptera; family Chrysomelidae; genus Diabrotica; species Diabrotica balteata. The sequence continues at coordinate 173,074,882 of OU898276.1, forward strand.
TGAAAATATCGTTCTACTCTAATGACACAACAATATATGCCAATCCAATCACAAACCAGCTAATCCTCCAAATGGACTAGGACTCTATTTTAACTTAATGATCCTAGTGGTTACTACCCTTAAATGCGGAGAAATGTGTAGTGCTTCGAATGGTTAAAAATAACCCACTTGTGCCATACTTTGTTAACGGGCAGCCATTAGATTCTGTGTTTTCGTATAAAGACCTTGATGTTATAGTTAACATCAGCCTAACTTGGATCACCATATTACCTCTATTTGTAAACGTGCAAACTCCAGACTGTATCTTATTCAGAGGTGTTTTTCGAGAGTCTTAATGCAATTATTCTGTAAACTTAACACTTTTTACGTAAGACTCATACTTGAATACGCTGGACTGAGCAGACCTTCTTATACAAAGGGACTTAGTATGGCTAACCTGACTTCTTTTGAACTTCTCCGACAACTTATTCTTCTTAGGGTGCCTGTTCGTTCGGAACGTTGGCGATCATTCTGGTTATGACGACTTTGTTGGCTGCTATACGAAATAGCTGTGTTGAGGTATTTCTAAACCATGCTCTCAAGTTAGCAAGTCAGGATATTCTTTTTCGTCCTGGGTCCCTTTTTCCTTCAATTTTACCTTGTAAAATGCAATAAAATAGGTCATATCTGCCTCGATTTCTCATCACATGTCCCAAGTACTGCAGCTTACGGCCCTTCACGATGTTGACCAAATCCGCAGTTGTGTTCATCCTCCGCAGTACTTCTTCATTTATCCGACAACGTGGATACTTAATTATAACATTTAAAATATTAAAATTCAATTTTGGAAAACTCGATGAAATGTTTACCATAAATCAAGATGAACGCCTCAGAGGTCATCAGTTTAAACTAACGAAAGAAAACTTTTCTACAAGATCAAGACATAACTTTTTACCAAATAGAGTTTTTGAGTGCTGGAATAACCTTAATGATAACATTGTCTCCGCTCTCTCTACCCACTCGTTCAAAAACAGACTTGACCGTTTTATATTATAGTTAAAATATTGTTTTTCTTTTATATAATAATGTTGTGATAATTTTATTTTTTTTTTGTAATTTTGTTATTTACTAGGTAGGTTATTAATGAAATTTCTTTGTTTTTGGGCATAATAGGAACTTGTTCCTCTAACCCCGCTTATGTATAATAATAATAATAAATAATAATAATAATATAGCTTATTAAGGTAGTCAATATGTCTTTGTTTTTGAGTATAATAGGAACTGGTTTCTCTACCCTCGCTTATGTGTAATAATAATATTAAATAACAATAATAATATAGCTTATTTAGATTGTCAATATTTCTTTGTCTTTGAGCATAATAGAAACTTGTTCCTCTATCCTCGCTTATTTATAATAATAATAATAAATAATAATAATAATAATATAGCTTATTTAGGTAGTCAATACACGTATCATTTTGTATGTGTTTTCGTTCTCTTTAGTGCATTTACCTCCGCTCTTTGACCTCTTATGAAGCGACATATTTTCTTTTGCAGACCGTACAAATCATGTTCCATTTTTTTCAAAAAGCGTTCTTAGTCATTATTTTTTATTGTTTATACAAGTGGATGTGTTTTGTTTCCAATTGTCTTGTAATAATTGTATGCCTCTTGTGTTTTGGCTGACATGTATTTTAGGTAAGCCTTTTTCTTTTCTTTACATTTTGCCTTCACTTCTGTATAACACCTATGCAGTTCTTCGCCTTGTAAACGATTTATTTTTATCTATATTTCTTTTACCATAGACTTTCTTTAGATAATAATAATCTAATATCTCAAGATATTAGACCTAATTTTTGCCCAGCTTTCTTCGACACCATCACTTTCTGTGATATATGTATGTATTTCTGCTGTTTTTGGTGACTCCTTCTTTGGCTCTGGTTTCTTTTGCAATCCACTGTGCATAATTAGATGGTCATCTACCATAATCGATTAATTTTTTTCTTTTTTTTTTGTATCTTGTAGTGAATATATGTCTATACATTTTTTTCTACAAGCTCTTTTGTAATTTCCTTTTGTAATTTCCTCCTGTGTTTAGAGACTTTACGTTTCAAGTACCGAGGCAAAGTATATTTCTGATTTTCCATTAATTCGTTGTCCTCTTTCTCGCATTAGTCGTCGTAATTAAATCATTCCTGTTCCGAGGCATAATCCTGTTTCTTTTAGCTGTATGGTTTTAAAGTTTATCAGTAGGGTGCTAGCCTGGCCCTAGACTTCCTCCTCATTTTTCCGGACTTGGAACTTAAAACAGCTTTGTCGAGCTGCTCGATCCATCCTACAAAACTTTTGATACTAATGGAATAACATATAATTTTTGATAAAATTAAAGGCAACAACGAGCAGAGCTTAATTAATTAAATATTGCCTAAGTACTTTTGCATCCTAAATCATCTTCAGGGGCATCTGAAATAAGCCAAGAAACGTTTTTTTTAAGGAAAAAATTAATTAACTTCGATAAAAAACTCGAAGTTAATGGATGATAAAAGTTTTTTATGATTAACGTTTTAGACTTACTTCGTCAATTTTGGGCTATCCAACAATTATAGAATGTCATAAACATAAAATTAAACATAAACTTGTACATAACACTACACTAAATAAGGACAAACAGTTTAAAATTATTTAAAAAATAGTCGAAGCTACATTCTGGTCGGCAAACAGGAGAGATTATGGCTCCTGGTATTAACGGAAATGTCATGGTGACATGTGACATATGAACGGGAAAGATCCTCTCTCTTGTTGCCGACCAGAAGGTAGCTTCGAGTATTTTTTAAATAATTTTTACCTATTTTTCCTTGTTTAGTGTAGTTTTATGTACAACTTTATGTTTAATTTTATGTTTATTTTATGTTTATGATATTCTGCGACTGTTGGAGAGCCCAAAATTGACGGAGTAAGTTTAAAACGTTAATCACAAAAAAACTTTTATCATCCAATAACTTCGAGTTTTTTTATCGAAGTTAATTAATTAATTTGTTTAAAAAAATGTTTCTTGGCTTATTTCAGATGCCATTGAAGATGGGGCATCTGAATTCAAATACTAAATTTGTAGTGAGGTAGATTTTTACTAAACTTTACTAACGTAGAATAATTTGTGGTAGGAGCATACAGAAGCTGCCTTGACTATTTAACATATGGATGTAAAGTTATGACGTTTTAAATAAGAACGGCGTACTTTAACGACCACTTAAGGGATAAATAAATTGGTTAATGATACTAGCTTGGGTTACTGCCGGCGTTTACTGATTCACCTTGATTCATCTAACCGAATCTTTTGGCAAGTGTCTTTTTAGTCTACTAATTCTTACTAGGGCATTGACAATCCCGTTGATTGTTACATTATTCTGGTTATAGTTTATATTTCGGAGCTGTACTTAGCTGCACGTTCGTTTAGACTGTCTTTTATGAACGGTATTCTCAGGTCTTCATGAAGTTAAATTCTATAGGTACACAACAAGGAGGATGTGCCATCACCAGCGTTTTGAGGGACTGTTGCATACCAAGTCCACAGCGGTTTACGAAGCTTTTGAGCTTTTGACTGTTACACTTTTGTACCTAGGCGTAAACAGTGCTTTACCTTTATATCCGGGATTAAAAGTAGCATTTTTATATTGCCAATCACCTCTCAAAATCACGTCTCTATGACGTTTAAAAGAAATACTTTGCATATCTAACCCTTTACCAAGAAATGTTCTACTCACATAAATATTTAATTTGCACACAGCTAATTTACGGCACTGGCCATTGTTACTAGTTAAATAATACAGGTCTTATAAGTATCAAGAAATTTTAGTTTTACGTTGAATATTCTAATATTTTCTTTGCCGTGTAAATTTTTAGTTATTTTTTACTTATTGTTTAGGATTAAATATAAGAGGTCGCTGGTTAAATGATAATGGATAAATAATTATAAAAAAAAATGCAATATTTGTCGGTACATAAAATTAGCGAAAATAGCAACTATAAATTGTGAATAAATTATGAAATTGACTGGTTTTACTCATTATTGTTGTTTTGTACTAAGAACATAGACTTACCCTCTGAAGATATTGATGCCGTAAGATTCTTAGCCAGGGGAATGTCGCTGGCCCACGTCGGGATGCACGCCTGGGAGGCACGAGAAATCGTTGTTTTTCTTTCACTGTCTTGGTCTGAAGTGTGTTGAGATCGTTACTAGGGCACAAACCACCCTCTAACCGTTGGGTGGTCAACAGCTCGTAGGCCATGCCATAAATCAACCACTTGTTTCAATCTTTGTGACACCGAATACAAAAGAGAGCCAAATTCTCCGTACTTACAACATCATAAATGAGATAGCCAGTTTAAGTTTTACGAAATAACAGGAAATAATATATTTTAAAAAGGTCGTTAGAATGCAGCATTAAATTAGATCACATTACAGTACCGTAACAGAAAAAATATTAACTGTAAAAATATGAAAAGAATTCGTAAGTACATACTTTTCCAAACACTTATTTATTACTTAATATATTAAAATTTATTTGTTAGGCTGCTGGCTGATGGCATAATGGCAACCTCAAGCTATTTAAAAAGTCGCATAAAAGGGACGCTATTCGCCTTGATATATACTTGGTATGACCATCATTTGCGAAGATAAAGGAGAAGAGAGAAGAGCAATGGAGGTAATAGGCGAGTAAATACCATTTCCGTCAGAGTTTTGAAAAAACCAAAGGTGAATTGAGATTAAAATACAGTGCGGCAACGTATGTAATGTAAATTATTCAGCATTTGTTGTTATGTTGTTAACTGTATCCTGTGTCAAGGGATTTTATAACAGCGTCGTAGTAGGCCGACATAGTTTTAAGCGAACAATAAGTAGCCGAGTTTGAAGGGTCATATATTATTATCATCTAGGATAACCTGAAAGCCCAGTTTTGGAACTTGATTTTTCCGGGATTTACTCAGCTAAAATTTTTTGTCTCCGACTGGTCAGATTTTAATTTTTGAAAGTTTGTGGACAATGTTTATTTGTTAAAATCTAAGGTAACGAACCTTTTTATAACTTAGAAAGAAATTACTACCCAATAAAGCAGGTACTTTTTTGAAAGTTGTCTAAATACACATTTATCGGTAATACGCGAAAATGAGCTCTCATAAAAAGTTTATAAATTAATATAAGGGTTACGTACCAGTTAATTGTCATATTTTAGTTTCTTTTAAATAAAATTAACCTTAAATAGAAATAATTAATAATCCAGAAAAGTTTGCTAGTTTCATTTCGACATGTGTGACTTAATTATGAACAAGCGCATTGACAGTACGCTCAGAAGAAATAAAGATCTGTAGAGGAGTTAGACAGGGATGTGTTTTATCGCTACTTTTGTTTAACTTATATTCTGAAGAAATTTTCCAAAACACGCTCAATAATATCAAAGCGGGAGTTACCGTTAACGAAAAATTAACTAACAACTTACGACATGCAGACGACACTGTGATCATAGCAACGAGTATAGAAGATCTAAATCTCATCGATAGATTAAGTATGAATAGTGCTAAGATGGAAATTACTATAAACGGTAAAAAAACGAAGTACCTGCTAATTATAAAAGACCACAAAATATACATCACCTATTGACAATCAATGGTAACGTGATAGAACAAGTAGAAAAATATCAGTACTTGGAAACTTTCATCAATGAAACCAATGATCATACTGCAGAAATAAACAGGCGAATAGAGATTGTCACATCAGAATTTATACGAATGAAACCACTCCTAACGTGGAAAAATCTAAATTTGGAAATCAGACTACGTACCATTCGCTGTTATATATTTTCAATATTATTATATAAAGCTGAGATTTGGACAATAAAAAATGCAATTTGAAAAGAATCGAGGCTTTCGAACTATGGGTATACCGCAGAGTAATAAAAATATCATGAACTGATTGAATTACAAATAAAGAAGTACTGGAGAGGGTAGGTAAAAAAACAGAACTAATCACCACTGTACAAACCAAAAAATGGATTACCTAGGCCACGTGATGAGGGGACCAAAATATGAAATTTTGAAACTCATAATACAGGGAAACATTCAAGGAAGAAGGTCTGTTGGCCGAAGGCAGAACTCATGGTTGAAGAATCTACGTGATTGGTATCAATGCAGATCGATTGATTTGTTTAGAGCAGCAAGTTTACAAATAAAAATAGCCGTAATGATTGCCAACCTTCGTAGGAGAAGGTACTCTAAGAAGAAGAATGTGTGACAGTTATAAGGTATATTTTTCTGCCATTTGGTACAAGACCATAGTTGTAAATTTTGTTTCGTTAGAAGGTTCAATGTAATGATTTTTGATAGACTTAGATATTTTTTTGTAATAACTGTTTATATAACATAAAAAGAAATACATCATTTTTGTCTTTAATTAAGGAGTCTAGAAAAATATTTCTTCAAAAAAAAATATTGAATATTTTTCTAGAAAAAAAATTCAATCCTAAACCTTTCTTTCAAAGCAAAAAGAGGATTTTGTAAACGGCGTTATAATTTGAAATAATTTAGAAATTTTCTTGTATAGTATTTGCCCAGGACATCTCTGTAAGTATTTTGTGATATCTTTTTCGTAGTTAGTTTTTCCAATCCCCCTCCAAAAAAAGAAATCCTAATCCACGACTTTGTTCTTTACCCAAAACGTGATTAGCGTTTATTATAAGCAAATAATATTGTTACAATTGTGCTAAATTAAGCTAAGTGACATCCTGTTTAACTGAAACTCTTATGTCCTATATAACCATTATATAAAGCAGATCAATTAAACCCGTATACTAGCAATATATGAAATTCCAATGCATTAGGAACTGTATTCTACGTAAAACAAATCCTGTAGATTTCCCATTGTTCTGTAACTCTCTCACGTTTCAGTCTCAGGCTATCAAACCGCATACACTTTATCTACCTGTTTCTGTTACAAATTGTCGGCCATAACTCGGTCTGTCGAATAGGGTATGTATGCGAAGTGACAACTAGAAATGAGTTTTATTCATGTCATCAGCATTGTCATTTAGAGTAATGGAATATATTGGAAATATCTTTAACATGTTGTCACCGTGCATTCAATAAATTTTATGATGAAAGTGCAGTTAACCGTGTAAATGGTGACAAGCGCATACGTTAGATATACGAGGCTTGTTTAATTGAAACCCATCTTTGGTCCAGAATTAAATTACTGACAAATATATATATATATATATATATATATATATATATATATATATATATATATATATATATATATATATATATTTATATATATATATATATATATATATATATATATACTTCTAGCGGTTAATGTAGGCTCCGTAATAAAAGGGTATTATACGAACTCCAGGAGAATATACGCCGTGTATATTATTATCTAAGTAGCGCTTTATGTAGACTCCGACCAACACGTCGGATCAAGTGGACTCTGTAATAGGATAAAACATTTTTGGGGCCCGTATATAACTTTTCGCGTACACTTCTAAACTCCTGCGATGTTGCCAATATTAGTATTAGTAGTAGATTTTAAAATTTTATAGCCGGTACATTTTGGAACTTATTATTTTCAATTACTTTATTAATTACAATTATTTTCAAACTTAAAAAAGTATCTATTATAAACTTGAAAAAGGTTAGTTTCCATTTAATATATTATTTTTTTTTAAATGCATGGGCACTGAAACATTTAGTCTCTAAATGTACGAATATCGAGTAGAGTTATCTTGTAATAGTTGAAGAAAGTAGAAGCCTTTCGGTAGGATTACAATAAACTACATAAAATTAAAGAGAACTCTGAAAACAGATCTTTATAGTTTTTCAATTACTGTAGTTTATGACGTGCAATATTTGTTTCAAGTAGTTAAATTTAAACAATAATAATTTATGTGAAGTGTTTAAAGAAGTAATCACCAACCTTTATTAGAATACGGCACAATAAGAAGATGAAGCTTACTATATGTTTACTTATTATATTCATAAAAAGAATATCTAAAGTAAAATTTAACACATTTTAATGGCCTGGAAGTGAAATTTTAGTTCTTATTACGATACCGGATCCTGGACATTGCACAGTAGTGTGTCATACGGTTTCATCTTTCATATAAACATCGATTGTTTTTAGTTTTAAATGTATTTGTAACATATCTACCTTAAACAGTTTTATTTTACATACATTTAGCATATTGGCTCTGACAATGACCTTTAAATATACATTGTTAAAAATTGAATAAATTAATCAATTTAAAACGTTCTTTGTCGTCGTCTGTTTCTTTATCTCCATTTTGTTTATTTATATCGTTTCCACTCATAACAAATTTTGAGTAGTTTATTGTTTCAGTAAACTTTCTCCTTATATGTCGGTGTTATATAAGTTGTCTAGTTATTATTCGCTCCGTGCGTGACCATGGTAGGGGTACATTGAAACGACGCCAGCGTGCATAGCGGCGAAATATGACAAAATTGGAATATTGGACAAAATATTTTTACGCATAAATTTTATCAAAAATGTGTGCAAATACATGTTGCGTATTTAATTGTGCTAATAATAGCAAAAACAGTGAGTGTAGTTTTTATAGGTTCCCAAAGATTACATATAAATTAGAGAAAAGAAAAAGATAAATTCCTGCTATTAATATGAAAAAGTAAATATCACATAATTTTATTTTTACGCAATTGAAATAGGAAAAATTTAAATAATTTACCTTGAATGATATTTCATAAGGCTTCAACCTAACTGCAGATGACTTTAGCTTTTATATCATAACTTTTACTATTATTGTTTTTAATTATATGCTCTTTTGCGTGAAAAACTTGATTTGTCAGTACTAGATTTTTCCCTTTCTCTTACGTTTGGAGTTGAAAAGATATATTATGATGAATTTTGAGAAACCCAGTTTTTAACACTACATTTATTTCGTACATAAACTGAAAAAATATAGTTAAAAAACGAATTTATTAATCATTGTCAATTTCGCATGTATTTAACAATGTCAAACATATGTCATATGTTTAACCTGAAAATTGGGACTCCAAAATTGTCAGAAAAAGGCGGTAGGTGTCGTGTCAGTCACGCACGGAGCGAATAGCGTATATAATGTCGTATGTAAACTCCATTTTATTTAACAATAAAACACTGAAAACTTTTTTAAAACTTCGACAAAATTAATTCTATCTTATCACTACAGCTGTTTCGGCAGAGTGCTCTTCTCAAGCCTCAAGTATCTCTAGAAGTTCTTTTAATGTTTTTGGAATGTGGTAATATAGTCTTTCAACTAAGTAGATTGGACAGTCAATCAAAATGTTCTTCACTGTCACTTTACATTCACAGACAAAACACACTGGTTCCTCTTTTCTCTTCAACAAGTATTTATGTATTGTAGAAGCGTGTCATAATCTGAGACGTGTTATAAGGACTTAATGTTGTTGCTTTCAAAGCTAGAAGTTCCATGGAAGAAAGGAAGATTTTGTTTCTGTCAATTTAGTTGTGCTTCTATTCCATTGGTTTTGCCAAACATTGTGCAATTTTAATTTTAAGTAAGGTTTTAAATCTAAATGCACAGTTAGATTTTCGACTGATGCGACTGAATTGGTTAGTGCGGAACTAGCTGGACTATCTGCCTTTATGTTACTATCTATTCCAGCGTGTGACGGTACCCAGAGGAACTACTGTCAAATTGTTTTGGTATATATGGTAATCTATATTATATTAACTTAATCTGCTGTACATAATGTTGGATGAGAGGGATAAATCTGAGGAATGGATGTCAGATAACTAAGTGAATCAGATATTATAAGAGATTTGGGAAGTTTTTTTTCTAGAATAAAGGTTAGGGCCTTATTGATGGCAAATAGTTCTGCTGTAAAAATACTTGTCTTAGGAGACAATTTGACAATTTATAGATGGAATGTTCATGTGATATTACAAAGCATGCTCCTACTCGATTTATGGCCTTGATGCGTTCGTGTATATAAAATGGTAATTTTATATACACTAACTTTACACGAATTTTATATATATGGTATATGCTGTAAGTTTAAAGGTTACAAAGCAGAGAGGGAACAACCCAAGGACAACATAAATTTATTACACAGGTAGGATAAATGGGAGGTAGTTCAATATTAAAATCGAATAAGTATCTATTGGCTCGTTCATAGAAAGGTACAGGACCCCTATTTCTTTTTTTGATAGACCTCCTAGAACCTGTTAGGAACAGCATGATGAAGAGCTGGATTTTTTGGGTTAGATTTTATATTCGAGACATATGATAGACTTAAATATTTACTTCCTAGGGTTAAGGGTGGTTCTCCAGCTTCACAGAGTAGACTGTCCACAGGACTGGTGCAATATGCTCCTAGAGCAAGTCTAACGGCTGAACTCGGAAGAGCATCCAAAGTTTTAAGCAATGTTTGATTTGCTGTGTTATACACAACACATCCGTAGTCCAGTTTTGATCTAATTAAAGCTCTACATATATTTATTAGAGTTGGAAAATCTGCTCCCCAATTTTTATGTGATACAGATTTCATAATGTTTAGTCCAGCTAGGCACGATAGGCTTAGCGAGTGTATATGACTTTTCTAACTTAATTTTGAGTCCAGTTGCATCCCTAGGAATTTTATTTCTTTTTTATATTCTATAGGAAAATTGTATAAAAATAGATTTGGGAGCTTTTGGGAATCTATAAAAATAGATTTTGGGAGATATTTGTTCAAAATTTAATATCGGTGTTACAAGTTTATTAGTAATAAAATCTTTTACGGGTTACATGCTGTTAGAAGGTCTCAGAATTGTCAATAGTTTTGGATTTTTTAAGTTTTTGTATTGGTTTTTGTAAAATTTTCTTTAGGTTCTTGTAAAGGTAGGGTTAAAATTTCATCAAGGCTACGTGTTTACTTTTTTACTAGGTGTATTAGTTATTTTAAGTGTATTAGTGGTATCTATTAATATCCTATTGATAGAGTATGCAAGTGTTGAGGAATAGTTTGGACTTGATATATGAGGTTGTGAAAGATTAGGTGTTGTTGATAACTCGGTAGTTGTTATATTTGTATCTGTGCATGTAGTTTGAGAACTTGGAAATGATGTTGAGGATGATATTTTGGATTCAGTTCATATTAGTATAATTAATGAAGAAGGTATAGTCGAGGATTGTAAGGAAAATGAATTCGCTGAAGATGCTGATGTGATCGTGACGTCATGTTGAAGAGTATTAACTACTGTATTTATAGTAGTAGTTGGCACTGTTGTTATAACGTTTTGATTTGGATTTGTACAGGATGAACAATTTGCTACAAAATGGTCAGATGATTTACAATAACACATCTGTTTTCTAAAGATAAGAAAATATGAATAAACAAACCAAATGAAAGTAAAATCAATAAACACATTATATACACAAAAATATTATATAAATCCCTAATATTCACATATTAAAAATTGTCTGGTAGAAGTTTGCCTCCCAAAAATACAAAAAAGTAGTTATTCATAACTCAGGTTGCTTTACGAAAGGTGAACAAATCAGCATAAAAGCACAGCTGTTTTTAAAACATAATATTATTAGACGAATTGTGGATATCCATTACCTCCTGTCTATAAAATAAATTAGAAAACTATGTTAAAATATGATACGGCAGGAGAAACGGCAATGTAACTCAAATATGATGATTTTGCCACAGCATAAGAATATTGCCTCGTACTGGTATATAGTAATTTGTTGTTATAAGTTTATAGTTTTTCGAAAAATGAACTCAGATTTAAATATTAAAACGTCAAATAAAATATAAAAACCTATTGTACCTTATTCCCAGCATTATTCTCCAACAGTGACATAACGTCACAAGAAAATAATTTTAAAAAATCATTGCGTAATTCAAATTTCATATTTATACCGGTATCTCAGAAAAGAATAATATTTGTATAAAGTACAGTCATATTTTGAAATAAAATCTTCAATTCAGATATTGGACATTCTTAATAATTGTGTAATCTAATAGGGCCGCCTGTTTATGCTTGGCAGACTTAGAAAACACTGAGAACACAAATATTTATTCTTTTACTATGTTGTAAAATAAGTATACTCAAAATAAATAAATATTATCTAGCTGGGGGAACAGCTGGGGTTCTCCGCGTGTAGAGGTTCTCTCTCACCGGCTCTGGTAACTCGATTCAGCCATGTGTTACCTCTAGTCAAATTTAATTTAATACTGAACATCACAGTTATTTTATAACACAATGTACAATCTTTTATAACTAAATGTAATTTAAAGGGTTTTTACCCTAGTATTTTGGTGGCTCAGGCATTGTGAACTAGCATTTTCGATTTTAAAACCTGATGATGGACTGTGTGGTCCGAAAACGTTTGTTTTATTGATGTAGCCCTTTTAAGGGTTTTTTAAATAAATATACCCATTTACAAAGCCTAAACTCTTTTTGAGATAGTGAGTGTACTAAAGTAGACGTACTCTAAAGCATAAGCATGTCTCTTTCTACTCTTTTAGTAAGTGATGGATTCAAACGTTACTTGATGAAATCTCGTCTCGTACAATTTTACCAAGAAAAAGAATTTGTAGTAATGAACACAATGTTTAGATTACCAAACCGTAGATTGTACACGTGGACATCACCAAGGGATAATGCAGACAACATCGTCAGGAATCATATCGATTATATAATAATCAGAAGCCAGTTTAAAAACTCCATCACGTCTACAAAAACCTATCCAGGCACTGATATAGAATCGAATCACAATCCGGTGGTGGCGGTAGTAAATATAAGATTCAAGAAAATAAAGAAAAGTGCAGCTAAACAAAAGATAGACGTTAAGCAACTGAGAAACGCAACTATACTGGAAAGGACAAGAGAACAGGTAAACAACAATCTTAGAAGCATCGCTGCAAAAAATAGGAACACAGGCAATGTAGAGAATAAATGGACGGAGATAGAAAAAACCCTTATGACAGCTGGTGAAGGCTCCTTACCTCCAAGCAAAATTAAGAAAAAGGAATGGATGACAAACGAAATTATGCATCTCATAGAGGAAAGGCGAAGAAATAAAATAAACAAGACAAAATACAAAGAAGTGAACCGTGATATTAAGAGAAAAATTAGAGAAGCCAAAGAGAACTGGGTTCTGGACAACTGCAAGGAAATAGATAAATATGATAGAAAGTATGATAGCTTTAACATGAATAACAAGATCAAGGAAATAACAGGTAAAAAAGTGAAACAAGCATCCATCGTAAAGGACAAAAAGGTAAAATAATTACAGATTTAAATAAAAAACTGGCAAGATGGACAGAATACATTGAAGAACTTTTTGCAGACGAAAGACCAGAAATAGCAGTGACAGAACCTACAGACGACACAACAGGGCCTGAAATCCTAAAAAGCGAGGTAGAATATGCTATAAGGAACACAAAAGGGGGTAAAGCTGCAGGACCAGATGAAATTCCTGTAGAATTGTTAAAACTTATAGACGACGACGCACTTGAAATAATAGTGAACCTCTTTAACACAATTTATAGAACAGGCATCATACCAAAGAAATGGCTCTCCTCTACTTTTGTCACAATCCCGAAGACGAATAACGCCAGAGAGTGTTCAGACCAAAGAACTATAGCATTGATGAGCCACACACTAAAAGTATTTTTAAAAATAATTCACAAAAGAATATTTAATAAATTAGAAGAGGACATAAGCACCACACAGTTTGGATTCAGAGGTGGACTGGGAACACGGGAAGTTTTGTTTGGTATGAGTGTGTTAATTCAAAGATGTTTGTAAGTAAACCAAGACCTCTACGTAGGTTTCATAGATTTTGAGAAGGCCTTCGATAAAGTCAGACACCAAAAGCTGTATGAAATCCTAAGAAGCAAAAACATCGACAGTCGCGCCATTAACATCATATCCAGGTTGTACTGGGGACAAACAACAAAAATCAAAGTTGATAATGAGTTAACCGAAGAAATTGAGATTCGTCGAGGTGTGCGTCAGGGTTGTGTGCTTTCTCCACTATTATTCAATATATATAGGGAAACAATATATCAGGAAGCGCTCCTAGAGCAAAACATTGGTATGAACATTAACGGAGAGTTAATTAACAATATACGATACGCTGATGACACGCTAATAGTAACAGATAACCTAGCAAATTTACAGTTTTTGATGGAAAACATAAACACTCATACCAATTAGTATGGTCTAGAACTGAACATCAAAAAGACTAAATTCATGATTGTAACAAATAAGCTATACACCAATATGAATTTAATCATAAATTATCAGCCAGTTGAAAGAGTAACGTCCTACAAATATTTAGGGGTTTGCTTCAATGATACTAATGACCAGACAAGAGAAATCAAGAGGCGAATAGAGATAGCGAGACAATCGTTTGTCAAAATGAAAAAGTTCCTATGCAGCCGGGACATAAATATAAACTTAAGAACAATAATGTTAAGGTGCTATGTTTTCTCCGATCTGCTGTACGGCATGGAAGCCTGGACACTAAAAAAGATAAACATAAAAAACATTAAGGCATTCGAGATGTGGTGTTAGAGGAGAATGTGGAAAATACCATGGACAGAAAGAGTTACAAATCAAGATGTTCTGCTGAAGATGGGGAAGGAATACGAAGTCGTAAAAACCATATAATCGAAAAAACTTGAATATCTGGGCCACATAATGAGAGGAGAATAGTACCCTCTGCTTAGACTCATAATCCAAGGAGAAATCTCGGAAAAGAGAAATATAAGACGTAGGAGTATTTCCTGGTTGCGACATTGAAGAGAGTGGTATGGGTGCAGTTCAATACAGTTGTTCTGAGCTGCAGCCTACAAAGTAAAGATTGCTGTGATGGTAGCCAACCTCCGATAGAAGACTTACTGCAAGAAGAAGAAGAAACATATTGAGGGCCAAATATATTGTATTTGGTATTAAGCTGATCGCTAAAAATCGCATAATAAAATGTCGATAAAGAAGCAAAGAAAAACTTAAAATGAGAGGGGACAAAACCAGTCAGCCGAGGGAACCTTTCAACAGTGCGATGTTGAGCTTGGATCTGCTATCTATGTATATAATAAACAATATTACGGCTCCTAACTAAGGATCTGAGCACAAAACTAACTCTAAAATTTGGATCAAAAATACAACAAGGGCTGATATCCAAAGTCTGTAGACAAGCAAAGTAAAGAGAAAGTTATTGCCTTACTTAAACCTGGCAAAAACTCCACAAAAGCTATGGGCCAATATATTTATTTATTCTGTCAGTTATAAAAAATACTTCTGCACGTGATCCTTAATATAATTTTACTGATAATAGAAAAAAAACTCAAATTAAAAGACTAAAGTGGCAATAGACAGGGAAGATCACGTACGTCAAAAATACTAAATCATGCCCAACACAGCAAAGACGGGTACGAAAGATATCAGGTATGAGGAGTGGTATTTGTCAATCTAAATGCCGCTTACGACACCTTAAATTAGAGGGCATTTCCAAAATCTATGTGACATTGCCTTAGGTAATAAACTCACTTGTATTATCCGCGTATGCCTACACAACAGAAGATTTTTCGTATTACATAATGGTAAAAATAACAGATGGACAACGCAGAAGAACGGTCTCCTTTTGGTAGCGTAATGACACCTACACTGTATAATATTTACACAATTCATACCAGTAAATACGTTACGGCCTTCTTAAGCTAATTCTCCAAGGGAAGGTTAATGGTAAGAGAGGACCGGGAAGAAGACGCATTTCCTGGCTTCAAAATTTACGAAAGTGGTATAACACGACTACCACTGAACTGTTCCGCGCTGCAGTGAACAAAGTAAAGATAGCCGTGATGATCGCCAACATCCGGAACGGATAGGCACTTTAAGAAGAAGATACCAGTAAATACTAGAACTTTTATTAGGTAGACGATCTATATTGTTGCACAACAAAAAACTTTAATGTCCCTAACAGAGACGCTTTTACAAATCTAAACATCCAATAGTATCATGAAATTTTTAAACTCTGGACTTGCTATAAATACCTTGAAGATAGTTTGAATCAAACTTTGTCATTCACAGAACTTTGTTTAAAACTAAGAGGTAAACTGAGGACCAGAAAAGTAATCTCTGAAAACTTGTCAGCTAAATTGCTAAGAAGCGCATCCTTCCATCCTTAAAACGTAGACGCTTGCACTCTATGCTTCTGCTGCCGAATATACCTTGTAAGTATAGATGATACCAACACATACTTAACACGTAGATTTAGCTATAAATTAGTCAGCCAAATTCAGCGGATATTAAGACACACACATTCATACATAAGCTCTACAATATCTTAGCTATCAATTCACCTAATATCCGAAGATAAGTATCTATAGAATAAAAGATACAAAGTCTAGAATCGCAACATCCACTCAACGAATACCAGACCAATTTATGACTAAAATCGAGAAAACACTGACCAGATCAACACATATACACATTGCAAGAAATAAAAAAAAGATAAGAAAATATCACTTTTAGCACTTAAATATTTATTTTAAGATAACCCATCCAGAATTATAATAATATGTAGTACACAGAAAAAATCATAAATAAAATAATAAAGAAGCTGTATAAAAGATATCGTAAAACAATGGATGAAATAAAAGACATTCTTATTAATCCTATCCTTAAATAAATCGTACAAAGACATACTCATGTTAAAAAATACATTAGGAAATTTCAGCATATGAAAAACACATCCAATTTGGTAATGAAATCCTTTTGTATTTATAAAGCTATTTTTAGAACAGCATGTACCTACCAAAAACAGGTATTTGGTAGTATACATATCTATTACATATTGCAATGTGTATGAATGATAAAAAAATCAGGAGTCCGTATAAACCGTTTAAAATATATAAAATGTATATATCAAGAACGCTGGAGCTCTACGGCTTAATTGCATAGTTGCCAAACTATCAGAGCTTACTTAAACCGATATTCTTATGGTTCCAATATACAGTCAAGAAGATCTGAACGACCCCTATAATATATACACGTGAACTAAGCGAAATACATTTATGATACAGGGGTACTTATGAGCTCCAAAATTTTATTAAGAATTATGAAACTATACATCTTAACGAATCAACAGAGCCAATATTATGGAATGGTCAAGTGAGCTCCGTATATTGGTGTCCACTTGACCACGGAGCTCAGTTGAACCTGAATTTTAACATGGGCGGAGTTCACTTTATGCCGTAAATATATATATATATATATGTATATATATATATATATATATATATATATGTATATATATATATATATATATATATATATATATATATATATATATATATATATATATATTTTAGTGGATTCTATTGGGCTTAGGTTCATAAAAAAAATTTAGTTTTATACTAAGACATTTTTATATATTTTTTCCGACGTTTCGGCAGGAAATCCATGCCTTTTTCAAGAATATATATTGACTAAAAAAAAACATTTTATGACAGACATAATACGGTTTAAAAAATAAACTTTTGACTTACCAAGCATGTAAAGATTCGGTATTAACAATTAGACGTCACAATTAAAATAATATTAAAACATAGGACATACCCACTAAGTCACTGCAAGTAAAATGTATTTTAAATCTAAACTAACATCAATAAACAACATATTAGACCCGGACTAATAGGTTACTGTGCCTTCGGAGCCAATTTCTCAACTCCAGGACAAGTGTCCAGGACCACTTACTAACTCATCCGTCCGAAGCCATTGGTCAGTTAGTGGAGAATGGCTTATAACAGCAATCGCTTAGTGAATGAGAATATGGGAGAAAGAAATATAGTGACCGGTCTGAATTTGGAAACTTAATAGCCATTTGGGGTCGGAATAGACAAGAGTTAGCCAAGACAGGCTGATAGGAAAGATTAAAGACATTTTACTTAAGACAAGTTAAAAAAGAATAAAATATGAAGGCCCTTATGATACTCCAGGTGCGTTTTATAAGCGTATGAGTATTAATACACTTTGTGTTCTCTCTCATACCCCCGGGTGTTGACTAGTGACTGTATGGTTCGTCCAGCATACCATAGCATGAAGGATAGTATGCACGTCATTTTTTTTAACGTAGCCACCCAACCTCTTGGCCTGACCATACATACCACACAAACCCATTAGGAAAACAAAATTTTAAAGCTCCAAAAAAATAATGAGTCAGTTTTAGAATATGACATAACATAACATTTAATCTGATTTGCAGTGAAGTTTAGTACATCTTCTTAGATGCACCTGTTTGTTTAACCTGTGAGTACTTTCCAATTACTGTGTAATGTCGATCTTTATATGATTTTATATGTTATGATAAATCTACTACAGAACAATTACTAGCAGATTTATTAAATATCAAACTTCCAAATGTTTCATTTATGCAAGTTAAATAATTGTACTGTAATAAATTAAGATAAACTGTTTGTAGTGTTAAAGCTTTATTCAAAAATTAGCTAACTATTCAACTGCATTAGAAACAGTGTTAAGCACTAAAAACAGCCTTTTATGTGCCAATGTACAATCAACTCGAACGAAGGAGATTATGGCATTATCCCGCTATTGTCTCTTGCCTTAATCTCTTTTTCAGTAAACCGTGATATTTATTAGTCATTACCCAATTTTAAAGCTCATTTCACCCGGTAAACCATAAGATAAACCGATCGATAACAGCAGTACATAAACCAAAATGAAATATGCACATTCGTTGATCCGATCGTCCTGCCTTTATTATCTTTTTGCTGAAGCGTCCGTTTTTATAACCGCAGACCACACACTGGCGATGAGATGCTCTTTTTCAATCTATCTCCTCTTTATTACTTCGGCTTCAGTAAAAACAAACTCATCAAAGACAATGGGGCCTTTAACAAAAGACGAGGATAAGTTGGTGTAATGTAAAATAAACTCATGCTTCTTCGCTAATTTTCGAGGCGAGCGGCTAACGAGCATAGGCGCCGGTGGCGTCACTGGATGAATTTTTCAAACGCCAGACGCAGTAGGATAAAAAAATAGTAAATTAGGGATGAAGTGTAGACCTGTTGCTTTGTCAGTGGGGGATTTTGCGTCCAAGTCTGTTGGTATATAGACTCCATGGCTATGTTTATGTTATTTTTTACCAGAAAATTTTAGTACTAATAATTAAACTTAAGACTCTAAACAAGCAGAAAATTTATTAAGTGTTATTCTTAATCGATATACATAATATAATTTAAAATTTACGGAAACCGTTAAAATTTGGTCTTTACGCAGATATTTCAGTGGTTTATATCGAAGCAAACTGGGAGAAAATTAAAAACAACATTGCAAAAGCAGCAACAAAAGCTCTAGGAAAACGCAAAGTCATATTAAACAAAAGAAACAACAACATTACACCATGGTTCAAAAAAGAAATAAAAGAGAAATGTTAAGAGAAACGAGAGGCCTACACGAAGTCTTCTTCTTATTTCAGTGTCCTGTCCGATTATCGAACGTTGGCGATCACATTAACAATATAACCTTTTTCACGGCGGCTCTAAATAAATTAGTGGTGGTTACTTGATACCATTCTCGGAGATTTCGTATCTAGGATGTTCATCGTCGGCTTGGGCCTCTCCTTTCGTCGATCTTACCCTGAGTAAGAGTATTATGAGGTGTCGAAGGTTATACCTCTCTGGATGTCTGATTACATGACCGAAATATTATAACTTCCGAATTTTTATCGTTTTTGTTATTTCTGTGCTCTTTTTTATTCGATGTAAAACTATTTCATTTCTTACTCGATCAACCCAACTTATCCGCAATACTCAAAGGATAAATCCACATCTCAAAGTACAAAACATTAAATACCCCAGAATCTCGAGACGACTGTAAAAGAATACGAAATGAAACAAAGCAGATGGTAAGAAGAACAAAAAATGAACAATGGGAACAGTTTACAACAAGAATGGAAAGCGACTTATACGGAACATAAAAACAAATATGGAAATAGTAACCAACATAATTAAATGGCAGAATTGAAGGAAGACAATAACATACCAGAAAACGAATGATAAAGATACCTGACCAAACTGTTTAAAGCAAAGTAAAATAATATTCAACACAATAACGTACCTGAATTAAGACAAGAAATAGAAATCAGTTTTCAGGAAGTAGAAATAGCCATAAATTTGCTTAAAAATAGAAAGTCACCAGAATCAGACGTAATAATAAATGAGCTGCTAAAACACGGAGGAGAAAGTATAACCATAGAGATGAAAAAACTTATACAAAAAGTAATATTGCACTGCAAGATACTAGACGTATGTAGAGACAGCATAATGATACCTGTTCAATTTTTATAGATGCGAAAAAGCATGTCATTTTTTTGCTGTATTATTAACTATCCTTTTATAACAATTTTACAATCAGTATCTTAGTCCAACCCTTGACAACCCTTCCTACATACATTTTAACCCCACTCCATTACAAATACAGACAGTATTTAAGATAACAAAGAAGAAGTACTCTCTCTTGATTGTCGGCTACAGCTAGGGACAGTCGTTCTCTCTTCCCTGTTACCTATCGCTTGGTACAGGTATCTCTCTTGTCGTTGAGGACAGTCCACTCTCTCTCTATCTTCGTTTATCAAGAAGAACAGCATCTCTCTTGGTTGTTTTCTATGGCTAAAAAGACGCTCTATACTGTTGACTGCCGCTAAATAATTATCTCTCTCACGTTTTTAGTTACGCGAAAAATACCGCAAATACTATTTTAAATCGTGTACAGACGCAAAGTGTGCTCTATATCGTGATCTCAGTGCGAAACACGTGTTCAGAAACCGGTGCTCAGACAGATTTCGCGGATGAAGAATAACCACGAGTGAAAGCCAGGAAAACCGCGAGAGTGTGGAGCAGAAATATTGGTAAGACTTTGTATAAACTTAATTTGCTATTGTCTGTATACCCTTTACTACATATCCTAATTTATTTGAACCAGCCCTATATAATACAGTCCACATACACTAAAATTATACTCATAATTTTCCACATATATAAACCCTTTTTGTACGATACCAATATTCAACAAATGAGATAAAGAAGACCCTAACAAGTATAGAGGTTTTAATTTAATAAACACCGAAGTTAAGCTTACCACAAAAGTCTTAATCAACAAAATCAATAAACTAACAAGTTTATCAGATAAACAACAAGAATTCAGATCGTGAATATCCTGCGTAGACGCCGTATTTGTAATAAGACAAATCACAGAAAAGGCCATCGAGTAAAATAAACCACCATATCTATGTTTTATAGACCTAACAAAGGCATTCGATCGCATCCAAGTCAAAGACGTCTTACACCTACTGTATAAAAATAACATACCAATCAATAATATTCGAAATGGAAATAGAAGATTCGAAACTCCATAATACTTAAACGTCTCAGCAAGACTACTGAGATCATAAAAAGCATCAAACAGAAAAAGCTGTAGTATTTCGGACATGCAATAAGAGATCCCAAATAGAGGTTTCTACAAAATATCATGCAAGGAAAAATAGCAGGCAAACGCAGTCCAAGACGAAGAAGAACCTCATGGTTGAAGTACTTGCGAGATTGGTATGGTGTTGATACAAGCATGATATTTAGGGTGACAGTGAATAAAATTAAGATAGCTATGATGGTAACCAACGTTCTGATAGGACATGGTACATGAAGAAGAATCAATAATATACAAACCATCAAAAACATCTACCTCCATAATCGAATACAGGCCAAGGTAAATGGAAAACTAACACAGTGTATACCAGTACAAAACAGAGTCAGACAGGGTGACTCGTTAAGCCCACTTCTCTTTAATGTAATATTGGACGAAATAATACCAGCAGTACGTAAAGGTAATGTCTACAGAATGGGGAACAAAGAAATCCAAATATTATGTTATGCATACAACGCCGCAATTATTGCCAAAATGGAAGACAAGCTCCAAGATTAACACATATCTTTAATACAACAGCTAAGAAATAAAATATAATAATATCGGCAGAGAAAACCAAATGTATGACAACATCTAAATACCCACTACAGTGTAAAATCGAAATTAATGGGAAAATAATAACGCAGGAATCAAAGTTTAGATATCTGGGAATAAATATAACTAGTTACAGAGACGTTGAAGAAGAAGTACGACAACAAAGCTAAAAAGCAAGTAATGAGGCGGGATCTTTAATTGCCATAATCTAAAAGAACAAACAGCTAAGATAAGACACAAAAACAAGAATTTATAAAGCAGCAATTAGACATATATTTATATAAACGGAGGAAGCAAGACCTGATACATCTAAAACGAGACGACTACTAGAAACAACAGAGATGTAAATAATACGACGAATGTTAGGGAAAAGTCTATTGGATAGGAAGAGAAGCAAAAACACAAGAATAGCATGCAATATAGAAGACATAAATGGACGGTTGACAAAACGAAAACAGGAGTGGAACGAAGAAAAAGATGGTGCGACAATTTAAACAATTTAGGAGGCTAATATTAAAGAAACAACAGACTGTGAATTCTACATACAAGAATTAAGAAGAAGAAGAAAAAGATATTAAGATTACCGACTTTGAAATGTCGAAATAATTATCTAAAACAACTAGAAGATTGTTCTTATGCAACATGATTTATATTTTCTGTATCTTAAGAAGTGAGAATAATTTTTACTAATAAACATGCTTTTAGTAAATTTATATTTAAATTTTATATTTCAGAGCTCATGTTTTACCCTTTTATTACTGTGGGAATATATATGTCCAAGCAAATTTCAAAAAATCCGCTAGCCGTTGTTTGTCCCCAAAGACCATAGTATTTGAACGCATCCGTACTTTTAGACATTCCTTACTCATTATCTAGTATCATATAAAGCATGGGGACTGATCCGCAAACTGGGCGAAGAGAGCAGAGCGCAACACTTAAACAGATCAACAATTGAGCCAAATAAAATAGCCAATAGAATAATTGAGAACTCCCGAGCTCCGTCTGAGAAAACTCATACATCTACCGTAAACAGAGCTCTTAAACAACTTAAAGCAAATACTCCCGCAACATCAGAATACTCACGTGCCTTCTCATTGGATGAAATAAACGAAGCGCTTAACCAAACTAAAACAGGAAAAGTAGCAGGCTTCGATGGAATGTATCCTGAGTTTATAGTCCACACTGGTACAAAAACACGACAGTGGCTCAAAAAGTTCTTTAGCGACATTGTGAATACAACTGTGCTACCCCCAGAATTCAAAAGAACAAAAATTGTCGCAATCCAGAAGCCTGGCAAAGACAACAAGCTGCCTGAAAGTTACCGGCCTATTGCCTTACTCAGTTGCTGTTATAAATTACTAGAACGACTTTTATATAACCGAATATGTAACACCATTAAGGATGCTGTACCAATTGAACAAGCTGGATTTAGAAGAGGACGAAGTTGCTGTGACCAAGTGCTGTCCTTAACTACATTTATTGAAGCTGGCTTTGAAAGACGCGAAAAATCTGCCATAACATTTATAGATCTCACGGCTGCCTATGACACGGTGTGGAGAGAGGGCCTTATTTATAAGCTGATGAAAATCATACCTTGCCTCAAAACTTGTCAGCTGATAAACAATCTACTGACTAACAGACTGTTTCAGGTATATATGAATGATGCACAGAGTAACGTTAGAAAACTTAACAACGGCTTACCTCAAGGCTCAGTGCTAGCTCCTTTATTATTTAACCTTTATACAGCAGATATACCTGAAACAAAATCGAGAAAATTTGCTTATGCTGACGACCTGGCCATTGGCTTCCAAGATAATAGTAAAGAAGCAGGAGAACGAGCTCTAAACGAGGACTTATCTACACTAAGTAACTATTTTAAGAACTGGCGCTTACGTCCTAACACAAGCAAAACTGAAACCTGTCTCTTTCACCTGTCGAATCAACTTGCGGGCGATACTCTCAATGTAACTCTAAATGACACAGCTATCAAACATAACAACAACCCCAAATATCTAGGCGTCACACTTGATAGAACACTCACCTTCAAAAGTCATCTTACAAACGCAGCCGGTAAACTAAGAACACGAAATAACTTAATATCAAAACTTGCTGGAACAACTTGGGGTGCTTCTGCAGATACTCTTCGGACCTCTGCTCTAGCTTTGGTTTTTTCAGTGGCAGAATATTGTGCACCAGTATGGCTAAATAGTGCACATACAAGCAAAATCGATGTCCAACTTAACCAAACCATGAGAATAATCACTGGAACAATAAAATCAACGCCAGTGAGATGGCTGCCTACTCTGAGCAATATTGCTCCACCAGATCTACGCCGTACAGCAGCATTAGTGAGAGAGTACCAGAAAATTGTAGCCAACGTACAATTACCAATACATCAAGATATCCCAGACATCTCAAAAGAGCACCAACGATTGAGATCTAGAAATCCTCCAATACGATCTGCCCGAAAAATTGGTAATTCCTATGATATACATAGGCAATGGACAACAAGATGGATGCCAACAGTAGAATCGGACTATATTAAGATATCCACCCCAACTCAGGGTTTCATCGGATCAAATCTGCCCCGGTCCATTTGGGCAAGGCTTAATCGTATACGTACCGGACATGGTAAATGTGCTGATTCGCTGTTCAGGTGGGGTCGTGCAGAAAGTCCACAGTGCGATTGCGGAGAATCTAGACAGACCATAAGCCATTGTGTTTCAGACTGCTTGAATCGTGCCTACCGTGGAAACCTCCAGGACTTTGCGGAATGTTCCCCAGAAGCAATTGAATGGCTATGTAAATTGGACATTAATATTTAGTGTCATTCATTCTATTCATTCTATTTTTACTATTTTTAGTGTTTGAATAATATATATAATATATATGTGTATATTATTGTAATTGTATTTGTATATTTATCGTACTGTGAAAGTCCATACGCTAAATAAATAAAATCTAGTATTATGCAACCTACATATCACGTCTATGATCTAGACGTGATAGTATTAGTGGTTTCAGTTTGCCTTTTTCACTGCTGTACATATACAGCTTCTGTAGCTATAACTCATGCAGCATGACCAGTTTTGGAACAACAAGTTACCACTGTCTACTCTATTGCCATGTCTGGCTGTTTTCACTTAGCATCTTATTTTATGAGAACCAGTTATCAAGAAACCGTCTACTATCTATGATGGCATGTGGCCATTCCAATGAAACCAAAGACTTCTTTCAATATTATATAAGCTGTTTACAAGTAAATTAAAAAATGCAATTTAAAATATAAAAAATTAAATATTTCTGGCACTGATTTTCTAGATTTACTTAATTATTTTTTTTTATTTCTTTTAACCTATCTTTTTCAGCTCTTCTTTCTATTCGGATTGCCGAATATAGGCCTCTCCTAATTCTCGTCATTCATCTCTGTTGTTTGTGAGACGTTTCCACATTGGTCCTGCAGTTCTTTTAATATCGTCGCTATAGCGCATTTGCGGTCTTCCTCGTGGTCTTTTGGCTTCATATGGCCCCTAATTCCCGATTTATTTATTTCATTGGCCATCCATTAGACGTTCGTTATGTCCAGCCCATTTCCATTTAAGTTTAGCTGCCTGTTCGACAGTATCTTTTACTTTTGTTCTATTACGAATGTCTTTATTGGTTTTATGGTCTATGAGTGAGATACCCAGCATCTGTCGTTCCGCTCCTGTCAACTCTCTGAGTTATTATTATCTTCTCCATGATTATTTTCGTGAACGTCAAAGTTTGAGATCCATATGTAAGTACAGGTAGAATACAGGAATTAAATACTTTGGTTTGCAGTCTTTAAGGTATATTTTCATTTTAAGTACATATGAGAGTCTTCCGAATGCTACCCATCCCATTTTTACACGTTTGCATATTTCAGTAGTCTGATTTTCTTTGCTTACCTATCTCTGACCTTGGATTTTTATCATAGGTTTGTCATCTTTGTTTAACATTGGATCCATAAGATGGATCAAGTATCTTCCGTTAATAGGGATTCCCTTTTCCCTCCGTTCATCGGGTGACCATTCTGAAACACCTTCGGTCGGGTGTGGTCTGTGACGACCAAAATGAAATACTGCCTCCCGAGCAACAGCATACGTTTTATTGCTAATTTCGCATCAACGTGTTTTAAACAAATCATTTACTATATAATATTTATTACAGACACAAATCCAAAAAATTTTTAGTTGTATTAGGTAAATTTTAAAAATGTATAAAACATCAACGTATATTTTTTCAAATTTGTGAAAAGCGACTAAATAATGAAAAAAACAAAAAAAACATTTAAAACTTTAATTATAAATAAACAAAGTACTACAAAAACATAAACAAACTAAAAAATTAAATTGTGGACACAAACAAACTTTGGTGGTCAAATTTTCTAAGACATCTTTGCAGCATGCCATTAGGTGCGAGTTTTGCTTCTTTTGCAATATTTACAATTTCCTCTCTTACCTGGCTGGGGCTCTGGTACAACGTCGAGATGCCTGAGAGCACGCGAAGCACGCACAGCGAGCTTTTTTGGAATAATCTTCGCGTTTTGGAAAATTCTCCATCTGGATTGTTGCCTTTGTAAATAACAAATGCATTAATTGCTGCGAGATTAAGGTGACTATAAACTACTACCATTGGCTAACGTTTCGTACTTCTGGAAACATTATATGATGTGATCATTCGGTCTACAACATCTACTACACTCTTTGTGGAATTGTAAACAGTAATTATTTCTCGTTTTTTCTGATCACCAGTATTTTCATCAATCCGAACATCTCTGTGCACAGTGGAAATAGCAATCACATTTTTTTCTTTCTTCGGTATATATGATACGTCAGGCATATCGTTGCTAAATGCAAAAACTGAACAACCGAATAATCCAGTTCACAAAAATGCACAGGGTTGCAAAATGAAACAAGATTGCAAGAAAAATACAACTAAGAAGCTGTGTAAATATTATTACACATTTGATCGGGTGGGGTCTGTCAGAACAAACGGCCATGCAGCATCTATTTACAAATTTTAAAAACAGTTTTGTATAAAAAAATGAATGGTATTAAGTTTCATCGAACATAGGGGTATTTTCAAAGTCTATTGACTTAAAGATATCTTCTAGGGTTGCTGTAAATAATTTTGGAATTTTGTGTCCCCTTTTACTGGTCTTATTTAGATTCCATTACCCAACGTCACTACCATTTCAGCTTTTTCGTAAATATTATCTATTAATATTCTGTACCTGGAGTCAATCCGGTTGTTGACTAATCCTTTTTCTATTGCCCAGAGTTCTACACCATCCAAAGCTTTTTCATAATCTACTTTTAACCTATGAAATACAGGAAATGAAACTAGATATAATACAAATTTATTCCTAAAAATTCATTTTAAGAAATTAAACATTAACTTTAATTAAAAATTCCTACGACGCTGTTTTTCAACCAGAATGTTCATGACCGTAAAAGATTTTTAGCTGGACTTTGTGTGCAGCGTAACAAACAGACGCTTCGGTCTTTTCCAAAGGCTAGATTGCCCTTTGAACCAAGAATGGCTTTTTAAATACTAAGAAATTGACTTTGATCAATCCAAAAATCGCTGAAAGTGTAAACGCCACAGGATTTTTCCATGCATAAAAGATTATTCCAGTTAAGCTTCAGTAGTTTCCGAGAAGAAATCTCTCAAACAGAAATTGCTGGTTTGCTCCGTTAAAAATTTACACCTTGTTTCTTAAATTTGTTGCTTCTGATATAACTAATAATAGAATTAAGGACTTGATTTGACACGCTTATTTTAGAATCCCCTGTTCTTGCGAATTTTAGATTTCGATCAGACCAATAATTGCATAAAAAATATTATTTTATTAATGAAAGAATAAGAATAAACGGTAAAAGTTTTCAAAAAATTATTTATTAAATTTTTTACAAACAAAATTACTAAAGTTTAATTTACATTTCTCGAACCAGAAGTTGTTTTTATTCTCATAAGTTTTATAAGATCTATTTACTTATTTACCTTCTATTACTACTTTACAATTAGGCTATTGATTTATACTTTGGAAAGGAACTACAGCGTTAAAGGGGTTTCAGTGTTTCATATGGTCAATATAAAAAAAACCGCAGAGTAATACCAGTTAAAGGGGTGCATTTATGTGAAATGAGTGAATTAGTCCCAATGCACTAGGGTGCATTTTGGTGAATTCTATTCACGTTTCGTACATACTTCCCTTTGCTGCTATTAATGGACCACGCATTAGAGGTCGTCTTGGGTACCGATCGGGACATTGCAGACCGAAATTTTGTTCCAATCATTAGCTATGCGATTATCTCTCTCTCTTCAATCCTGACCCTCCAGGGGAAGTGTAGTAGTCGACGTGATGTCGTGTATTGTCCGTCTCCAGAGATCTCTGTCTCTGGTCATTTCTTTTAATTCATGCATAGGTCTTTGGCATATTCCAGTAATTTGATCTATCCATCTTGTTGGGGATCTTCCTCGTGATCTTTAGCCTTCTACCTTTCCTTGTATTATGAGTCTTTCCATGTTTTCTGTGTTTGCTCTCATAACATGCCTAAAATATTTTAATTGTTGGAGATAGACTTAACTAGAGAGTCGTTGGCTAACTTTTAGCTCTCTTAAAATTGAATTATTTGTTCTACGGTCGGTCCAAGGAATTCGTAACATTTGTCCTAACCTAACCTCATCTTTATCGCTCTTGAAATTTGACGTTCCTTCCATATTTTGGTCATTTTTTTTTGCGATTATCAGAGTTATAAAAATCACTGACCTGGTCCTTTAAAAATTCTGACTCGAATAGTCGTTGTTTTTTCCTCTTTCTCGTAATCATATGGAACTTGCGAATTACTACAAACATCAATAAATTTTGTACATATTTATAAGGGAGCGTTTTAACATAAATTTTCTGCATACATAGGCTTTTCGATCGCCTTTTAGATTTACAAAAAATAAGTTTCAACAAGGTTTTTAAGGCTGGCGGATTGAGTGTCGTAACAAGTATTACCCTATTTTTGCTTTGTTCCTGCCTCATCGTTCTGAATTTTGTATGGCATAGAACACCACGATCTTCTTCTTCTTCTTGATGTGCCCATCCGTTACGAATGTTGGCAATCAGCATGACAATCTTTTGGCAAGATGTTGTGTTGAACCATATTCCGAAGATCTTTAACCAAGATCTTCTTCTTTCTGGACCCCACTTGCCAAATATTTTTCCTTGCAGGATGGCTTGAAGGAGAGCATATCTGGATTTATTTCGCATATGTCCGAAAAACACCTCGATAGGCCATCTTGTCTTTTTGTATTTTTCTACACATCATACGTAGCACATAGTTCATAATAGATGACAAAACGTCTCTCTTCTTTTCTTGAATAAAATATACTGCATTTTTTTTTTATTTTTACGTAATGTTTAAACATAAATTAGCTTGTGTTCGTTTAGTAAGGCATTAAAGGATAACTGATAAACCAGTGGTCAAAGATATTTTTTTTAAAACAAAAAGAGAAATCATACGATTTCTACCTGGCGAAATCGAATTCGAATATAAGCCGCCATGCCCCCTAAGACTTGCGAAGCAAACAGCTTGATGAATGCATCGGCAAGGGAGTCTAAAAATTGCACTCCAAATGCCGTTCATCATGGCCTATATTCGTAGTGAATTCGATTTCTGGTACTCCAAATGAAGTAAATAAACAAAACAAATGACGGTATTATAATTTAGTTTGATGGAGTAGTAACTATACCGTACTGAGGAGATCTAAAGAGATCGAAATACGTATATGCGGCTTGTTGCTGCTCTGTATCAAATCAAAATATAATACCGTCATTTGTTTAATATATTTTTTAATTTAGATACAGGCTTTACCAGATAAACGACATCAAATACTTTGTTTCTGACTAAATACTGGCTTTTTTCTTGTTTTTCATATTTTGATGGTTTGATAGGAATATATTGTTTGAACTTACATCGACCATGATTTAAATTTTTTATCGATAGTTAAATACTCGCTAGGTGTATTTATAGGCTTCTTTACAATTTTCTATAAATTTATCAAATATAACTCGGATAAAAGCCAGGTTGTCGATCGTTTTTTTTGCTCACGGGTTGTGATATTTTCAAATCTCAAGTAGTTTTAAACAAAGTGTATTAATACTCATTATAAGTGTAAATATTTCAACACCAGTTCTGTTTATTTTCCATAGGTTTTTCATGCTTTATGGACTAGAACGATTAAGACCAGCTACGAACAGCAGACCAATAAAGGCTTTTAGTTCTGCAAAGTCGTTTCCTTATAATTAATCGTTTCCTTATAAATGTTTATTATTATTCTATTCTACTTGGTAACAGTAAACAATAAAGATCAATATTCCTCTTTCTATTTTAGCATCTTTAGCATATGGTTTTACGCCTGAAAGATCGTTTTTCTATGGCTGGATACCATTTCTTTCTTTCCGGCACTCATCCATCAACTCTGAAAGAGCATTCTGCTCCGAATAACTTGCTCTGTATCGCTCTGTGAGTTCCGTTTACTGATCTGATCGGTTAAAAATTCTCACTCAATTTTTGAATCATAATTAGTGTTATCCTAAATCTGATCATATAACTCAAGCAATCTCTTCTAATATTTATTTGTGATTACATTAAAATGACAAAGTAACAAAAATTAAAAACTTCTACTACTACTACTACTTAGCGGCTTATAACGTTCTTTGCCATTTTCCGACTTCCAATCGCCACTTAGTCCGGTTATTTCTTAGGTCTTCTTCTATGGCCCTCTCTCTCAATTCTTTATTTATTCCTTCGTTCCAAGTTTTCTTGGTCTAGCTCGTTTTCTCTTTTCTTCTGGTTATCATTTTAATATTTCTTTTGGTATTCGTTGTTCATTTATTCTTTGTATGTGTCCGAACCAGATAAGTTGTTTTGTTGTTAGACTATCTACGATTGTTCGTTTGATTGCCATTATTTCTCTATTCCATTCGTTGGTAATCCTTTCTCTTCTAGATATTCTCTTCTCTAAAAATCCATTTCCGTCGCTTTCAGCGTTGCCAGTGTTCTTTCTTTTAGTGACCATACCTCACAACTGTATAAAGTGATACTTTTTGCTATATTCTCATATTATATATTTTTTATTTTCTTTGCTGATGGATTGATCCAATAAAATGCTGTTGTGATGGCTTTTCTTTCTGACGTACTTGTGTCTCTTATGGATTTATTGAATGTTCCATACTGTAAAATAGTGATACCTAGATATTTGTAGTCACAAACAGTGCTTTATCGTTGTGTTATCGTCTAATATGAGATCTTTTTATCCCACTTCAATGCACAGGTATTAGGTTTTCGTTTTACTTACTTTAAGACCCCATACATCATACTCTTCTATTCATTTTCATGCCATATAGTTTAAATCGTTATAATTTTGAGCCATTATTACTTGATTGTTTGGAAAGTTGAGCGTATATACCGTATTGTTGGTGAGCTGTATCTTCATTGTCATGCATTTTTGTTTCCATCTTCTTAAAGCACTTTCGAGGTATATTTTAAATAAAGTGGGGGACAGACAACAAATATTACGTTGAATGCCAGCACAGGTATTTCGTACTTAAGCCTGATTTAACTCGATGTACACATGCACTAAATAGACAAAAAAGACATATTTTAAACATGAGGACCAACCGACAACCAACTGAGATCACCACTTTAGCTACTGAATGCACGGATTGACAACGTGGCACTATTTTGGAAATATTTTTAAATTTAAAACTTCGGATACATGTAAACTCATCACCAACTCAACACTAATGTTGTCGTAGATAATAACTCATCACAGCAATAAAAGCAGGTATTTCATAATATACCCGAAGAGATTTATAAACTTATAGCTGTCCTACATGCACCCCGTAATATGTAATTGGTTGCAATCCGCCAAGGTTTGATTATTTGAAAAATTAATCGAAGTCCAAATACAAATAAAATAATGAAGTTGGGGGCTATTTCAGATATAACCGGAAATAGCACATTCTTAAAAATAGTTTTATAAAAATATTTTAGAGATTTTAGATTGTAGTTTAGATTGGCAGATACGTCTAATAGGTCACTCACCAGAAGACACCCGATATAAATATATCTAATAAATTTTAAAGTTAGTTCAAAATTAGTTATAAATTAGTTCAAAGTTACCATTGCTCGATCAAGGTAGCTGTAGAGGTGGTCGAAACTGAGGTTGAAACATGGTGGCTTATTAGAGGCTGTGTTGGTTTACTGGTTTTAGTACTTATTTTCCCAGTTATATTGGACTAACTTGCTCTCTATTTTGTGTTTTTTAATCCTACGTTAGGCGCGTGTGCTACGTACATTATCGCTGCTTTGTATAGCTGCCTGTTATAGCGGCTTCCCTCGGTGGGAGATATTGCGGACGTAAGCGGACCAGCCCGCACCACGCACCGTAAGAAAGGTCTTGTCCGTGGTAGCACAGGCACATCCGTGCTGGTGCGTCCTATTCATCTAGAGTCGGTAACATCAAAGGTGCGGTATATGCTCGTGCGACGCGATCCTAGCGCGTCTGTGTTTTAACAAACGACAAGTCAGAAGTTTTTCATTCGCTGACACGAGTAGTTGTCTGTAGTGTTGTCAAAGTTGTTTTGCCGTTTTTTGCTAAAAAATGGAATGGACAAACGAAGTTATTTATGATTTTTTAAATTTGTATAAAAATGAGCAAAGTTCATGGAATTCCACGGCGCTGGAGCATAAGAACCTTAACGATGAATACGATGCATGCAATCGAATAAAAAAATCAATTGAAGAATAGTACTATTTCGATTAAAGAATTAAAAAAGAAGAGAGGTAATTAAGGTCAACATAGAGAAGGCAAAAAACAAAAGGTAGAGAATCGATGGGAACTAAGTGGCCTTTTTATGATATAATCAAACACTACTGTAACAGACCTACACAGACCGTCACGGATCGTAAGAAGAGCTCTGTCCGCGATGCGTTGCCGTCCGTGCTGATCGGCTGTCCGCGATTATCTGTAGAATCGCCGATCGTGAGAAGCGACTATTAGGCATCGATAATCAGTATTTACTGAGAGTTTGTTAGATACGCACGTGCGTTTCAAAGATATTAGTAAATTTTTTTATGTATTTTTTTAAGTATTTTTTATGTTCAGGTGATTTCACTGTTGCCATAAAATTGTTATTTATTTACATAAAAATAGGAAAAATAACATTACAAAAATCAGGAAAAGTAAATTCGGTTTTAAAATTTTCAAGGACTACCTTTACTAAATTGTATGTATTTTTTATTTTAAATTATAATTTTTGATTTTCTATTCGAATCTATCTTTTGCAGAAAATTTGAGTATTATAATGTCCCAAGAAGAGAGGAAACGTGTTGAAATATCCATGGAATCATTTGTTTGGATGCAGTAGTATGACGAACTCGAAAGTGAAGATAGTAAGGCAGTGAATAGTGAAGATGAACAGTACAATCCTGAAGAAAAAAATATAAATGGAAGCGATCTTGATTCTATATTGAAACAAGAGTATAGTGACACCACAGATGATGAGAGTATCATATTGCCCAAAAAAACCAATCTTTGATCCTAATTTCAAGCATGCACCATGACGATAAAATCGATCATAAAACAAGAGATGCTAAAAAACGTGAAATAATTTAAAGGTATTATCATCAATCAGCCAATCGCGTCCACTGGTGGACATAGGCCTCCCTCAGTTCTTTTCAGTGTTCTCTACACTGGGCCGCTTGTAGCCAGTTTCCCGCTACACGTTTTATATCATCGGTCCATCTAGTCGGTGGTCGTCCTCGGCTTCTTTTATAGTTTCTGGGCCTCCATTCCATAATACATCTTGTCCACCGTCCATCTTGTGCTCTGGCTAAGTGCCCTGCCCAGTTCCACTTAAGCGACGTGGTTCTTTCGATGACGTCTTGAACTCCTGATCTTTGCCTAATTTGTTGGTTTGTTATGTGGTCTCGAAGGCTCACGTTCAGCATTGCACGTTCCATGGCTCGTTGTGTAACTCTGAGTTTATTCGCAGATTTTTGCGTGAGTGTTAGTCTCTGCTCCATAAGTTTGTACAGGTAAAACACATTGGTTATAAACCTTTCGCTTGAGACACATGGGAATTGAACTTTTTTAATTATTTAATTGAAATTTAATATTTATTTAAATTAAAAGGTATAATAAAACCAAATTTGCTGTTGATCGATTAGACCAATTGTGAGAAAAATATAATGTAAGTGTCGAGAAACACTCCGATATCCAATGGTGATTTTTTATGACCTTTTGAATATAGCAGCAATCAATTCTTTATGTATTTATAAATCTAACCATTTTATAAAAAAGGTTGCAAGGTCAAATTTTATAGAAGAACTGTCATGGGAATTAATAAGATTTCTAATTGAATTTAGATCTAAGATTCCCCAAATCCCTTCGGAACTTCGTCGGCGCTCCCGTGTTCTGCTAGGCATTACATATATAGCAATACCGCTCCTTCAGACAAGTCGTAATATTACAGTAAGACGTATATTTTGTGATCGAAAACGCAATAGATCAACTCGAAAACAATGTGAGGTCTGTGTAGAGTGCATGCAGCACATTTCTGCAATTTTGTATTAAAAATTTTAAACTTAAAATTAATGTTCATCTTCTTGTTTTATCCTAGGATTACTATGTTGTATTATTTAGTGTTCTCTATATTTTATTTTAATACAGAAAACAAGGTTATTATGCAATTTGTGTACCTTGGTGCAAAATTATAGTTATAAATTTTAAATTTTTTAGTTTTCAGTGTATATTTTATATTATTTTCATATTATCGTCTAATTCAAATGTAAAACTATTAATTTTTAAATTTTTTTACTTAAATTGAGATAAATTAATCAATTAAAATTCATAAATAAATTGGGCTATTGTTATAGCCCACGCGCCTAACTGAGTCAGTAATAACCACGTGTCTAACATAGGGTTAAGTTTGCTATTGTTGGCTTTGGTAAACATTTTTTTCGAGGAGTTTGGAATATTTTCGTTTGTGATTTTTTTGTATACTTGACAGTATACATGTGTATTTGGCTAGCTAAGATGTTTTTCAGAAGAGTTGACATGCTTTAATGAATTTGTTGAAATGATCTTTTTTACACTTGACACAACGTAGATTTCTGTTGCAATATAGTTTTGACATAGTTAAGACATCTTTGACATTGTGGTATATTTACTTTAAGACTTAAAGAATTAATTTTAACTATCGAGTTCATTAATTTCCTAATTTGGTAGACGTCTTTCTTATTTCTGTTTTTAGCTAATTTTATAGAAAGAAAGGCACTTGAGCACGTCTTTGCAGTACATGGAATTATGATTTAATTTTTTCATTTTAGTTATAAGATAATACAAAACCAAAAATGCAGTTAAAATGTCAAAATACTATTGTTAAGAAAAGATCTATATTCAAAGACAGAACATCCGCTTAATTTTTTGAAGGTTAATTTTCCAAAATATCATCGAACTTATCTATACAGATAATGTGCCTCGTCCTTAGCTATACAGATTTATTGTATGTTACAATTTTATAACTTTTTAAAAGCATTTATTTTTACATTACCAAGATGTTTGTGTAGCCTTTAACTTTGTTGTTGTTTCTACGTATTTTCTTTTTCAGAAGTTTATTACATAGCTGTCTTACATACCTCTCATGTGTTATTATATTATAAGGTCTTGCATTGTGTTTGCATTTAAAACTTGTCAAACTTCATTCTTGGTATTGTAAAGTCAGTTCTATATAAATATCCACAAACTATGTAAACACATATTTTTGCTATTTTTATTTTAATTCCGGTGGGAAATCACATTCAAAGTACAGCTTTTACAGTAAACAATTTTTGTGTGGCGGTTTAAATACATATTATATAAGGTTGATGCAACTGTGTTTGTAAAAAAAGACTGTAAAAAAATGTAATTTTATTATTTTTGTAATATGTATATTTTAAATGAACTATATTACTAAAATATTTAAATAAATTATTACGTTTGTACCTAGCGCCACCCTTTTTTGTTTTTCTGTCTTTTATTAGGAGGGGAGGTCAAAATGTTCAAAACATACCTCGGTCCTAGAAGGTGAGCAGAACCGTCTTCGACAACCTCTATTACGCAGGATTCTTCTATCAATGCCACAATGATAACCGACACCGCACACAGAGGTTGTTCGGACAATATCGCCGTAAATGCCAAAGACCTACCTGCTAAAAATACCATCCTTAACCATGAGTAACCGGCTGGACTACCCTGATTGGGATGCAAGGTCGGCGCGGCATTCAACAAATATCTTATTCACACACAATCGTAATGCATTCTCACACATTGTCACTAGGACTGAATCCTTTTCTCCCTCTATTCCTTCCTGTTTATTTTCACTTTCGCCCCTTTCCGTTCTGCCATATCTTCTTGCTTGCTTCTGGGCAGCTGTCTTCCTTCAGATCGCCTTTCTTTTTGTCCCTTTCTTTCCAATGTTATCTTCACATATCTTCGAACTGCTATACATTCAATTTGACTACTTAACCATCTCCTCCGCTAGTTTTGTGACTGGTTGCACCCTACTTCTTAGTTCCCTTTCAAGTAGATTCCTCTCTGCTAATTATCAGTATCTGCCTTTCGAAATTTTAAAAGGTATGCCCTAAAACAACCATATCCTATAAGCATCTGCGACAGATTTTGTTTTGATTTTGTTTTTGTGACCTTCCTGCTGATAGTCTTCCTATCGGGAAACCCTGTATCCTGCCGTCTTTACTACTCTATTTGTTGTCATTTGGTTTATATGATCGTTCCATTCTACTCTTTAATTTCTTACCCAATTTTTGATGTTCTCCACCTTGCATCTACGTCGTGTATCTGTACTTCTAGCTCTGTCCCGTAGTCTGTTACCATCAATTTTTCTAGGTGTTTTCATATCTTCTGTTTCTATCATTCTTTTTGTCCTCCCTGTGTAAGGTCTTGTTTCTGCCGCATATGCCATTATTGATCAGATGACTGTTTTATAAATTCTGCCTTTTGTTTCTTTCCCGATATTGTTATTTCTCCATATTGTATTATTCAGGCAGCCTGCGGGCTGATAACTCTAATAAGGGAATCTCCTTGTATTTGTGTTGTTTTGATAGATATTTTAGATCATTTTGATTATTCCTAGAGGTACCTCTCTTGCATACAGTAAATGAATAACGTCTTTTAATTTGACTCAGTAAAATGCCTTCTCAAGGTCCACGATACATAGATATGCCAATTTGTTTTATTCTAATGATTTCTCTTGCACTTGCCTCATTATAAATATAGGGTCGGTGCATGATCCTCCTGACCTGAAACCTTGTTTTTCTGCTAATGTAATGATTTTATTCAGTTTATTTTTTATTACTTTGGTTGTTAATTTTAGTGTTGTGTTAAATAAGTTAATTCCTCTGTAATTTTCCGGGTTCGATTTGTCTCCCTTTTTGAATAGAGGTATTAGAATGTTTGATCTCCATTCTTGAGGATTTCTGTTTTGTTCTATTATTTTTCGGATTACTTTTAGTTTGGTAAAACGATCTTATATCCGTCAGGCCAAGGTCGATGGCACCAGGCGTGATCTTATTGAAGATTATTTACCGGATCGCTATCCAGTGCATGTATAAACTTTGTGCTTACCATGTAAAAAACGGATCTACGTCGATTTTAAAAAATTGTCATCTACGATTTCTCTAAAGTCGACAAAAGCCTTACCTGTCTCACACTAATTTCATTTTTTAACTAATTACTGGTGATTAGTAATTGTAGGAAATATAAAAACGAATTGATAAATTTAAGCATAAATTTCAAATACTATGGTTCTACAAGATATGCACAAAATCGCTTACCTTAAATTGGTGTTCTTTGGGATTTGGTTAACTATGCAGACCCAAATGTGATTACTCAATTTATCACTGCTCAATCACTTTAATGGATTCCTTCTATGAAATTCCTGTTGGACGCGCGACAGTGCCGCCAGATACGTAAGGTCCGGAATTCTTAACCTTTTTCGCTGAAGGTTCAAAGCAAAGTCGTACCTTGTCGGTTAAAATCTACTCACTGGAGCATGCCCATTTGCATATAAGCGATTCTTTGCGTGGAAGTAAAATCATACTTTATCGCGCTTTTGAATTAAATGCGACCAATAAGCACATACGGTTATTCTGCATCATTTCAAGGAAATATATTTATTAAAGATCTAAAACTTATTCTACCCGAAATAAATGAAATAATATAATAATATTTAATATAAAATAAAGGAATAAGGATTCCCGAACAACTGGTTCATAAATAAATGTGTGTAAAGTAAATTATTTTTTAACATTAATAATTGTATTGACAATCTGACAAATACATTTTTAATAAATGACTGAGTCATTGCGATATATTTTAAATTAATGTTTTCTAAAATACAATATTATTTATTTATACGTTTAATATTACAAGAGCTCTCTCAATTTAGACAACTCCACTCTTCATACAATTTAATACTACTACATTTCAATTTCAAAATAACAATGCTCTCAAAAAGCAAATAAAACTAGAGATTATTCTCGCTGCTGTAATTGTTTATTATTCTCATCGTATTTGTTTTAGCATTGTTTAAATAAATCTGTCATATTAGTTTGTTTTTGAAAATGATTAATGTTTTAAACAAACAGGCGCTGCATACACTTCATGTTCGGTCCAGTGGCTTATAAGGAATGTTTTGTTAATATACTAGCCTGTGAGTTGCTAGGGATCAAATGTTGATGATAATATTATTATCTAAATGAAATTTTTAAAATACTATTGTAATTAACCTTGCAGTAGGGGTGCAATGGGCTATAACAACAAACAGGGCGTCGGTTCTCACAGACCCATGTCAAAAAAATATGTTGTTGCTATTTGAAATAGCAACACAACTTAAATTTTATAGAAGAAACAAAAAACCGTTTCCAGATAATAAGATGTTACAAATTAATTTTATATATTATTTTAAATATATAAAATACTGACAATAGGGTTTAAATAAAACATGACAAGAGTAAAATGACAAAATTTTTAATCCTAGTTTAAGAATAATTTTGCAATTAAATGCTACGACCATGGCCTGGAATCTTATATGAATGACTTGGTTCATTTCCCCATCACTTTCACCCCAGCGAGTTAATAAAGAGGAATGACAGCCTATCTCTCTCACGAAGACTTAAACCAAATAAAATAATCAAACGAAGTAATGTCACTTCTGTCAAAATTAATGACGGATCTTCCGTTTGTTTATAAGTTTTCAATTTTATTTTATTATCTTTAACTTTCGTTTGCATTTATTTTTAGTAATTTTAATTTTAATTTAAATTTGGTTACTTAGTTTTTAAAGTTTAGTTTGAGTTACCTATTGTAGCCAATAATATTATGTAATTAGTTTATAACTGTTTTATCTTAACACATAAATATACGTGTATCTTGAAAAAATTGTGCATATTTTATATATCCTTATTTTCCAGTAAATTGTAATTAGTAAAGAGATAGCCCGCAAGAGGCGCTAAAGGATTTGTATGTATGGGGTGGCCATTCGAATTTGCCGCCAAAAGATGATTAGTATTGACCCCAGCCGCAAGGGGTCCTAATGAACGAAATTTATACATTGAGTTGCCTATCTATTTCTACTATTATATTATTTATCTTATTATATATAAAAAACAAGCTATTAAACGTGAAAAAATAACAGGAAACTATTGCCAAAAAACATTTATAAGCTTTTATAAACTTAAATTACATGTGATGATTTAAGAAACTGTTCCCTATTGGCGAGTTGGTCAGTCTTGTAATGTATTATAAAATTCTTTGTGTAATAACTAAAGCTTCTTCCTGAAATTGCCTATCTTCTCTTTCAAAATGGCACACTTAGATTGATAGGCTTGAGTAATAGGTAGTTAAACATTATACCGTCGTCGCCTTATTAAAGTAAACGTACTCCTTATACTGCCACCAATAAAATTACTAACAGTAACAGCACTTCTTTATTTTTGCGTCAAATACAAATTCGTTGTATTCTGAAATTATAAACGGTACTTTCCTTTGTGCTTTGTTAGCAATACATTCAATAGAACTGGTAACTTTTTTGTAGAGAGTGGTCCACCATTTTTGAAAATCAATAGTGCCTGTACTATCAACTAGCTTAACTAAAAAAGTGTGTTTCTTTCCAGGACATAGTATTAGTTGCATCACTTCTTTGACAGTGTAATAACGATCTGTTCGACGTAATACACATTTAACCAGATCAAAGTCTCTATCATTTGGGATAGTCTGTCAATGCCAAGAAAAACTTATCATCGAATGAGTTTTGTTTTGTCCTGCACAGTTGTCACTATACAGATGAAAATTTGTAAAGCTCAACAAAGCATAAATATTCAAGTAATTCAATAGAAAGGAGCAAACCTTGTTTGGTCCTTTCTTATCAAGGCCTTCATGGTATAGCTGAAGCCTTCATATATATTATGAATTAAGAATGGAAGCACGGATATTTGCCTAAAAGTACATTTCGTGGATAGGAATGCATTCATCATCAATCAGTCAATCGCGTCCACTCCTGGACATATGCCTCCATTAGTTCTTTTCATTGTTCTTTACACTGGGCCTCTTGCAGCCAGTTTTCCACTATACGTTTTATATCATCGGTCTATCGAGTCGGTGGTAGGGCTTCCTTTATAGTTTCTAGGCTTTTATTCCATAAAACGTCTTATCCACCATATATCTTGTGTTCTGGCTAAGTGACCTACCCAGTTTCACTTAAGCGTCGTGGTTCTTTCGATGACGTCTTGAACTCCTGATCTTCACCTGATTTGTTGGTTTGTTATGTGGTCTTGAAGGCTTACGTTCAGAATTGCACGTTTTATGGCTCTTTGTGTAGCTTTGAGTTTATTTGCAGATTTTCGCGTGAGTGTTAAACTCTTTGCTCCATAAGCTCCCCATGTCAGGCTCATTCCCCTCCGTATTTCATGTGTTTGATTGTCTCTGCTTATTTTGATCTCGTGTCCCAGATATTTGTAAGTTTATATTTGTTTTATGGTATTATTGTCAATAGTTATATTTCCACTCATTACGAGATTTGTCATAAGTTAGTTTTCTCAAAGTTTATCTTTAATCTTGCTTTCAGACAGACTTAAAAGCGAATGTATTACGGAAACTGTATCCTGTAAGTTATCTGCGAATAATACAACATCAATGATTTAATCTTTTTCCATATATATATATATATATATATATATATATATATATATATATATATATATATATATATATATATATGTATATATCTATATATATATATATATATATATATATATATATATATATATATATAGTGAAAAGGAGATAATACTGGGAAGTACCCTTTTATAACTGAGGAAGCAAAATAAAACTAGGGTGCTTCGTTCGATGTGCTTTTAATTAAAGGTCTAAGCTTTCGTCAATGATTATTGACATCATCAGAGTAAACCTAATTCTAGCAAGTAACTCAGTGACTTGGGTTGAACACAAAGAAAGTATTGTCTATGTATATATTAAACATAGTTGCAGAAATAGTATCCATAGTTTACAATGTGTTTTTTATTTAATTATAAACGATATATTTACTATAAATCTAACCACAAACCTTTTGTGGTTAGATTTATAGTAAATATATCGTTTATAATTAAATAAAAAACACATTGTAAACTATGGATACTATTTCTGCAACTATGTTTAATATATATATATAGACAATACTTTCTTTGTGTTCAACCCAAGTCACTGAGTTACTTGCTAGAATTAGGTTTACTCTGATGATGTCAATAATCATTGACGAAAGCTTAGACCTTTAATTAAAAGCACATCGAACGAAGCACCCTAGTTTTATTTTGCTTCCTCAGTTATAAAAGGGTACTTCCCAGTATTATCTCCTTTTCACTACATAGTACTCGTACCCGTTATCATCCTTTTGGTTATATAGATCAATAAAATGGGAACATTCTCTCTCTCTCTCTCTCTCTATATATATATATATATATATATATATATATATATATATATATATTGATGCTCATATCTTGCCAGTGAGTGTTCTTAAATATTGACTTTAGAGCTGCCGTAAACAATTTTTGTAAGTAAAATATTGTGTCTTTGCCTAACTCCTCGATCTAAGCTAAATTTTTCTGTGTTTTCGTGTAGTCGTATCCTTGATGTAGCGTTCTCATATATGTTTTTGATTGTAACTAATTTTGAATGTAATTGTATGTGTACCTGTAATCTATTCGGCTTTCATGTTTCAAAAGGATAATACATTATTACGACATTACATAAAAAGGGAAGTAAAGATGTATGTGACAATTATCGAGACATCGCAGTCTTTAGCACCGTCTCAAGAGTTTACTGGAAACTCATCAAAAAGAGAATTTAAAATGAATTTTGTGATATGGAGGCCGAAGAACAGGCCGGCTTTAGAGCAGGCAAATCTACTATGGACCATCTGTTTACTCTTACCCAACTAATCGAAAAAAAAAAGTAGCACGAAATCAACCAATATATCTCGTCTACGTGGACCTTAAAAAAGGTTATGATAGTGTACCACAACAGAAACTCTGGGAAGCTCTCGAGAAAACAAATATTAGTGTAACCTTGATCAAGGCTGCTCAAGATCTCTATAAGAACAACACAATTAAAATAAAGAAAGGCCAGGAGGTATCCAACGTTTCACTCTTAGCGAAGGACTCAAACAAGGATGCTGCTTGTCTCCTTCTTTGTTCAAGATCTACTCAGAGTAAGCTTTGAAGACGTGGAAAAGAAAATGCAGAAACATGGAAATCCATCTAAACGACGAAATATTGTACACACTGAGTTTTGCAGATGATCAGATAGTGATGGCCCAAGATTATGAAGACCTTGAATACAAAATACGTAAACTTATCGAAGAATACGAACTATGGGGGCTAGAAGTAAATATCAAGAAAACTAAATACATGTGCATTGGAAAATTGAACAAAATCTAATCTTGGAAGAAATACAGCGAGAAATAAATCACTGTAAAAAATACAAATATTTAGGAATGCAAATAACCAACGATGGCAAATTAGACAAAGAAATTAAACATAGAAATATCCAAGGAAGACAAGCCATTAGACAATTAAACAGTGTACTATGGGATAAAACAATCTCCAAAGAAAACAAACACAAAATCCATAACAGCATTATAAAAAGCATTATTACATATGGAAGTGAGGTATGACCACTGAAAGGAAAAAACTTAAAAGCATTAGAAGCAACAGAAATGTACTTCTGGAAAAGAGTGGCTGGAAAATTAAGATTAGACAGAGTTAGAAACGAAAGAATACCAGAAATTATGGGTGTTAAACACAATTTAACAGAGGTAAATCAACTAAGATGGTATGGACACGTCCAAAGAATAGATGAACACAGAATACCAAAGAAAGTATTGAACTGGACACCGCATGAAAGAAGAAAGCAAGGTAGACCCAGATTGAGTTGGAGAGAAGGAATCGATAAAGACTTAAGGGAGAAGGGAGTTGAAGAAAACCTCTGGAACGACCGAGATAAATAGAGACTGGAAATCAGAAGACGGCGTAAAACGTTATAAACTGATTGATGATGTTTATATTTCGCTGGTGTAAGAAACAGTTAATTATTAAACTGTGTTATTTTCTAATATACGATAAAATTAATAAAAAAGTATGCCCTTATTATTAATCATAGTTAGCCCTATAATACACATTTCGCTCTTTAATTCCTAATATCGTAAGGAGTGATTTCTCAGTGGTGTCAGCGAGTCACCAAGGATCCTGTATAACCAAAATGCCATTAGGCACTGCGATAATCCGAGCCAATTTCGTTTCAATGATCAAATTTTCTGTTCATCAACGGAGTTCATTCTGGCTTGTACAAACATCAATCAAATGCATCATATCTCGGTGTACGGCGCTTATCTCTTTTTTATAAAACTGCTAGTATGAAGGACGCTA
This sequence comes from Diabrotica balteata, assembly GCA_918026665.1. Lineage (NCBI taxonomy): Eukaryota > Metazoa > Arthropoda > Insecta > Coleoptera > Chrysomelidae > Diabrotica > Diabrotica balteata. Next base: position 173,118,994 of record OU898276.1, read on the forward strand.
TCGATTTTCATTTTAGCTAATGCAAAGTACAAAAACCAGATGCCCGCATTTACGTTCGTATTTTTTATTCAGTTCCGCTCCATGGATCGCTTTGTTAGATTTTTTTCAAAAAGAACAATAAAAAATTTAAATCTGTGGAATCGTTATTTCTCGGACAGTTTCATTGTTGTGATATGTTTGTTATAGAATATGCAGAAAAATTAAAATTTTACCAGACAGGATCGCGCGATTCGATTTTAAATTAAAACTGAAAATCGCTGGTTATTGGTTGTTGCTGACCACGGCATCAACGAAATGGCTCGAACGGAATAACCAATTTTTAATTTTTCTAGACGATGCTTTCAATAACCTTCCGCCGGTAACGTGAATTCTTGTAACATAGTTGGTACTATATATACATAGTTGGTGTCGGTCTATGACACCGACTTGTCTGAATATCTTAGGTTGTGATTTTCTGTTAATATTTTTATGTGATCAAATATTAATATCTTCTTCTTCTGCTTCACTGGCTTTACAACTTAGGGTGAGTCTTCGCCGCATCCACTATCGCCCTCCATCCTATACGATCTTGCGCTTATTTTTCACATTGTTGTACCCCAATTCTAGATAAATCGGCTTCAACATCATCCTTCTATTTTTTTCTCGGTAAGCCTACTGATCTTCTACCATCTGATCTTTCAAAACACACTATTTTTAACACTCTAATCGTACCACGTGATCTTATTTGGTTTGCCTTGATATGTCTAACTATTTTTTCAGTTCCATACAGAGTCACGAATTCAGCATTGCGGCGTCTTCTCCAATTCCCTATGAATTCATCTCTTTGGGGGCCAAATATTATTCTGAGAACCTTTCTTTTAAATACTAGAAGCTTATTGATTTCATGCCACATGTAATAATTGGGCGAATAATCGACTTGTACAATGTTAATTGAGGAACTGAGAGGAAAAGTGGTACAAGTGACATTTAGATAGTTTTGGGAAAATGAGCTAAATATCTTCCTCATCATCATAGTCGCTCAAAAGTATTTTATCATTGTCGTCTACCTCATCGTCATCTTCATTGTCCTTCTCTTTTCTTTCTTCAGGTTGCATTGGCTTCTTTTTCTGACCTTGTTTTCCCTTTTTCGCAGTGTGATTGAGCTGATTGTAAAATTGATGGTAAATTGGTGGCACAAAGCATAGTAGGTCTTGTAAATTCTTCCATTTTTCATACTTCAGACTCATGGGTGAACTATACAGTTTGCTAAGACTAATATTCTGAGGTGTTCTTCCACGCATCTTCTTCATACAGTTAACAGTTATAAATTCAGTCTCTTCATTGAGAGTGTACTTGAATTTCATAGTAAATGGGTCTTTCTTCTCAAACCGAATCCATTTTATTTCTCTCCATTTTATCTGCTTATTCTCATCATCCTTTTTAATATTTTCCTGCACGTACTCGTTGAAGTTTTCGAGTGAAATGAAGTGCTCCATCTTCATTTCTTCACATTTAAACTTCTTAGAACTGTTTCTCACAGCATTCATCCACTCACTGGGTACAAAAATATAAGGTACTTGCTTTTTGTACTTTTCAATGACTCCGAAATCTTCATCGCATTCCATGAAGGTATGTCCCGGTTCAAGGAATTTGTGGTCTATTATTTCTAGCTGAGTTTCTTTAACCACATACATAAAAAATTTCACAATATTTTTATTCTTATTTTGTCCCGAACAAGAATCACTAAATGCAATAAGATGTCGTGTATTTTGATTAAGACCAGCAATAAATTTCCAAAGACATGAAGAAACTTCCATAGAGCCTCTGGATGCTACCGATTCATCCCACATATACATTGAAGCACATTTCTTGCCCAAATTATGGATTCCAAAATTATATGTCCATAATACTCGCATATAAAACACTTTGTTGGTTGTAAGTGCTGGTGTAGGTAAAGTTTTTTGTAGATCGAAACAAACTGATACCACTTCTTCATTCCTTGAAGTTTCAGCCACTATTTTTGCCTCTTTTTTGGCTTGTATTCCCGATTCGGCTTTTCGGTGATGAAGCTCTCTCTCGCACATTATTTTCTTTTTATCTGACTCACTTATGCACGATTTTATTGATGTTTCGAACTTATCGCACTTATTACAAGTATCGGACAAGGGATGATGAAAACTTAGATTAAATTCGGTATTAAACACTCTCCTGTAGCACCATTCCTTGACAGGAGCTTCGTTATTTTCTTGACAATGCTCTAGGTAACACTTATACATTTTTCTTATGGTCAAAAATGAAGGAAGGTACCGTCTACGGGGATTGTAATGTCTGGTGTAATGGCTGGTATATTTTGGAAACATATCAATATGTCGTTATATCCAAGGTTTTTAAGAAAAACATTCTGCAAACTCTCATATTTTTTAGTTTGATAGTAACGCTCTTTTCTTTATTAGTAACAGCTTCTGTACGTCGTCGTTTGGGCAAAGCGATCTCTGTACAAGACGTAATGAATGCATTCTGCAGATTCCAATTTCCTAGACCCCAGAATTGGTTAAATATTTCCTGTCTTTGTTCATCGGTGAATTTTTGACACTGAAATCTGCAAGTATGTATATAATTTTGCAAACTTCTTGCTTTTACTAACTTGTTTTTATAGCCTACGTATGCCTCACCTGCATTTCTTTTTCGTTTTCTTACTTGCCTCTTATCTAAATCGCTATATCTCAAACGTTTTTTGCCCTTTTTCTTTAATGACTTGTTTAAATGAACATCTGCAATGTTTTGTAGATCATGATTACTATCGCTACTACTTTCTTCTATTGGATTATAGTTTCTGTCCTCTTCTGAATCGTCATATTCCGAATAACTGTCAGATTCTGAAACAAAAAAGAAACATTTTAAGGTTATGCTATAAGTTTCTTTCAACTACTACTTTTTGAAGACATAGATAAATAAAATAACCCTATAAAATAACAATTGAAAAAATATAAAACGCATTGAAGACTTACCTTGCATTATTTTAAGGCTATTTCACAAATTGTATTAATATTCCTGCACACTTTTAAAACGTGGCTGTCACAAACAACTACATAAGGTTTAGAACAAAAGTGGGACATGTACGCTTGGACCACTTATACAGAAAACCATTACCAGAAATTGGTGAGAGCTTTTACTTCTCACATACAGATGTCCGTACTGTAGTATGTTTTGTACCATTTTTATATTAATAAATCTCAACATCCTCTAGCCACTCATGCACATATCTCACTTTTATACAAAATGTCACTTGTACCACTTTTCCTCTCAGCCCCTCAATTTAGATTTTCTTTTTAGCAGCTTCGATCTTAATATTGTTGAAAGGAAGTATAATGCTCTATTTCCCGCAGCTATCCTTGCTGAGACCTCTTTTTTTATGTGGTTGTCAGCTATAACTATCGCCCCCAGGTATTTAAACTCTTTTAATATTTCGAAGTTGTGATCATTACTACTGATGTTCTGCCTCTTGGCAACTCTTGGTCTTGGATTTATGGTTACTACCATGTATTTTATCTTTTCTTAATTTATTCGGAGATCCAGACAACTGTTTCCTCCTCGAGCTGTGAAAACACCTCTCTCACGTCTCTAATATAATTCGTGACTGAATCACCAGCAAAGGCTAGCAACAGTTTTAATCTTTGCTCAGAAAATCCTCCGATCATCTGAGATAATATTTTACTTGTTGCATATTCTAAAGCAAAATTGAACAGCAACGTTGACGAGTGGTCGCCCTGTGTAAGTCCTGAATTTATACCAAATGGCATCGATGTTTTGCTTCCTATATTTGGTTGCACATATGAGTGTATCACGCACATTTGCGTTAATTCAACTATTTTTCTTGGTATTCCCATTTTTTGCTCTTGCTATTGCTATCCAGAATTTGCTTCTTTTAATGGAATTATATGCTTGCTGAAAATCTATAAAAATTTGATGCACATCAAGGTTAAATTACCAGTTTTTTTTTAATATTTGACGGATGTTAAATATCTGATCTATAATACTTCACCTTCCAACAAGAAAGCCGCGTTGGTAGTCGCCTAGTATATCTTCCGAATATAGTGTGAGTCTCTTTAACAAGATAATTGATAGAAACTTAAAATAATGTGCTGATCAGCAATATGGCTCTATAGTTTCGGAATTGTTCTTTATTTAGCGCTTCCATTCTATTCTCTAGACATTTTCTGTTGTTTCCATACTCTCAGAATGATGTCATACAATTTTTGGTGTAAAAGGTTTCCTCCTTTTTTTAACAACTCTCCATTTATCCCATCATTTTCTGGTGCCTTATGGTCTTTTAGAGACGCGATCGCATACTTTGCTTCCTCAAGTGTTGGTGCTGGTATTTGGATATCTGCAGAATAAAACGTAATATCTGCTTCCTTCGTCTCACTTTCAATATTTAGTAAATTCCGAAAGTATTCCTTCAATCGTTCGACGATTTCTGTTTCTGACATTATAAGTTCACCTTCTTCATTTTTGATAAGTTGTGTTACTCCAACACTTGCGCACCTTTTCTGACTGACTTCACTTCACTAAAGAATTTTTTTATTTGATTCCTCTCGTCACTTCTGTCAACTTCACGGATTTGCTGTTCTAGGTAGTTCCTCTTCTTAGTTGTTAATAGCCGCCTTGTTTGTTCTCTTGTTCTGTTAAAATATTTAAAATAACTATAATTAAATAACAATATAGTAAGAAATAATCCATATTTATTTATTTTCGAGACAAAATGCACAGTAAAAAAATTGGCTTCTTGTAGGTATGTACTAACATGTTTTGACAAAGAATTTACAAAAACATGTCAAGTTTTTAACCTTTAACTAGCCGGTGGTGTATAAAATACACCATTTCTACTAAAACAACGATAAAATCCAAATTCCGTATACCCCACTTTTTTACACTCTATGTAACCTTGGAAAGATGTGTTTTTTTACGTGCACACGCAGTTGCACGTCGATAGCTGTAGAGTTTGATGATTTGTAGGGTTTGGTGAATAAAATACACCTCGCGGGTAGCAATGTAAGTATAATTATTTGTTCAGTAAATTGGTGTTTTTTTTGTTTTTTGGACATTTTCATTATTTTATTTATTTCTATTATACATTTATATGTAGGTATTTTTATATATGTATTAATATTTTATATTTAGGGACAAAGTAAAAATCAGAAACCCCAACAAATTAACACAGATGGAATTAGAGGAGCTGGCTCAAGTTATTTGCAATTCCGATTCGGAAGAAGAATTACCAAACGACGATGCGTAAAGTAACGACTCCCATGACGATTTAGAACATGTGAAATCTAGCAGTTACTTTATTGCCAAGGATAAACTGACTAGATGGAATAAAAATCCACTCAAGAGCAAATTTAGTAAAGTCAGCGCTAAAAATTTTGTAAAAATCTTTCCTGGCGTGAAATAAAGAGCAAGGGATATTCAAAACGAAGTAGATGCTTTTATGAGAATATTCACAGACGAAAGGATAGAGTACATTACTAAATGCACGAATCGACAGATTACGAATGTTAAACCACAGTTTATGAGAGAACGTGATGCAAGAGACGTAACAAAAGTAGAAATACAGGCATTTATAGGTTTGCTTTTGTTATCTGGATACAAGAAGCAAAATCATACCCACTTTTTGGAACTCTGGACAACAGATGGCACCGGCTCTGAAATTTTTCGGGCATCTATGAGCAAAAACCGGTTCTTATTTTTACTCGCAGTGATTCGACTCGATGATAAAAGTACCAGAAATGAAAGGAAAAAGGTAGATAAGTTAGCTACAATAAGATGGGTCATAGATACATTCGTAACGAATTGCAAAGACAATTACACTCTGGCTGAATTTTTAACAATTTCGAGGGCGTTGTAGTTTTCTTCAATATCTTCCCAACAAACCCGCGAAGTATTTACTGAAACTTTTTATATTGTGTGATGCAAAAACATTTTATGTGTCAAACTTTGAAGTTTATTGAGCCCGAAGACCCCTACAGCATGCCAAATATACCTAGTGCAATTGTGCACCGTTTGTTGAACGAAGTAAAAGGTACTAATCGGAACTTGACATGTAATAACTGGTATTCAAGTTATCTGCTAGCGAAGGAATTATTGGAAGAGAAAACTACCATGATTGGGACAATGAAAAAAAAATAAACGGGAAATACCGCAAGAGTTTTTACCTCATAAAAATAGACCTGTTAAATCTTCGTTATTTGGATTCCAAACAAATGTAACATTGATTTCCCATGTACCGAAAACAAATATAGCGGTTGTATTGATCTTAACGATGCACGAGGATGGATATATAGATCCAGTGTCGAGTAAATCTGAAATCATCTTACAATATAACGCAACCAAAGGTGGAGTTGATACTGTTGATAAAATGTGTAGCACATACTTAGTATCAAGAAGAACAAGACGATGGCCATTGTCTATATTTTTCCAACTCATGAACATCGCGGGAATCAATGGACAACTTCTCTATAATGAAACTCATGTCAATGCAGCTTATAAGCATAGACGGGAATTTTTAAAAGTGCTTTCCTTAGGTTTTATGAAGCCATACCTCTCTGAACGCGCCAGTATTCAATCATTGCCAAGTGATATAAAAGGTTTTTAGGCGAAATATAAAAAACCAACAGAGGACAAGAAGGAACCACCTGCAAAGATCAGAGCGCGGTGTTTCATTTGCGGTAGGAAAAACAATCGAGTCACAACAATTATCTGAGGAAGTTGCAATAAGTCAGTTTGCAAACAACATATGACAACAGTTTACATGCGATTGTTGCAAAAATGGAGAAGCAAGCAGCAGTGAATAATATAAACTAACAGTGACACATGTGAAGTTTTCATTTTAAGAATTTACTTGTTTTCTTGAGTTATTTCTTTGTTAATATTTTGTCTTTAAAAAAAGTAATTTTTATTTATATCATTAAAAATGCATAAAAATTAAGGAGTCATGTTTTTTATACCTAAACATTAATATAAATAATTCGTATGTATTGAATCTGATAATAATAAATATGGTGTATAGAATACACCGCGCGGGTAGCTGCGTGAGATTTTGGAGCGCGGGTAGTTAAAGGTTAAATACAAAATATCAAAAAACATAAAGACAATGTTTGGAATGTTAAAAAAACAATAAAATTATTCAACAGGTGTCCAACATAAACTGAAACTATTGTCCGTTTGCTTCCTCATTTTCTTCTACACTGCACACAACGGTTAATTGTTCCAAACACATATATTTGCCAGACCGCCTACAAAGAAACCGAGTTTTGCGGTTTTTGTGACTACTGCAGAACATATATCTTCCACACATTATTCTGGATAGGTTGATTTCTTGTCTGTATGCCACAAATTTCCACTAACCTCATACGAATTGTCCTTGGAATATTTTGTTCTAGGGATCGTCTGCGAATATGTTCGTCAATAAGTTGAAAACCTAAGTCTTCCAAAAACTTTCGTCTAGGAATGCGTGTATCTGTATTCAATTTGTATATAATGTAGGAATTTATCCAACGACATTCAAAACAGCTGTAATAAATTACCGTTTGCTAGCGATTGGTTGCTCTAGCACAATTGTAAGCTGCGCAGAGTTTGTTCACTTCACCAACGTGGAGGGTTTGTCAAAGATACGTTGCATTTGGCGGAAGGCAAATGAAAGTAATGTTATTATCTTTACAAATATTGAGCACTCCTTTTGTAAACTTACTAGAAATATTATCTTTATTAAGACCTTCTTTCTTTCAATTAAACGAGCATGAGGCAAAAATATAGTCCTAATCCAATCGGTAAAACAAATTGCATCAAACCTTTCATGATTAGATCGATTATAACGCGCACCTTTACTGCAGTATTTCTTTTCACAACGTAGGGTGTCCCTAGGATCTCCTTGGCGCCAAAAATCTCACAAATTTGTAGCCTTATATATTACATAAGGCGGTATTATATCTCTAATTGTCGAAACACATAACATTATTGTCACAGCACTTTTAGTATAATTTATTATATTTTTTGGATATTTGACACCTCACTGATAAATTAGTTTCGTTTTTTCCCAGATCATCACTTAAATTAATTTCGTGGTAATTAAATATTGCAAGGTAAAAATTTTTAAGTGTTTTGCTTAATTCGTCAAAAAAATTGTTAGTGTTCTCGGATCGACGACAGCACGAGCACTTTTCATGTTGTTATTGCTCTCTATCTTGAGCAATCTTCATCCTACTCTCCACGTCCATAGCTATAAGGTCTTCTGCTATGTTATCTCTCCACCAGAGGTGAGGTCGTCCACGTGGTCTTGTTGCAGTTGAGGCTTCTTTCCATATAAGCCTTACTTTTATTCTGTTAAAATATCTTCTGGTGTTCATGCCTACAAGAATCGTCTAAATTTAATTTCTTGTATTATGTTAGGGTCTGGATGTTCTTAGAGATCTTTGTTACTTCTTATTTTACATGTAGTCCAATTTAATCTGAAATATATTCTTTCACTTATCTACTATAAAAAAACAATATCGTTGATAGAAGCTAGGTATCAATACCTACACGTTAATTAATTACTTTTATTGGTGATCAATTATTTCTAAAAAAAATTTTGTTCTGTGATGTGAATCATTCAATCTTGAAAATTTTTATCATATATTTTCGAGAAATTTTAAAGATCTTTATAAGATAATAGTTCTATAAAAATTAACTTTTAAATTAGATGCTATAAAATAAATTATATATAATTGTCGTAATTTAATTTTACGTAGTCAAACTAATTAATCCTGAATGCCCGAATTAATGAAACTCCAGTCACATTTCCTACAATTTGTAGTTCGCCGATTCTCCCTGTTATTTCTCTAATCTACTTACACCCATAAATATCATCTTGGTAAAGTTACACACATTACCATTACAGGGATTTACTGACAATGCACTACAATTTATCCCCGAGGAACGTTGTCGACGGTTGATGGTATTGTAAGGATTGCTCACGGCGTTGCAGTGTCGTCAGGTTATTTCTTGAGTACTAACGCATTATGTTTGTTGATGTAAAAGCACTTTAGCAACAAACGCTTCTAAATTATTAGATGTGTAATAACAGAATTATGCATCATTCCTTGGATGTTTATATAGTCAGCTGAATGAGAAAATCCCGTACGTCGCAAAAATGGAAGTTTTCAGAAGCCTTCAGAAGTTTGCTAATAATTTTACATAATACTATGCATTATTTGTTTCTAATACTAACTTATCAACTTTTATCTTTAATTAATAGCAATAGCAAATAAACATTTGTTTCAAAGTTTTTCAAATACTTTCTGCTAAGTTATTCGGTAATTATGAAGCAATTAGAGTAATTCTTGTACAGAATATGTTTAAAAGTTTGATACATCCAGGACCTCAATTAGTCCTTATTTGTTCTTCGCAGCGCGTAAACATATTCGAGTTACGATTATTTGTTCCATCTTGGATGTACTAATACTGTTTTGTTATTGTAACGGAAGAAATTGTTCAATGAACACGTGCAAAGGCTCTGAAACTTTCAGAGAAGCAGATGCTAATGAATATTATTAAGTATCATCTAAATCAGGATAACAACGATTCTATATGAAGTGTAATTAGAAAAGTGTTAGAAATAAGTGGTGTTTGCGAAAAGACTCTGTTTTGCATATGACAGGAATATTCATCACCTGCTAGATTACAATCTCCAAAGAGCAGGCCCAAGAAGCGAAAGGTTGGTAATTCTCGTAAGAACAAGTATAATGAAGGTGTCAGGGGCCAAATTCGTAAAACTGTTCATCAATTTTTTTGTGACAACATACTACCAACAATAATCACCATATTAGCTGTTGTAAATGTTGAAGAAACTTTGCTCAACTTTTTACGGGCCACGCTACATCGTTTGCTAAGTGAGTGGGTTTTGTGTCTATAAAACGTGGCAGAAATTCAATTTTGACTGAAAAACCAGAAATAATTTCGTGGCGTCATCGTTATTTACGCGCAATTTGTAAATACCGTGTAGAAGGATACAACATAGTATATTTGGATGAATCTTGGAAGATATCAGGCACAGTGTGAAAAAAGAATAGGTTGATAAAACAATTACATCTCATCACGATGCTTTTGTTCGTAATCTGACAACAGGATTAAAAGCTCCAAGAGCTAGTGGTGCACAGTTCGTTTTATTACACGCAGGATCTACCAGTAGAACTGTTGATTAATTAGTGCTCACTTTTTGTAAATACTCAGGACTACCATGACGAAATGGATGTACCGACCTTCGAAGGTTGGTTCAAAAATAACATAATGCTAAATTTGCCAGAAAAAACTGTTGTGGTAATGGACAATGCCTCCTATCACAAAAGCAGGTCAGAACAAATTTCCATCAGTTTAACACTAAAAAAAATACAAGAATGGCTTCTGTCAAAGGGCCTATTTTTTAAAGAAGTCTAAATAAAATGCGAGTTACTTGATGTAGTCAAGGCCTTCAAAGCAAAATATGACAGGTATTTAATAAAATATATTGCCAAAAAGCACAATGTGAAGATTATGAGGCTCCCACCTTATCACTCTGAACTCAATCCCATCGAAATGGTGTGGAGTGAAGTAAAGCGGTATATAGGTGGACGCAACTCCAATTTTAAAGAAGCTGAAATGCGAAATTTAATTACAGCAGCGTACCAGGTTATTATACCAGAGAAATGAAAAAACTACGTAAACCTCGTAATGGCAATAGAAAAAAAAATGTGGGAAATTGACAATTTGTTGCATGATATCGAACCAATTATTACAAATATAAATAACGGAGATAGTGATGACAGTGACGATAATAATGATGATGATGATAGTTAAGCAGAAACTAAATGTGATAGCGAGTGACAGAAAAAGGAACTAAATATAATGGTGTACAATTACAATTACTTACAGCAGCGTACCAGGTTATTATACCAGAGAAATGAAAAAACTACGTAAACCTCGTAATAGCAATAGAAAAAAAAATGTGGGAAATTGACAATTTGTTGCATGATATCGAACCAATTATTACAAATATAAATAACGGAGATAGTGATGACAGTGACGATAATAATGATGATGATGATAGTTAAGCAGAAACTAAATAATGTGATAGCGAGTGACAGAAAAAGGAACTAAATATAATGGTGTACAATTACAATTACTTACACACGAAATTAAATACAATGACTTCTTTAATTTTCAACTTATTTATTAGTTTTTTATTATTATTTATCTGCATCAACCACTAGGGTTATTAGCGGTAGGTTTTAATAAAAATAGAGAAAATAAGATACATTTCTTAAAAGTCATGACTTACAACAATATAATATTATGTACATGTATGTAAATGTGAAAAAAATTAAATCACAATTTATTATAGAGTTTACAGTAATTTAAAAAAGACAGAACTTCATTGAATTTTGTAACCAGTGCTTCCTTCAGGCTGTTGGGTGTCTTGAATATCGCCTTGGCTGAGGTATACTCTGGACATTCTATTATTAGGGTGAAGTAAGGTATATTCGTGATAATTATAGGTTATTTAATTAATGCGGTTAAAGGTTTTAATTTTATACCGTAAAAATATTACCAAAAAGGAGACTTATCATTCAGTAACAACTGCAAGTTACTATTTTGTGTAAAATATTATAAAGTTTAATAATTTATGTATTTTTTTAAATTTTGTTCAGGTAAGGTAATTTCGTGACATGGATATTCAATTTCGTGATAGAGGTAAGGTAAATTCGTGACAATCCAATTTGTGTGCATAAAATTTTTTTAATAATAAAAATTCATTTATTAGGTAAAATTAGGTAATTTCTTAACAAATAAAAACAAAATTAAAATTCTTTACAAGAAAAGTGAATCCATATTTTGAAAAAATAAAACAAAACTAAATTAATTAAAAACAAAAACAGGTGGTAGACAAATAACTTAATCTTCTTCAGAATCATTAATGGTGTCTTCATTGTTTCCACACATGTCGCACATAAAAACATCCTCTTCGGCATCAGACGATTGGCACGTAACATGGTATGGAATCAGGCAGTAGGAACACTGGACCCACTTGGCACCATTTTTTCTTTTGACATCTAGTGAATAACTGTTACCACACATTCCGCAATCCCAGTCATTATCTTCAGAAACCGCTTTTTTATTGGTTGGGGCTAGAACACAGGATGATGACGTAGATGGTGCATGAATTGGTGAAGAAGGAATAACACTTTCAGGATTGAGGCCTAATACACATGGTGATGACGTAGATGCTGTATCGCTTATTGAAGAAGGCACACCACTTTCAGAATAAAGGCACTTTGCTCTTGAATCGCGCTTCTTTTTATTCGAATTTGCAGCAACTGGCTTTGTTGGAAGAGACAATATGTTGCTAAATGGATTTTGTTGCGTAGGAGCTCCTGCACGTTGATTAGGTATCTCATTAGAAGTGAGTAGAGAAGGTGCAAAAGCTTCCTTAGGAATGGCATTGCTATCAAAGGGACATATCCCAGATTTTCTGAACGCATTTGTAATGTTTGATGCGGAAAAACTTGAAATGTATGCCGGATTTAGAATGGTGTGAAAATTGGTTCTATTGGGCTTCTCTGCATTATCTTTCATATAAACATTTAAGCTTTTGGCCCAATGAGCCTTTAATGACTTATAAACACCTACATCAAGTGGCTGTAACAGATGGCTAGTGTGGGCTGGAAATGTAAATAAATAAACACCATTGTGAGACGCAAGAGATATAACTTCCGGATTGATGTGTGATGCATGGGAATCCATTAATAAAATTACTGGTCGGGCAGAGGGAATTGAGGCAATAAAAAATTGAAACCACTCCAAAAAGATCTCACTGTTGATCCATCCTTTTGGAGAAAGTTTTACTTGTGTATTTGGTAGGCAATCTTTCTTTAAATTATCGTTCCATCGAACCCCTTTGAAAATTATCAACGGTGCAATCCATGTTCCATTGGCACAAATACATCCCATCATGGTTTGAGATTCGCCTCTATCTGCATATGCTCTTTTGTAGACATAACGTTTTCCAACCGAGGTAACGACTTTACTTGGTTTGACCACATAAGATAGTCCGGTTTCATCGCAATTCCAGAGACGATCGGAATTATTCTGAACTCCAAGTCTAACCATTAATGTTTCTAATTTTGTATAAAAATCCCCCAGTATTTCATTATTTGACATTGAAGCCCTGTATGCAGCCAAATTTTCAGGAACACGCAGTGTTAGATTGAATCGCTTTTTATACTGAGCCCACCACCATTTACTAGCAGACTCGTTTTCTTTATTGAAGAAGTGATCTCTCTCCGTACGTTGTGCAAGTTGAAAGGCTATCTTTCTTATCATCTGCACCGTCAAACCAAAACCCAATTCTTGCATTTTTATAATGTAATTAAACAACTGAATTTCAACTTCTGCAGTAAGAGCAAACGGCCTTCCTAGTTTGGCAACTTGGTGATTGTCATCTTCATTTCTACTTAAAAAATCTTTCAGTGTACTCCAGGCTATTCCACTTTGTTTACTTGCCTTGTAGATGGATAGTTTCTCTACTCTTACAAGTCTTGAGGCTTCTAATAAATCGGAGATCTCATATTGGCGATATTTTCCTTTGCATATTTTAGGCATTTTGAATTCTAAAAAAAAAGACACAGGTAAGTTCGTGATACCCTGGATGTTAGAAAATCTTCATAATATTTATTATTTAATATTTATAGTTCACATATTTATTATATCTATGATAAAAATCCAAATAAAATTAGAGTAAATACACCGCGAATAATTAGTTACATTTTCCCGCGCAAACAAACGTTAAAATGCGTAAGAAAACCGCCTCACAACTTAAGCTATTTCAGAAAACTGTTGGCGAAAATTGCCTGTATAACTTAACGGGGGTACTAAGCAACTTATAAACAACATCATACGTAATTTTTACAAACTTACCTTTGCAATATTCACCATAAATAATAAAACAACGAATGCACTTCAGATTTCAAGCTCTCTCGTCAACACAAGGAATAACACTGAAAAATAAGTTTTATCCCGGTTCAACAGAGCTTCGCAATTTGACTTGCAGTGGTGGGGAAGGTTGTCGAGTCTTTCCGCTAGAGACTGCAACAAAACTGCTGCTATAAGGCAATAGGCTAGATCGTGACGAATTATTAGAAATTTATCACGAATTTACTTATATCACGAATATACCTTACTTCACCCTATATGGTTGACTTTGAAAGGTGTTTGGCATCTTTGGCACATTTGCCATCTTTGGAGATTATATAGCCGTGCGTAAGTCGTGGATGTCCAAATCGGAGTGTGCTGATAATTACCTGGTCTTGTCGTTTTGGTGGTATACCTAGAAGATTTTTTGAAGATACGTCTGGTTTGATACTTTTAAGATTTGTGTTTTTTGATCCCATATTTCTTGCCAGATTTTATTTACATGAGTCTCAAATAAAGTCTTAGTATCTGATATTGGTATACCTGTTGAAGTCGGAATGTTCACATTGTCTATTACTTCAAACGCTCTTTTGTCTGCTAGCTCATTACCAGTTATTCCGACATGGAATAGTACCCACATATATGATATGGTTTTCCCAGAAAATTGGAGCTGTTGCAACGCGTCTTTAATTAGGAATAGATTGATGTGTGAAGGATAAACATGCTTTATGGCCTGTAAACAACTTAATGAATCTGATAGTATCAGTATTTGTTTTTCATTTTGTGGTTTTACAATGATTTAGTACGTCAAGTATTACTTGGAGCTCTGCGGTATAAATACTACAGCCGTCAGTTAACTTAGTGGCAGAAAATACGTTTTCTGATACAGTAGCAGCTGCTTCTCCGTTGCAATCTCTAGAGGTATCAGTGAAGAACAATTTGTAAATGGAATATTTAAGTAAATTTGCATGATACTGAAGCCTGACCTCAGCAGAAATGTGTGAATGCTTATCATGATTAAGTAAGGAGAGATCTACTGTTCAGAGAGGTGTCTGATATATTTTTATGGATGACAAGTTCATTTTATTGATATAACACGGTAATCTTTTAACTCGTTCGTAAAATGATACTGTCTTGGTGGTGTAATTTGTGTATTTTTTCTTGTGATTTTTATTTTGATTTTTAGTTTGATTTTGATTTAGTGATACTAAACTTGCGAGAAAGGTATGATCCTTTTAGAATTTCTGAAGCGTACCATAGTGATATATATTGTCTTCTAAAGTATAGTGGCATTTCTCCTGCTAGCACTTAAAGGCTTCTTATTGGAGTGGTTCTAAAGGCTCCATAGATTAGTCGTAGAGATGTGGCTTGAATAACATCCAGTTTTTTAGTTGACTTTGGTTTGCTGTTTCATAACAGATGCATCCGTAGTCAAGTTTGCTTCTTATTAATGTCTGATATAAATTAAGAAGAATTTTAGCATCTGAATCCCATTTATGATTGGATAAATCTCTTAGTAAGTTTATTCTTTGTTGACAGCATTTGATCAAATTGTTGATATGTGAAGCCCATGTGAGTTGTAAGACATATTATTGTGTGCACCGTTATTGCATGTCCTGGACATACAATATTCTGTACTTTTCCTTTTAATTGCTAAGAACACATATATTGTATGTATGGACATGTAACAATTGTTCCCTTCATACTACGTTTTTTAGCTTAATTCACAGTTTTGAAATGTCATTTATACCTCACCAAAAGTTTTAGGACATGCAATGTATGTGCAGGATGATAAACTGTTAGGAGGTCTTTAGGGTACAGGGCATAACTCAATAATAGAAAAAAATGGACATACAATAAATGTGCTTTAAGCCATCGATATGTTATATCGAGGTACCCCTGTACTTTTCCAGTTATTGGCTAAAAAATTACTTAGTTATTTCTTTGCCACTTTGGACTAATTAAAAATTCTAAAACTGTTTATTAAAAAAGTCTAAGACTGTTTATTTTAAAGTTCAAATTTTTGTGCCTTGTTTTAAGTTCCGATGAGAAGGTAGTCATCAATATAAACAGCAAAAAGAATTACCTTCTAAATAATTTAGAATATATTAAGCATATTATAGCAATATGGCTTTCTTGTCTTCTATAAGCAGTTTCTTAATATTATACTTTAAAAAATAGTATTCTATCTATATATTGTACCAAAAATGAGCAGCACAAAGCACATTTTTACAACACCCCTAAAATAAATTGCTGGAAATCGTGGAAAATTCCGCCTTTGCCATCGTCTTTTACAAACAACTTATCTCTACTAGCTACTAGCAAATGGCCAAGCTACAAAAGCAGAAAATTGAAGTCGGTTTCTGCTGGTATTGGCTCAGATGAGATCTTATCTCGTCGGCAACCTGAACTTGACTGCACTATTGTGGCCACGGGAGAATCGTATCTAACTGAGTTCTGTCCTTTCAGATTAAACGAATTTTCCATGTTCTGCCCACCGGAATAACGTCTGATGTCAAGACGTTTATGTGACTTTGTGAAGGACTGGATAAAATTAAAAATAATTTGTTCTCGAGATGTCACCGACAGATCAGAAGTGCACTCGGAAATTGTATGAGAAAATGGCTGAAATGCCTGGCAATATGAGTTGAGGTTAGCCTTATTATAAATGTCTGAAATATATTAAAAATAAAACTAAAACGTTGCTTCAATGCAATAGTATTCTACGTGACAGTAGCGAATTACGTTTTAGCGAATCAAATTTATTACAGAGGATTCTCGATCGAACCTCCGAACAGTAAACATATCAGCAATTAGCGATAATTGATATTTAATGTTAGCTTGTTAGTTTGGACAAAATCAGAAATTTTTTTATTCAAATGTAAAATTTCGTTTATACATATTTGAAATTTAAACAAAGGTGCAGTGTAAAAGTGTGACTTATTTTGGATTAAAAACTGTAAGTTTGATTTTCTTATTTTATCTATAACAAACCAAGTGTAAACATCTATTTTACCGATTTGGCGATAGGCTAATTACCAGTCCTTCCAGTAATGATCCATTATAGGCACCAGGGCCGTATTTAGGTTATTTAGCCCAAGGATGGAATTGGATTCAGCAGCGGGAACTTCCACCGTGGAAAGTTCTGACAATCTACTTGTTCAAATCAAAATCAAAATTATATTTTACAGCTTTTAATCAACCTACAAATAAATTTTCAAACAGAAAACAAGCAATTCTACTTCACTTTCTGCCAAACTAATATCGAAGATTACCTTCAGTAGTTAGATTACCTGCAGTAACTGCTAGTGCATTAACGTAATCTTAATCCTAAGTGGATACCAGAAAGTGGAACGTTTTTAGCAAACGACAATGGAATTGTAGTCATAAATCAAGAACGTATTCAAGCCCGAAAACTTATAACTCCAAATAAACGATTGATTATTTCCAACGAATGTCTAAGTATTTCGCACAGCGTTATAGAAAAACAACTGAAAAATTTAAGTATACATCTAATAACTTCAATTGACATTCTCAGGATAGAGACTTAAATCCAGCTTTCAAGCATATCTGGAGTTTCTGACGATACACTTTGATAGCGCCAACTTATTTAGACAAATTAACTGATTTTATGTTAATTAACCTTCTTCTTCTTTAAGTTCCATCTTCTATCCCTAAGGTTGAAAATCATTATGGCTATGCGGACTCTGTTGACTGCCGCTCTAAAAAGTTCTGCACTACTGCATTCAAACCATTCCCTAAGTTCTTAAGCCAGGATATTCTTCGTCTTCCCACATTTCGCTTTCCTTGGATTTTGCCCTGCATAATAAGTTGTAATAATGCGTATTTTTGCCTTCTCATCACATGTCCCAAGTACTTAAGTTTTCGTACTCCTTCTAGTTACTTCCATGTTTGACATTCTTTGAATCCATGATATTCGTAGGATTCTTCTGTAACACCAAAATTCAAAGGCGGCCAGCTTATTCAGATGAACTTGTTTGAGTGTCCAAGCTTCCAGACCATAAAGAAGAGTAGAGAACACGTAACATCGAAGTATTCTCAGGCGTAGTTCTAACCTTATATTCCGACAACAAAAAAAACTTTTTAAGTTTAGTAAATTATGTACGTGCTATTTCAATACGTGTCTTAATTTCTTTGGTTTGGTCTACATCTGATGTTATCCATGTTCCTAAATATTTATAGTTATTAACATTCTCAATTGCAGTATCTTCAATAGTCAATTGGATATTTGCATGTGCAGATTTAGTCATGATCATGCATTTAGTTTTCTTTAAATTTATTTTCAGTCCGTACTCATGACAACGTTCATTACGGCATTGCATTAGGTTCTGTAAATCATTGTTGTTATCCGTAATTACTACTGTATCGTCTGCAAAACGTAAGTTATTCAAAACTTCTCCATTGATAGATATACCTTCTATTGAGTCTGAGAGCGCTTCTTGAAATACCGCTTCACTGTAGACATTGAAAAGTAGTGAGGACAGCATGCAACCCTGGCGGACTCCTCTCTGTATTTTGATATTTTCGGTGTACTGGCTGTCAACTCTTACCTTGGCAGTTTGATTCCAATATAAATTACATATAATTTTCAGATCACGACTGTCAATATTTTTGCTTTTTAATATATCTGAAAGCTTTTTATGTTGAACTTTATCAAATGCCTTTTCAAAGTCTACAAAACATAAGTACATATCCTGATTCATGTCCATGCATCTCTGAGCCAGCACATCCAAGCCGAACAAAGCATCTCTTGTACTCATACCATTTCTAAAGCCAAATTGTGTGTCACTAATCTCATATTCAAGAGTTTTAACAATTCTGCTGTGAATTATTTTTAAAAATGTTTTAAGTGTGTGACTCATTAAAGCTATTGTTCTGTGGTCTGAGCAAGTTGTTGAACTTGGTTTTTTGGGAATTGCTACAAAGGTTGATTGCAGCCATTGTCTGGGGATTGTGGCAGTCTGATATATTAGATTAAAGAGTTCAACCATTACATCAGTAACATTTTCATCGATGAGTTTTAATAATTCGATTAGCACCTCATCTGGTCCAGTACCTTTACCCTCTTTTGTGTTTTTGATGGCATAGATGATTTCTTCTCTTAATATTGGTGGTCCAGTATCCTTGGTGATTTCTAATGACAGTTCTTCTCTTTCATCATTAAATAGTTGTTGAATGTAATTGGTCCAGTGACATAATCTCTCCTTCATATCAGTAATAATATCCCCTTTATAATTTTTAAGGATATTCGTTTTTGTACGCTTTCTAGAACCTGTCATTTCTTTGATTTTTTGTGTAAATTAAAGCTATCGTACTTTTTATCCAGATCTTCTATTTCCTTGCATCTATCGGAGAGCCACCTCTCTTTTGCCTCTCGAATTTTCTTTCTGATGTTTCTCTGAATTTCTTTGTATTTATTCAGGTCTTTTGCTTTATGTTTTCTTTGTTCTTTCATGAGTTCAATAATTTCTACTGTCATCCAAGGTTTTGTTTTTTCTTTAAGTGGTCTGAGGGTTTCTTTTCCAACTGACACAAGGGCATGTTGAATTTTTCACCATTTTTGGTCAATAGTTAGAGGTTCTGCATTATCTTCTTTGACTTTCCTTAAGCTCTCGTTTATTTTAAATTTGGTTTCCACATATATGTTGTCTTGTTTGAGACGTTAATTAACCATGAGGATAACAATTACCGAGTTTTCTTTTCCATCTAAAAGCAATCTTGCCACTTATGCAAGCAGCAAGGACATTTCTCATCTCAGTATTACAATAAAAATAATCAGACTCCTTCAAACAACACCCAAAATAATGTCTCATCTAAACTCTTTACAGTAAACACACCAATCAGCTCCCCCTTCGACAATTTTTTCTACACAATTCTCTCCTACTGAGACTGAAACTACAGTACAACAATCAGCTCCTTTGTCGATAAATTCCTCTATACAATCCTCTCTTACGGAGGATGAAACGTCTAGAAAAATCATTACCTTTCAATAAAATAAGCATACTCCGATAAGCTGCGACCTACCCAATGAGACTCAAATAAATATCTTTGATCAAGATACATCCTCATCCCAGAAACCTAAACGAAACCTATCTAAAATAATATTCCACCCATTAAGAGATAACGAAAATGTCTTTGCTGAAACGAAGCCACGAAGCAGAAAACCAAAAACTCAACAAGAAAACAACATAAAACTAGTAGAAAATCTTAATAAATGCACCAGTCATTTCTTCAAAAAAACTCCAACAATGGACGAATAACACAGGAAGAACTTATTGACTTTTTTGAAAATGCACATAGTTCTTCAGATCCTATTATTGTAGCCAGAACTTACGCGGAGGATATCGAAGGATTGATAGACTTTCTAAAGTCCAAGATATCTCGTTGTTCTCAAATTAAAAACAAAATTACAGAACAAATTTTAAGTCATGCTTCTATCGATGATCCTAGTGATTCCTTTGCAGAGACATATTAATTAAATTATTTTTAATTCTATTATCCAATGGAACCTAAATGAATACCATACCCATTTAAAAGATGTTAAAATTCTTATAAATAAATTTCATCCATCGATCCTATACAAGTTTTTTACTGCTCTTTTCCATTTTATTTAGTCCGTTGCTGCAGTTTTCGAATTTGGTATACCGATTGTTTGTAGATCTTTCTTATACGCTTCTAGTCACTTTTCGTGGCCGTTTTCTGCTGTTCTGACCTTCTACTTTTGGCAGCAAGTCCTTTGTTCACCTTCAGCTTGTAACGATTTAATTTGTCTATTACAGTGGGTATCATTTGCAACAATATATAATTGCCTATAGGGGGTTGTAAGTGGGGACTGAGCAAATACTGGGCCGGAGATAAAGTAGACAAACAAATCGAAACGTTTGCAAACGGCCACTCTTGTTTTGGTTGGAGGGCTGGCTCGTAAGTTAGTGAATAAAGGGAGAGACTGGAAGGGGTTAGCACAAAGAAAGATATAAAAAAAACTTACAGAGGATTCCAGAGGGTTACAGAGAATAACAAGAGGGTTCCTAAATTATTGGATTGAATTAGATGCAGTTTAAAAGATTTCTTTTCTTGGATGGTAAGAAAGGCTTTTTCCTAAAGAATTTTAAAAGGTGAAAATATTTTTAAAGGAAATAATTTACATTACATATTTATCATTACTTGACATCAACATTTATTACAAATATTATTAACAAAATTTGTCAATATACCTTACAATGGCGCAATTTGTAGCAATTTAAACAATTATTATAAATAAAATATCATATTTTTAATTAACATTACTTACATTGAGGTCAATCTTTAAACAAAAGAGAATTGGAAATTATGGTTATGTACCAAATAATAGAAAATGATAATACTGACTGTCATATGTCGAAATTAAATATTAAACTTTTGAAAATATTAATTAAATATTAACGTTAACTCTTAGTTTGTCATAAAAGTAAATATTGTTTATTAATAAAAAAAATGTTTATTATCACTAAAAAAATTTTAACCAAAAGTACCTTAAATCACTCTGGCTGATATTTCATTTAAGAAAGTTTTTGGGATTCGAATTAAATCAAAAATCGCTGTCCCACACAAACTGCTAATGGTGTGGGACGACCATGGAACATAAAATGGATAATTCCTGGGGACGTAGATAGAACACTGACTCGGATGACAACCAAACTGTACTCTTCAAAACTCGGCTGCTTAATTCTTGTTTAAAACCATGTGGACCTCTCAAATGGTCGGAAACGCAGTTTTACAAATATCTCACACAGGACACAGCACAACAAAACAGTGATTAACTCAACAAAAACTGCCAAATAGCAACTTGAGCCCTAATTCACCTCTCAACTTAAAAAAATTGTCGGCTGTGAAGAAGTACACGCCAAAAGCCATTTTTTCCAAATCCAAATCTCAACTTTCACAGTTACCATACTTTGGTTACAAAAAGAAAAACGAATAACGAAAAAAACAATAAGAAATTTAAAGAAAATCTGGACTAAACACTGAAATGGACTGCTTCTGACAGCGAATTAAGAATATTTTTCGGTGTTTTAACATATACGAGGGGAAATCGAAATGCTACAACCTTTTGTCTGCTATCCTTGCAAGATGATCTAACCATCTAAGACTCTTTGTTCTAACAATCTGGTTTAATTTCTGGTTAATTTCTGGTTCCCCGTACAGCTCTATTATCTCTGCTTTTGTCCCCTAACAACGTCCTCATAGTGTTTTACTCCCCCAAATATATTTTTTTCTTTAAATACTTAAATCCCAGATGTTCAAAATAATTTCTCGATTTTTGTTCACAATATATGTTTCGCTTCCAAACAGGACCGTGGGTTGTATCTCTGTTCGGTATAGTCCAATTTTGTCTTTCTAAAAATGTTTTTTGCACCTAGTTATTTGTGTAGAGCGCCACCGGTTCCTTTCTCTTAAAATCCGCTTCTAAATTTCTTGGCTTTCTTCTACTTTACTTGTTAAGGTTACTCCTAGATACTTAAGCTTTGTCATTTTTTGAAGTAATACTCTTTACTCTCGTTATTCGTGGTAGTCTTAAGTTGTGTGTCTTCATATGTCGTCTGCCTTAATTTCATATACTTGGTTTTTTGGTCATTAATAATTAATCTATACTCTTTAGCCTTTGAAGAGTTTGAAAATCCTCAGCAGTTCCCGTTTAGGTTTTAATGCTAACACTACATCGTCCGCAAAGGTCAGGACCTGTTGTACGTTTTGTAGGTACCTGTTTTAAATAACTGATACTTCTTTTTATTTATTACGTTCACGATTAGATTCACAGCTATCATCTTTTGCTGGTGTCGCCGTAATGTCGGGTGACGGTTGACTAGGAGGTCCTAAAACAATTTTTTGTATACCAGACGTGCATCGCAGTTAATCAAAAAAATTGTCAAAAATATTTTAAAATTTTTTATAATTATAATGTATTATAGGTTATTCCACGAATATACGACTGTTTTGGATTATTACGACAACTTATATTTTACTGTGCAAGTAGAAGTATGAAAGTAAATTGGTCTAAACAGTATTCCAACAAAATGGATTTACTGTTAGTTTGACACTTACACTAAAATTATTTCAGTTAATATATGTTCAGATAGACGCAAAATTTATTGTGAAATTTAATCCGAAAATAACAAAAATTTTTACGCAAACGGTCCTACAAATAAATACAATGAGTTCTATGAAGCCAAAATGTGTTCACAAGACATTTGGGTTGGGTTTCCGTGAAATGTAAATTCCAAAGAGGCGTGCCGGGTTCCCTTGATATCACACTTTTTATTACTATATTAGATACTACAACTGTAATAAAAAGAAATGTACTTTTAATATCAATGAAAAGAATTTGGCAGAACGATGGTTTAGAAACCAGAAAAAGGATCTATAATTTCACTTTGTTAGTTTTAAATATTTGTTTGATTTGAGTGGATGTACTCTTAAAAGTTCCGAAAGTAAAGGGTATAACATACCGGCTATTGATAGTTGAAGTACCGAGTCATTACCGACATTAAAAAGTAACGAACATTTATATACAGTTTCATATATCGCCGACTGATTTTAGTTTTAAAAACTGCCCGTATAGAGGTGTCCGATGAAGAAAGGTGCCGTTAAGAGAGAGTTTTGTGTAGTGTATTTGTTTACTGAAGCCAAAAACGCCGAGACGTGTTTTATATGTAGACAACTTTGTATTTAATGTACTTTCCTATGGTGAATTTCTGTAAATCTAATGGTTGATAGTTTTAGGAGATTAGGAGAATAAGAGAATAAGTAAGTTTTTTTGTTTCCTTAATACTAATTGAATATTTGACTAAATAATTTACACTGTTTAACCACCTAAGTATTGTTACACTTCGTTTAAATCACTTAATTTAAAAAACAACTTGTTTAAAATACTAAAATCAATGATAGTAATTATATACTTCAAAATCTAAATTATAACTATTCTATAAACTATCAACTCTATATTTACATCATGACTTCATATTTAAATTTTAAGTCATAACAGTATTTTAAAAATAGGGAGAATTTACTATTGTACAATTCAGCACATTGGACCATTCAAATAGAGAC
Source organism: Diabrotica balteata (assembly GCA_918026665.1). Lineage (NCBI taxonomy): Eukaryota > Metazoa > Arthropoda > Insecta > Coleoptera > Chrysomelidae > Diabrotica > Diabrotica balteata. The sequence continues at coordinate 173,143,060 of OU898276.1, forward strand.
CTTAAACCGAATTTAAAACAGTCGTATATTCGTGGAATGGAGTATAACTATGTTTATAATAAAATAAAAGAACTTTTACGTTGCAAACATAATGCAGATACTTGTAAACTTTAGAAGTCTTGAAAAAGAACCAGTCTTGTCTCCTGTCTCGTTCCGTGTCATCCCGTGTCCCATCCTGTGTCGTCCTGTATCTCATCCCGTGTTATGTCCCATGTCCCGTCCAGTGTCCCACCCTGTGTCCCGTTTTCTGTCCCGTCTAGTATCCCGTCCCGTATTCCGTCCCGTACCTATCAGTGTCTCGTCCCGTGTTCTGTCGCGTGTCCCGTTGCTTGTCTTGTCCCGTTGTCGGTCCCCTGTCCCGTCCAGTGTCCTGTCCCGTGTCCTGTCCCGTGTCTTGTTCCGTGTCCCGTCCCGTGTCACGTCCCGTGTATTGTCCCGTATTTCGTTCCATGTCCCGTCCCGTGTTCTATCTTGTATCCCCTCCCGTGTCCTCTCCCGGGTTCTGTCCATCCTGCGTCACATCCCGCAGCAAAAAACTCTGTCTCGTCCCGTGTCCCGTACCGTATTCCATCCCGTGTCCCGTTTCGTGTCCCGTGTTCTGTCACATGTCCCCTGCCGTGCCCTCCCGGGTCCTGTCCGTCCGACGTCGATCCCGCAGCAAAAAATGATGTCCCCTTTCCGTCCTGTTTTGCCCGACAAAGTGCAGGATGGCACTTTCTGCGTTTATTCCTACTAAAATCTATACGAACAAGCTGAATCTGTCTAAAAATGTTTATTTTGGACCTAAAAAAGATTCAAAACTGTTTGCCACTCTTACCCCCAGACTTCTCCCTAAAACCCTCTGTGAAAGGTAAAACCTTTAAGTTTTACGATCAACGAAAAATATCGTTTTATCAAGAAACTGTAGGACGTAGAAAAAAAAGTTTCAAACTGGAAATATAGCCAAAATAATTTTAGATAAAAATGTTTATAAGGACTTTTTTAGAATAAAACGTTCTTTTAATCGAGTTTTTAAATAAAGTTTGTTGTCACCTCGATAATACACCCTCTGTGGCTCAGCGGTAAGAGCGCCTGTCTTTAAATCTAAAGGTCGTGAGTTCGAATGACTTAGCAAAGACAATGACGTCGACTTTGCTAAGTATCAAGACAATTGATACACCCAGTATTGATACAATACTAAACCATTACATTACAGAGAAAGCGGAGTGACACAGTATTTAAATACAACTTTCCTGAACGTTGGATTGTTCATGGTAGTTATATTCTTGTGGTTAGATATTAATATAATTATTTAATTATTAAACATTTCAAAAAATACTTATTATTATACTTATAACACTTATAAGTATAATACTGCAGCAGTTTCTTTAGAAACAATGACGCTATTTAATATGAGACGATATTTTATGCAATGTATTGACAAATGAATTAAAGAAAATGGTGGACATAGTGAACGCTTACTTTGACAAAATGTTTAATGTTATTTACTTTAACTCTTTCTTAATTTGGTTTGTAAATAAAATGTTTTGATTATGACTTTAATTTAATACAAATTGAAATAAAATATTTGATGTAAAATCCAATTATTCTGTTATTTTATCAAATCCTATTATTATTTATCCTGCTGATACATTTATTTTATTTAATATTTCGTTAATTATTGACTTTATTAAGGTATTTTATACCAAAATTCAGAAGTATTGGTGTTTTTATCTATTTTTCTTTGATTGCCTGGAGTAATTGCGTTAAATCAGAATTATGCAGTTGATTGTAAAATGCGATTATCTCGAAAACTATTGGGTTTTTAAGTTATTAACAAGTATACCTTTTTTTTTGTTAAAATAATGTATCTTTAATATTTTTTATTTTAAATGCCGGTAACTTGAAGAACAAAAAAGTTAAGTGCTAATTTATGCCACGTATGTGGCATATGTGGCGCCCTCTATTAGCTATATCAAAGTATTTATTAAATTATAATTCCAGATATTAAGTAGTACCCAGCTGTAAATTTTTGTATATAAATGTTTACAAACATGAAAGTTATAACGAAAAACAAAATTTTAAATTTTAACTTTAACACCCTGTATCTTTTTTAATATCAACATTTTATTAAAGCAAGTTGGCTGTAATCATAATATTTTAAAGTATATAATCTGTGGTTTCTTTTTGTACAATTACTTAAGGACCACCCTGTAGAACCAACCAATCTTTATGGACAATGTTAAATCATTATTTTTTCGTGATTCAATATAATTTATACAATAAACACCATATATATTTCAATAGAAATGTCTTACTATTTTTATTATTGTTATAAAGTACCATAGTTTTTCCGATCAAATGTAATACAAAGCTATATACTATAAAATATTATTGAGATATTATTTTATGTAAAAGAATTTATTTTTGTAAAACACAAGCAAAAACAATTTAAACATTTTTGTAATATTAATAGCAGAGCAGCGTATACAGATTCTCAAACAATTTTCTTCGAGTACCATGGACAAGTCAACATTCCAAGAATAAACTTAATTCTTGGGAGACTGGACATACAACACTGAGCAGAGAAAGAATTCAAATTAAATCTATTTACTCAGAAAAGGACATTTCTACAGCTCTTGTTCGCTAGCAACTATTTTCTGGACTCTTCTTTTTGTATTTCATGTTAGGGCTCCCGTTCTAACTACGAGCAAAATCAACAAAATGTTGAAATATTTGTTTTCGTGTTACGGTGTTGGCCGTTATATTTTTCTTACTTTGCTTTTAACTTTATTTAGTAACTAATAATGTCACATAAATGTATCTTTAATTAATCGGTCTCTTACAAGGTGGTAATGAATTTTATAATTAAAACACTAAAAAAAGTGTTTTCAAATTCTTTTCAATAATTAGTATTATTAAATTTTTAAGTTTCAGTGTTCGTTTTAATTTATTTAAAAAACTTACTTATTGAATCTCATAGGCAGTCAAATATTTTGTATATATACCTCGAATACATGTCAGTTTGAAATAAAAATAATTATGTAACGATGAGTCCAAGCCATCACCGTTAAACCAGCGTGCGCGCAAACCAACCCATGTAGTAGGAGTGTATCGACAGTAGAAAGGGCAAAACTAATTACCAAGCTCCGCTATATAAACCGCAACATTTCCTCATAGAGGGAGAATCGACAGGTGTTGACTGAAGGTTCTCTTCTTCCCTACCCCGGCTTGTGGACGTGTTGAGTGCACAAGTTGTTCTGTTCCATACCGCCGTTACCCGAAGAGCGTGTTGAGCTCTTCATTACCCGTACTCTGAAGCAGTCGTGTTAAGACTGTCGAGGAGTGTCCTATTAACCCGAATAACTCCGAAAGGAACGTGTTGAGTTCCTTTCCTTTCTTTGTACCTATCGTCCGCTGTTATTAAATCGATACAACGTTCTCGTAAAATTTCAAATACACACTCGCTTGCCGATAAGACTAATTTCATATGACAAGGTCAAACTTAATTTGAATAAATAGGCCAGGTACTGAGAAGACTAAACCAAATTGTAAATATGAACATAAGATTTTTGTCAATTTAATTTAAGGAAGACAATAAAGTTTTATTTTTATTTTGGACTCTGTCTCTGACTGTCCAAAAGCTACCCGGATAGTGACTCCTACGAGAGGGCATCACTATTATATATCATTTATAGTTTTATTTCAAAATACTTTATAGAAGGTACCTATATAATTGACACGATCCTTTTGGGCTACATCATAAAACGTTTTAGAGCTAAAAACTCCATCATTAGTGTATTATTTTAAGGTGTGCTGATATTACAAATATTATAGATTTGATTTTCCTTGTGAAGGATACTTTAACTAAAACAATTTTTTAAAACATTGCTACTATTCATCATCACAAGTGGCTCGACAATCCGTTGTGGATCTTGGCTTGTTCCCAAAGAAGTCACCACTTCTGTCGATTTCTGGCAACTCACCTCCATCTTCTAACCCTTAGAATCTGCAGGTCTTCTTCGACATCATCAATTTATCTAATTTCGTCGTCGTCCTCTGCTTCTTGTGCCCCCTGCTTTTGAAAATGTTAATCTCTTCGTGTATTCGTGATCTGACATCCTCGCAATATGTCCAGCCCATCTAAGTCTCTGCACTTTATTGAATTTCACAATATCTGGATCGGTATATAACTGATAGTTCAAAGTTGTATTTTCGACACCATAGCCCATTTTCATTTACAACCCCAAAAATCTTTCTAAGATTTTTTCTTTCAAAAATAAACAAGCCTTTCATCATTTTGAGATTAGGTCTACATTTCAGCCCTTTATATTAAAACCGATCTTATTAAGGTCTTGTATATATTAAGTTTTACTGCACGTTTTATATTTTTATTTTTAAATGTTTCTGGAGACCGTGAACAGTTCTGTTTGCTATTGCTATGTATCTTTTTATTTCGTCGGTTGTCGTGTTTGTTGCGTTTAGTAGCGATCCAAGATATGTAAATTCTTTGACTTGCTGGAAGGCATGGCTGTTAATTTAAATTCTCTGTTGGATATTTTGTGGGTTTCGAGGGTTTTTAGAAACCACCATATATTTGGCTTTTTCCTCGTTTATCACAAGTCCTAATTAACTTGCTTCGTCTGCAAGCCTTGTAAAACAATGCACCATGTCTCTCATACTTCTGTCTACTATAACTATATCGTCATACTAAACAGATGGGCGGACCATTTTAAAGAACTACTTAGCGGCCATCACGAAGGTAGCGAGATTGAGGATCCCATGTTTAGAATTAATAAAGATGATCGGCAACCACTTCCAACCGAAGACGAAATTAGAGAAGCCATCGCAACACTGAAAAATAATAAAGGTCCCGGTTCGGATAATCTCCCTGTCGAACTTTTCAAAAATGGCGGCGACCCCCTTATGAAACACATGCATAAACTGATAACTGCAATTTGGCAACAGAAAGAAACACCCACAGACTGGAAGTTAGGTGTACTGTGTCCTATACACAAAAAGGAAGACACGATAGTGTCTGATAATTATAGATGCATCACTTTACTCAATATGGCATATAAAGTGTTGTCCAACGTATTGTACAAAAGACTCCTCCCCTACGCCGAACAAATAATTGTAGAATATCAGTGCGGTTTCCATCCTAATAAATCAACAACGGACCAGATATTTACAGTGAGGCAGATCCTTGAAAAAACCCTAGAGTTCGGCGTCGACACCCACCACATATTTGTTGACTTCAAAGCCGCATACGACTCCGTTAATAGAAATAAACTTCTACTTGCTATGGTAGAATTTCGCATTCCGTTTGATCTTGTCCGGTTAACTAAACTTACACTCACAGGTGCAGAGAGCATGGTAAAAATCCAAAATGATCTCTCAAGACCCTTCCATTGCAAAAATGGACTAAGACAGGGTGATGGACTATCGTGTCTCTTATTTAACCTGGCATTAGAAAAAATAATTTGAGAGTCGCAGATTACTACGAATGGTACTATCTTTAACAAATCAGTACAAATTGTCGGATACGCAGATGACATAGACATCATAGGTAGGTCCACAGAATCTCTGACTGAAGCATTTCGGTCGTTAAGAGCATCTGCACACAGAATGGGACTAAATATAAATGTTCAAAAGACCAAATATATGTGTTGCACTAGGTCAAGCAACCCGACACCTACACGAATAACAATTGATGACCTAGAACTGGAAGGTGTTGACACCTTCATATACTTAGAGTCGCTGCTAACCAAAGATAACAACGTCAGTAAAGAAATCAAAAGAAGAATAGTGCTCGCCAATAAATGTTACTATGGCTTAAGAAGACAGATGGCCTCAAAAATGCCTAGAAAAATTAAACTGACTGTATACAAAACACTAATAAAACCAGTGCTAACATATGGTTCATAAACTTGGACACTAACACAGAACGACCAAGAATTGCTCAAACGTTTTGAGCGAAAAATACTAAGACGAATATTAGGAGGCATAAAAGAACAAGGTTTATGGCGCAGATGCTACAATTTTAAGTTGTATAGAAGATTTGGAGAATTTAATTATATAACCTTCTATCATCTTGCACCTACTCAGAAGAAAATTTTAATTTTACTTTTCTTTCTTTCTTATTTTTATTGTGTTTATTATTTCGCATTCTTTGTCCATTTCTTGCAATACTTCCGTATTAGTTTTCTTCTGTGTTTATGCTATTCTAAACATCCTACTCTAACACCACACTTTAAAGTACTGTAACTTATGTATGTGTTCTTGCATTAATGTCCAGGTTTTGAGTCTATATTGCAGCATCGAAAATACGTAGCATCTCAGTGCTCTTACTCTCCGTTCTAATCTAAGATCTTTGTTGCTGAGAATTGTTTTCATTTTTACAAACACTTTTCTTGCTATTTTTATCCTAGGTCTTATTTCGGTTGTTTGATCATTATTGTCTCAAATCCAGATTCCTAGGTATTTTTATTTATGAACCATTTCTATCGGTACATTTCCCAAATGTATCTTTGTTGGTATATTTGTGTTTTTTTTTGTTATTATCACATATTTGGTCTTTTTTATATTCATTTTTAGTCCGTATTTTTCACAGAAACGGTTTGTTTTGTTTAGCAGTAATTAGAATTGTCCCGCAGAGCTTGCCATGATCACGGTCTCATCTGCATATCTTATGTTGTTAATATATCTTCCCTTAATTATTATTCCTTCACTTGGAGATAGTAATGCTTCCTCAAAAACGGCTTTACTATATACATTAAATAGTAACGGGGACATAATACATCCCTGTCTAACTCCTCTCCTGATTTCAATTTCTGGAGTGAGTTAGTTATCTATTATGATTTGTGCTCTTTGATTCCAGTAGAGGTTTGTTATTATTTGTGAGTCCCTATGGTCTATATTTTTTGTTTTTTTGGTCTCAACGGCTGAAACATATCTCTATGATTGCTTATTTGAATGGCCTCAAAATAGTTCCCCTTACTTTTGAATGTAATCTGTACGATTTAGATAAGGTTTTTAAAAGACTAAAAACTATTTTTTAACTTCACGTTAATGGTGCCAAATATGTTTTCTTTAGCACTGCAAAAGTAAAATATCTTGAACATAAATTTAATCAGGATAGTTTTAACCTCTGCCCAAACAATATAGCAGCAATTAAGGACATGCGTGCTTCTCACAATATAAATCATGTTCTAAGTTTTCCAAAAACTTGCTCTTGCTACCAAAGATTTGTACCAAATTTTGTGGAAATACCTATCCCAATCTTTTAGCCAACTTACTCTAAAGAGATCTACTTATGAATGTGTTTCCTCCCAAGAAAAGATATTACCCGAAATTAAGGGTCTCTTGGCTCACTCTCCTATACTGGATTGAAAAGTAATTGCATCTTCAAACAGTGTTTGGTCTCAAAAGAAAACAGTTGGAATTTACCTGCCATTACTATACCCTCTGGACCATCGACTATAGAATTTTTGAAAAACTCAGTAAATTCTCCACTTCAAATGCTTTTTTACTGATACTCTACTTGAACATATCATTACACAAACTAATCTTTATGCTGGACAAAGGGGAATGGATAGTTTAAATGTAAGTTATGATGAAATTTCTGTCTTGTTGGGAATAATCTTATTATCTGGTTACCACCAACTGCCGAGTAAGTGGATGTATTGGCAAAATAAACCTGACTGCATGGTAGCTATAGTTGCAGAAGCAATGAGAAGCCGTCGATTTGAGGATATATTACGGTATCTCTATCTAAATGATAACTCGAAGATAAACACTGATAGGTTTTACAAGGTCCGTCCTATATCTGATTATCTAAATAATTCATGCAAGCAAGTATCAGTTGGAAATTCAGTTGCTGTAGATAAGAGCATAGTCCCTTATTATGCATATCATCCAAAAAAACAATTTATACAGGGCAAACTTATTCGTTTTGGGTTTAAATTGTGGGTTTTAGCAAGCCCTAATGGATTTGCGTCTCATCCTGAACCATACTGCGGTGCACATACAAAGCTTCCTGATACTGGACTTGGACAAGGAGGAAATGTATTACTAGGACTGTCTGAATATGCCAACGTTTCTAGCGTAATAAAATTATATTTTGACAATTTATTCACTTCTTTGTCCTTACTTGAAGAACTGTCTAAACGAGACTTGGGAGGAACTGGAACATTGCGAGAAAATAGAATAGCAAAATGGATGAATTTACCTACGAAACAATTTTTCAAGAAATGTGATAGAGGGACGACACATTCCACATTTAATGGAAAGCTAATAGCCATTAGATGGAATGACAATGCGGTTGTAACAGTAATATCAAACTGCCATACAGAAGTGCCGTTTAAAAATGATCAGCGGTTTAGTAAACGTAAAAAAATAGAAGATGATGATTAAAATGCCTGATGTCGTTTCCCACTATAATTCTAATATGAGAGGTGTTGACCTAAATGATCAGTTCACTGCTCAATATAGATGCAAAATTCGCAATAAAAATGGTGGTGGCCACTCTATGCTTGATCTGTGGATGAATTTTGTGTTCAAGGTTGGCTTCTATATACGCTTCTAGGTCACGAATTACCATACGTGCAATTTATGGCAAAAGGCCATAAACCATTAACCATAAACCCGGGCCGCATACGCCGTTTTCCACTTCCGCTGTTTTAGAAGATCTAAGAACGGACAAGAAAAATCACATTATTGCGAAAGAAGACTCAAAGTACCGCAGATGCAAAATGTGTCAAAGAAGAACAACATACCTGTGTAATAAATGTAATGTACATCTACATGTGAATTACTTTGAAACTTTCCATAAATAATTTCCATAATATGTATCTCTAGTTCTGTTAAAGCACGATTAGTTTTTAATACATTTCTATTACATAGAAAATTTTTAGTTACTACCAAACCGTAAGCGCTCAGTGGCAACTAATGTTGCCACTCATTTTGACAATCTTTTGACAGACCTTAATTTTTTTATGTATTTTTTAGCAAATATGTAACACCATTTGTAGTAAAACCGATAAAAAAATTTACAACTTTTTTAGTTCTGAGCACTAATGGGTTAATTATGATAGATGGTATCTTATATCGTTCTTCTGAGCATAATGGGGAGGCAGCTTAGTTATTTGCGCAAAAATTTTTCATCAGAGAAGTACTTATTACAAGAAACTGACGTTATGATTAAATGCAACCTCCGAGCAAGACGGCATAATTGAAATAATAATTATGAGATCAGGTTTTTTTGTAAATTGATAAATTCCCATGTTTAAAATAAGTTATACAGTTTTACATCATAAACGGTTGTGTACGTAGTAGATAGTTAAGGAAATAATTGAGTTGTTGGTTAACTTTTTTTCCTCCCTCGTATCAAAACCTATACATTCCAGCAATTTTCTCTGAAGTCCCATAACGAATAGATCGTATTTGATCTTTTTACCTTCTAGAATTTATTCCATACAATATATCAGAAAATATAATAAAACAGATCAACAGATATAACAGAAATAGGATATCGATCCTTGTAAACGACAAATTTCATATCTAGACGTCCTCAAAAAACTTTTTTTGTCTAAAACAAAAATATTCGCTTTCGAAATGGAAAGCAATATCGAATAAATGTTATGCGACTTTTTGTCAGCTTCAATTCCCATTTGCACCTCACTTTTTGGTCCTAAAGTTTGTACGAAACTCGGCTCATAATAAAAACTGGCTGGTATAGTGATCTCGAATAAAATCAATAGAGATGAGTCGGTCCCAAATAAATCGTTCAGTAGGAACGGTACATTAGAGTAAATAAAATAAGCCCATTAACAGAAAAATAGATAACAAGTTTTAAATTTTGAAGCTACATGTTGGGTTCTAAACGAGTGGATTTAAATGTTTAAAAATGTTAGTCAGTTTATAAAAAGCATTTTGAAACAAGCAGTTTATTTTTTTTATTTCGAATTAACGTGTCTAGATATCTTTGGTCATTAACACGGGAGCAAATCTTTACACTAGTACTTACATGATTATGATTAGAAACTGGATTACATGCTCTAAAAAAGGTTAAAATATGCATACAACATGCACTTAACCCTCCGTTAGTCGCTAGGAAAAACTGAGCATCAAGAGTCGCTACGGTGTCTGAGACCGACAATTAAAAAAAATTGTTTTTAATATAAAATTCATACAAATATTTTATATTGTGTATAGGAATAACTAAAAAATATTTTTGAAAATATTTTATTGAAAAAAAAAACAGATACAAAATGAAAAACACTATAGTAAAAAAAATACATTGTGAATATTGTTCTGAAGCTATTTTCTTGTGGCATTTTAAAGTAATTACTGTTTAAATGGGAATAAGCCACAATTAAAGGTTAAAGTAAGTTTATTGATAATATTTACATCGGATATCGTTCTCAAAATACAAACATTAGTTTGTATTACGTACTATACAATTTTCTTGTCTTGTTCTAACATTTTACGGTGGAATAACCTTTTTTCATCTAGTAACGCTATATTTTCCAATAAACGCTAAGGTATTACTTCCACTTTCTTTTTTCTCATCTGTCACATCTTGTTCCGATTCATTTTCTCCATCACCACCTCAATTTGATCTATTTCGCTTTCACTTCCCTCATCGTCAAAATAATTTTCATCGTCGGTACGAATCATGTCCATAATTCCAACAAGCGTTTGAATCAAAGTTGTTTGGCTTCAAAGAACATCTATAAATAAGAATTGACAAACACTTACCGATAAAATGTGATAATAAGATGATAAATATTTACCTGTTCTGCAAGTTCTGCAACAAATAATAGCTACACCGTTAGTCGCTACGGACTCTGGCACCGAAAATAACTGTAAAACTCACACAACTGTACCCAGGAATGTAAGTATGTACACTAACACAAGTTTGGTTGATATGGAGAGGTACAGAAAGTGGCGATAGAAAAATAACAGTTATTTGTAAATCCCGAATGAATAATTCTGTCGTCGGTGTGTGAGACCGATAGCGACTAACGGAGGGTTAAAAGTAACATTTGCAGAGAATATAATTACATCTCTTCCCACTGTTAATGTCGATGTCCTCGTCAATTATAGAAATTATCCTTCTCCGAGCCAGTAATTTTTTTTTCGGCCCGTTCTGGAAGAAGAGGTTTCTCAAATAATAAAGTCGCTTAGTAATTCTAATTGTAGGGACGTTCACGAGATAAATAGCAAAATTTTAAAAGAAACTTACCAAATAGTTTTAACACCTTTTACTCATCTTATTAATTTAATTCTATCCACCGGAGTATTTCCAGAAGTACTAAAATACTCAAAAGTACTACCAATCTACAAAAAAGGTGATTCCTCAAAAACTGACAATTACAGACCCATAAGCATTGTTTCTACTTTTGGGAAAGTGATTGAAAAGGTTATCAAACAACAATTTTATTCCTATTTTGAGTCAAATAATTACTTTAGCAACTCACAATATGGATTTAGAAGTGCTCGTTCTACTACGAACGCGGTATTTAATGTTGTGAGCGAGGTGATTGAGGGGCTTGAACGCGGCAATCGCATAGCAATTTCTCTTTGTGACTTATCAAAGGCTTTTGACTGCGTTTCACACGACATTTTGCTCCACAAATTAAATTACTATGGAATCAGAGGTATCCCTCTTAAGCTTATAACTTCTTATCTATGTGGCAGACACCAGGCGGTAGTGTCTAAAGGTCATCTCTCTGATTTTCTATCCGTAAAACATGGAGTCCCACAAGGTTCGGTCTTAGGACCTCTTTTGTTTATTATTTATGTCAACGATCTGCCTAAATTCATATCTCCGTACAAAACCATACAATTCGCAGATGATACGACATACGTTATATCAGGAAAAAATAATGATGATTTAAAAATGTCTCATGAGGAAGTTTCTACTAAATCTAGCTCATGGTTTGCTGCAAACAAACTAAAACTTAACTCTGATAAAACGCAAAATATGGTTATATCTGCAAGTAATTTACACAATGATCTAGTTAACAAAGAGACTGTTAAACTATTGGGAATAACCATAGATAATCGACTCAACTGGTCTGCTCATATCTCACACCTTAAGAAACAGCTATCCAGTTCATTATTTGTTATTCGCCAACTAGCAAGGGTTGTCAACTTTGAAACATTAAAAATGACATATTTTTCTTTATTCCACTCTCACCTAAACTATGGTTTAATTATATGGGGCAATTCAACAAATGCACTTCAAATTTTTAGAATACAAAAGAAAGCTGTCAGGATTTTAGCAGGGGTTAGTTATCTAGAACACTGCCGACCTTTCTTTATCAAATTCAAAATTATGCCGCTACCTACTCTGTTGATATTTCAAGTTTTAACTCAAATTCACAGAAAACGTGCCCATTTAATAAAGCAGTCTGATGTCCATGTTCACAATACGCGAAACTGTCACTACCTACGAACAAATCGCTGTAGATTAAGTCTTTCAGAAAAAAATAGTCTTAATTATAACTATTACAATATTTTACCAAAAAGTATAAAAGAGCTAAGCTGTAATAGTTTCGATAAAGTTATAAAAAAATATCTTTTAAAACATTGTTTTTACTGCTCAGAAGAATATATGACTCATTGCAGAACATCCACTGAACTGCTTACCGTAACTTTGCCATAAATATTTTTCTGTTTAATATGTTTTCATGTTTGTATTATTTATCTGTTTAATATGTTTTCATGTTTGTATTATTTAATGTTTTATTATTTAATACTATGTATGTTTTTTTTTGACTTGCTACAAACAATATTTGTATATGTTATGTAGTTAAATAAATACTCTACTCTACTCTACTCTTCCAAATATGCGTTTATTATATGCAATATGCATTTATATATGCACTTTAAAAAAATATTTTTTAATTTTTAGGGCTTGAAATTTGGTGAGAAATAAAATGATAGTATAACAAGAGAGTGCTTATTTATTACTACATTTAATAAAACAATATAAATGAAAATTCACAATAAAATGTCCTCGTTCGTGTTGCAGAATATAATCATAAAATGTTCAATGTTTTCAAGAGTACTGTTATGCCTTCTATCAGTTAATATGTGTTTATATGAGGAAAACGATCTTTCAACATCACAGGATGTAATTGGCGCAAACATAAAATTTGACACTAGCGAGGGATCCATATTAATAACTTCGTTAAAGCTTCCATTGATTATGTTATTTATTGATCGCAATAAGTAAAAGCCTTCATTCCGGTTTAAAACGTCACTAAATTTATCTTTAATTTTTTTTCCAATTGTCCCTGAAAGATTAACTATTCTTTCTTTGACAGAATCAACAATGCAAATACTATCATTTAAAGATAATTTTTGACTCTCTAGTTTTGTAATAGAGTTTACAATTATGTTTAAATTTGCTTTTATATAGGATAGTTTATTCTGAACAGAATTCTCACTAAAAATATTTTGACATTTCTGAACAGCAATACAACAAGAAGGATCAAAATTTGATATAACATTTTTCATATCAATATAATTATTTGCAAGAAATATGGCACTATTCAAGTACGTCCCCCATCTAGTCAACACTGGTTCCGGTGGCAAAGGGATATCGGGAAGCATCTCCCTATATACTTCTACTCGCAATGGTGCTTTTAAAAATACTTTCTTTACATTGTTGATTAAAGTGTTTACATTTGGAAACTCGAGTCTAACTTTCTCTGCACCCTGTTTAAACCATGCGCTAAGCATGTACAATGAATTAAATTCGGAAAAAAAATCTTAAGACAAGTAACAGCTTTAACCATGTAGGAAGCGGCATCGCTAACTAGTAGCAAAATTTTTCAGAAGGTACTTGATTCGGTAAAAAGAAATTTGTCAAAGATTAATTAACAAATCGAGCAATTGTTGCATAGTTGGTTTTTTCTAAACATTTTACGCTGATTAAATACGACTTGTTGGAGTCATCAGCTGAACTGTTTAAAACTCCAATAATTAAATTCGCGATTTGCCGATCGTTGGCGTCAGTAGTCTCGTCGACTGATATCCACAGATATTCATCTGTTATCCGGCTTTTATTATTTTCAATAACGTCTTTATAATATGCCCTCACATATTTCCTGCGAAGAGTTGAAGAACTTGGTACCTGTACTGACTTATTTTTAACTTTAGAACATGTTTTCAAAAATTTTGACACACCTTGCTATCCAATTTATACAGTGGAATATTGCAATTTACAAAAAATTGCATACATCTTTTGCAAACATTTCTTGCCCCAGTCGATGTGTGATGATTTTGAATAATGTTGTTCTGTAGAAGCTGCTGGCGTGGTTTCTTGAAGTCCTTAGATAATTTATATTGGTGGAGAGCCGTTTTCAGGTGTTGGTAAATTTGGAATTTTTTTTTCACATGGAATCTGTAATAAAACGGTTTAGTAAATAGGAGTCTAATGCAATAATATGGACTCCAAATTTTTAAAGTAACTTATATTTTTTTTCTCGAAACTAAAACTACCACCAATAGTCAAACTGTTACATGTTAAGTATAGATATGAGATTTTAAATTAAATTTTTTAATCGTTAAAATATAAGTGGATTCACCTTTTTATCACAAATAATACAGAAAACACTTTCATTGTCTATAATCTTTATTTCACTGTTGCCACCAACCCAACTCCGCAATAGACTTGATTTTTGTTTCGCTACTTTCGGCGTATTTAAAAAAAAAGAAATTATTTTTACTTTATAAGCACAATATTTACAATCACAAGTTGCTTTGCCAACTTGTAAAAAGAATTTAAAAACGAATTTACTGTATAATACCTACCTGCATGTTGGCCCTATTCTTCTGATAAATAATTCCCAGATGGGTTTTCCCAAACAATAAAACTTGTAGATTGAATAGATATTTGCAATAAAATTATTTTGTAGTTACGTTACCCAGTATTTGCTATAAATAATTTCAGGAAACTAGTTTTTAAATAAACATACCGACGTCAAAACACTTCACACTTGTATTTTGATATAAAAACATATAGTTAAAATTTTTTTAAAAAAGTGTCGTCCAAATTTATGTAGTAGCATAACGTTTTCGATCTGAACAAATCGTTAGATCTGAAAGTTCTGATCGTTAGATCTGAACAAAAATGTTAAAAAATCGAGCAGGGAAACATGTAGTCCCCAAAGTAATAAAATTGTATCCATTGTCATCGACCTAGAGTCACAACATAATCCAAATTTGGAATAATGTAAACCCATGTATGGATGCAATAGCCACAAATTTATTGTTGACTTCAACTACATAAGGCACTGAGGATGATCCGATGCTACTACATAAATTTTGTAGACATTTTTTTGCAAAGTTTTAACTATATCTGTACCGTAGAGGTAAAGGGTAGTAACTCCATTTTTTTCTAATTTGGACTTAAAACTGTGGCTAAGCTTAATATGTTCCAATCTTATTTGTGACAAAAGATGGTATGTGAAGTATTACTGGTGGCCTAGATATTCTTATAAGAAAAAGTAGTATATCCTTTCGAGAACGAGGTAAAGCATAGTAACTCCATGAGCTGTCGGATTTGTTTATCGGGAACGCTATTTCGTAAACAGCAGTATCTCCACACTAGTGTTAGTCACCTTAATTGTCAGAGCGATCCAAAACTGCCAAGAAATATCTAGGACTAGAATTAACCTGTGAAAAAATGTACAAATTATATACCTTAAAGTGTGAAGAAGACCACATTCCAAAGAAAAAAAATTTATAATAATGATTTTAATTTAGCATTTAAATCGGTTTCCGTGGATACTTGTGATAGTTGCGATCGGTTTATGCTACAATAAAAAAAAAACTGTTCCGAGCAAGAAACAATAACATTACGGCGAAATTATGAACAGCATCTTCAAGAAGCAGAAAGTCGATACAAAATGAAAGCAAACGATAAAAAGGAAAGCAGACAATCAGCTGGAAAAACTAAAATTATAATGTGTGATTTGCAGAAATGCTTGCCTACGCCTTGTTTTACAAATAACCAAAGTTTCTACAAGCTGAAATTATGGACTATAAATTTCACGATATACGACGCCACAGAAAATAAATCGTATTGCCTTATCTGGGATGAATCCGAAGCTGGAAGGAGTGGCCATGAAATTGCCTCGGCATTAACTAAATGGGCTATGACAGTTTTATCACAAACTGATGTGGAAGAATTGGTTATTTGTTCAGATAATTGCCCTAGTCAAAACCGCAATGTTATGGTAATGATGAGGTACTTTTGGCTTTTGAACATCTGCCCTAATTTAAAAGTAATTAACCATAAATATTTACTGAGAGGACACACTCATTTAGAAGCTGACGAAATGCACGCTATAATTGAAAGATCTGTAAAAAAACAGCCAACAATGCAGATCGTAACGCCTTGGGATTGGCAGCAATTAATCAGTTCCGTAGGTGCTCAGGTGATTAAAATGGACAAAGATGACTTCGAAAATTTTGAAGTACTTTACGCTTAGTCTCAATCCCCATTCATCAGTAAAAAGAAAAATACCGACAATAATAATTTCTTTATTTCAAACGTAGTCCAATTCCAAGTAAAAAAAGACACACCGACCATAATTTTTTATTAAGAGGCTTTTGAAGAAACTAGACCCAAAGAATTGCACGTCGCTAGAAGAACAGCAATTGCGACCAATCTTTCAGAGCAGTTACCACTACGATATAAAAAACCGAAAGGGATCACACAGAAGAAAAAGAATCACTTACTAATCCTTTTACAATGAATCCCAGTCAGTTTCATGAGTTCTATAGAAATTTAGTTGTTACCAAAAAAAATGTTTTTTTTATCATTTTTTGTGTTTTTGTTTGAGTTTATATAGGCACTTACTACTTTTGTGCACACTGTTTTATCTGCTGGTACATGCCGAGACAAAAGACCTTAGGTCCCAATATTATCCAATATATAAACAAATTTTTTTGTCACAGTAGGACAATATTGTATTAACTAATATATAACGTTACAATTATATAAATACATAATTCCATATGTCTTCAGATTAAGAATGATTGCAATAATTTTCTGAAACTCACTTATTTTCTCATTACGTTAAAACTTCACTAGGTGGATATACTACCATTTACCTGTACGGTACAGATATGTTTTTATACCAAAATACAATTGTGAAGTATTTTAACTTCTGTATGTTTTTTAAAGGATGGGATACAGCCAACTATTGGGATTTTCCCATTAATTTGTATACTATCTAAATATGTATAAAAAACCATTTTATTTATGTGATATTTTCAAACACGTGGCAATATGCTCTTAATCAAGTGAATAAGAATAGCATAAGCATTTATAAAGAAACCCACAAATATGCCCTATATATATATGCACATGGATTTTGCATATAATCCAGTCTGTAGTTATTATATAGAAATTATCATTTACCAACGCAGGGCACGTCGCAAGAACGAAGGACGGCAGATGGACAAAACGCATTCTTGAGTGGAGACCCAGACAAGATGCCTTTAGAAATAGAGGATGACCACCAACAAGATGGACGGATGACCTGAAACGGACACATCAAAATTGGATGCAGGCGGCTCAGGACAGAAATTTGTGGGGTGAACTACGGGAGGCCTATGTTCAGCAGTGGACGAGTATGGGCTGAATGATGATGATCATTTACCAATAATATGTAAATTATATTTTGTTAAACAACTGTGTGGTCTTTAAGAAGTCTATTAGGCTTTTGGGTCGGCTTGAACAGTTCAGGCGTTCTTTTAAACTGTGGGTGCTGGTAGTGCTGACATTCTGTGAGGACGTGTCTGACGGTAATAGAAATATCGTTGTAGTAGGAGCATAACTGTCGGTCTGTAAAGACATAAGATGACCGTGTTTAAAACGTGTGTGTCCTATCCTCAACCTTCGTATTGCTATTTTTTTTTCTGTTATGCTAGTGATAATAGATGTTAACATTAGGTTGTCTTTCTCTTAGTTTTGTATTATTGGTTATTAAAAGTACCTGCCACTTGCCTTGGATTTTCTTAAGCCCTTGTCTCTATCCCGATTGCCAAATACAGGCCTCTCCTAATTTTCGCTATTCATTTCCATTGTTTGCGAGACGTTTCCACATTGGTCCTGCAGTTCTTTTAATATCGTCGCTCCAGCACATTTGCGGTCTTCCTTATAGTCTTTTGGCTTCATATGACCGCCTATTCCCGATTTTTTTATTCCATCGGCCATCCTTAAGACGTTTGGTATGTCCGGCCCAGTTTCATTTCAGTTTAGCTGCTGGTTCCTATTTGAAATAATCTTTGTAAAGGTCGATTCAGACATATCAGTCCCGTCATAGTCTCGGCGCCGAACCGGTCCTGTTTGGTCACAGAACTATCAACTATCTGACAGCTGGAAAACTGTTCGTCGCCTGATGAATGTGAATGCCGGCGCCATATTTCTATTAAAGAATATTTTGTATGACGGATTGTTCGGTTCGGCGCCAGGACTATGACGAGACGTGACTGATGTGTCTGAATCGACCTTCAAGGTTTTGTAAAGTTGTGAAAGAAGTGAAATTGGTCAATAATTTTTCAGGTCTATGGTGTATCCCGTTTTGTGTATTAGTATTGTTTTAGCAGTATTCCATTGTTCGGGTACGTTGCCTTCGAATAGAAATTTATTAAGTAGTATTTTTAAATATGTGAGGGCTTCTTCTTTGCCTTCCTTTAGCATTTCTGCTAAAATTCGATCGCTTCCAGAAGCTTTATTTTACTTCATTTACTGTCTTTCTATTTCTTCGTGGTTTATTTCGGGCATTACTGCCGACTTGACATTTGATATTTTAACTAAGGGGTAAGTTAATCGCAATAACACTAATCTACAGGAATTTTACTTGGTGTGGGGGTCTGGCTTAGATAAATATCAGCGTCAAGTACAAAAACTGTTTAAGTACCACAGCACATCACAAGTTTATGATTAATTTGATATTTATTGAGTTTGGAGATTTTGTACATTTGGAATAGACATCAGTAGTGGCAAGCAACCACCTTCTTATCAATTGTAGGAGAAAGGCTCATCTATAGGCTCATATAGAGTTTTTATTTTATTTATAAATTACTTTTAATCACTTTGTCCATACCTCTTCTTTGAACTCTGGTTCTTTATCGTTGAATCAAAGGCAGTTTACAAAAAAATCTGATAATGATAAAGACGATATTCGAGAGAGCAACATATTATTGTAATCTGGAAAAAATAGAGTAGCACACTGGAGAAAACACTATTGAGTTCCAAATACGATAAGAACCAGAGCACATATCATTATAAACATGTTTCCTTCTTCAAAACGAATTACCAACCCTTTGGAAGGGATTAGAGAAATATGAGATTACTTTTTCGATGACTACGGTATAATTAATTTAATTGCTAAATTAACATATAAACATATCATTGCCGTTAATGCAAAATGTCAACAAAAAAAAAACACTACTCACACAGTAAATATTATTCAGTTTATTTTGTCTATTGAACAGTGCATTTTTTAACATATGATATTTTGCATTAACGGCAACGATATAGAATCTATTCGCCACAATTTTTCCCGACCTCGAGATGCTGCACCTTCAAATGCCTTTGAGATTTGTGCTATACTGGAGCTTCTGTATAGAGTTATTCTGTATAATGAAAGATATACTGCCAGGTATAGAGTAATTTCCAAAACAACTACTTGAATTAAAAATAATTGTAAAACAATAAAAATAATATATAAATCTTAATGCTCGATATAAAGCACATAAAATTTGTACCGAAATAAATATTCAAACAAACCAAAACCTTGTGCCAAACAGAAACCAAATCCATTATACAACGTCTTTCTCATCGCCCAAGTTTATTTACCGATATATTATTCTAGGGAATAATATAGGTGAGTTGTACGAATTACACATTCTAGAAAAATTAAATCTTAATAATCTTATAGCTGCTCAATATATGAAGGACAGCTTTTATATAAGTTAAAACCAAATTTTGTTTAAGTTTATTTAAAGTTTTTGAAGTTCAGAAAAATTGATTTTAAAGTCATTGAAGATATTTTACTGTATTTACAGTTTCTTCAATGAAAAGAGATCCAATAATATGACCACCCAAAATTCCAATCGCAACATTCAACTTTTGTGGATATTGCGTAGGCACAGACACAATTACTGAGACAAAATTTTTCCGAGACAAATAACGTACAACGAATTAAGTATGTTTGCTGTGGATTGAGAACGAGGACTCATCTGTGAACAAAATATACTTCAAAAAATTTCCATTTTCAATGGATTTCTCCATCATCATTTCAAAGAATTCCATCCGGTTAAAATGATCATCAGTAAATATTTTTTAAGTGAAATATAGAGTACAGTATTGTGCTAATTAGTGGAATCACTGTGAATTTTTTTTTCATTTTTTTAATATTCACAGTTGGCAACACTACCTACACAGTTGACAGCTGACCAAGCATTGAAAACATAACCTTACTGTGTGTTGGTGTGTTTGAGTGTGTTTTAGGTCATTTCTTACCAAGATTGTGTTGTTTTGGGGGTTTTTGTACTATTTTGTGTTGTTTTTGGTTTTATTTTAACATGGATATTACGCCTAGGAAGCGTGAAAAGATTGTCACGTTGAGTGAACATACTAGTATGTCACAAAGAGAGATTGCTAGAACGTGTGGAGTGAGTCAGGGGGTATTAAACAACATTTTGAAGCGTAAACGAGAAACGGGATCAGTGGATGTGAAAAGGTTAGGAAAATGTGGAAGAAAGAGAAAAACAACATCAGCAAATAATAGATTTTTACTTCGAAAGAGCAAATTGGACCCAAAAAAATCAAGCCAAGACCTACTGTTCTTGGTTCAGCTATAGTTATTCATGACTCAACTGTTCGTAGAAGACTTTTGGAGAATGGTAGAAGGGCAATTCGTCCACAGAAAAAAACAGCTTCTAACTGAACGAATAAAGAAACAAAGGCTACTGTGGGCCAGAAAATACTCTAATTAGACTGTATGCGACTGGAAAAAAGTCCTATTTATAGATGAAACCCACTTATAGTTCAGGGACAGCGGTCGAAATTCGTCAGGAAGTCTGACAATGAAAAGCTTACACCATCTCATATTGATCAAACCGTAAAACATCCAGTCAAGAAAATGTTTTGGGGATGTTTTTCATACATTGGGGTTGGATCTTTGGTGCCAATTAAAGGCATGATGAACAGCCAAAAATACAAATCCATGTTGGAAAAGTATTTGGACAAACAACTCCAAAAATGTCAACCCAAGGAGGAGCGATTCTTCAACAGGACTCTGCTCCCTGTCACAAATCAAAGGAAATGATGGCATTTTTAAAAAATAAGAAGATTAATGTTTTAGATTGGCCCGGTAATTCGCCCGACCTCAACCCCATTGAAAATTTATGGGCCATTTGCAAAGCTAGACTGCGAAAAATCGACTGTACCACTAAAACAAAAATGAAAGAAGCGGCCATTCAGGTTTGGTATCGAGATGAAAGGATATCTGACAACTGCCAGAAACTCATAGAATCTATGCTAAAACGGGTATAAGCAGTAATTGCTGCCAAAGGGGGACATATTTCCTACTGAATGATGTAAGTTTACCTTTATAGTTTTGTCAAAATATAATTTTTTACTAAATAAACTGTTTTTTCATTAAAACAGCCTATGATTCCATTAATTCGCACAATACTGTATAATCCAAATAAAACTCGAATTAATAATTACTAATTTCTATTTGACTGACTAAGAAATATAATTTTTGTAGCTAAATATTGTACAGCTTTGTCTTAAAAATTGATTAAGAGCAAATATTCGCTAGTAAGGAATTGAATCATCAGAGGGAACGGTTGAGTTGGGCTCTAAACCTGGTTTAAATAAAATGGATAACATTGACTCAATGTAAAACAAAGGATGAGTGTTAATACAGCTAAATCAGTTTGTTTTGTTGTTCGTGTTTGTGTTAAAAAAATATAACCCAGTTTATATTTATCATTGGAATTGTGATTTATTTCCAGTGAAGTGAATAAACAAACAAGCATATTTATTTGATGTTATCGATACTTTGTATATTGGCAATACTGAATTTTTAGCATAAGCTCCTCCCCTGTTTCTCCCTACTTTTAACATATTGACAACAATAAATTTAGCATACCTACAAAAAATTGTAAGAATTATCTGCTGGTATTATAATTAACCTTCTTCGCCGATCAAGGTTCTGTGATCTTACTGAAGTTAATATCAATTGATCATATGCCAGCTTTTTCGTTCTTTTCAACTCGGCATTGTAATGATTTTTATATCTTTTATATTCGTTGTAATGTACTGGTTTTTAGTAGAATCTGCATGTATTTTATACGTTCTCAAAGGATTTCTCATATTTTTTAAGTTGTTATTGAACCAGTTTACCGAACATCTTCTGTTTATGATAACTAGTTTTTTTTTAGTAGAAAATATTGCGATATTGCAAGATTATAATTATTTATTAGAAACGTTGCTAGGTACCGTAAAACGGGGCTACATTGAACCCGAGGGTTACATTGAACAGTTTTGCAATGAAGATAGTATTGGCCTAAACTTTTTTTTGGGGCCGATATATTTTTTTGAGGGTTGCAAATATGTTTTTCTTGGACTTCCTGATAAAATTTCTGGCCGGTTCTCAAAATTAACAAAAATGAAATAAAAAATGGTTTCTGAAATAACAGGTAGTAAAAAAAATCTCTCAAACTTTGGTCTGCAGCCGGCCATATGCAAAAGATATCTTCTCATGACTAATTTTACACGATACTGGTACCTATTTGAACCTTATTCTACATAATACCGTAAATGATTAGGATTTTAAATATTTTTAATTAATTTATACAAAAAATATGTCAATTATTTTGGGAACGTGGGGTAACATTGAACGGCAGGATTGAACGTGCTTGGACGGCGTCAATCGAGTTCCATCTAAATATTATTGCTACGTCTTTGAATGAAATTCACTCAGCTCAGAGCTCAGTATAACATTGGTTGGCTTGGCGGTAGGAACATTGTGTGGTTAGGAAATTTAGTTGTGGTGCAATAAGTAGTGTAGTGCGATAATCTCAGTCCAAAATGCGTGATTACGTTAGAAAGTTGGGTAGTCGATCATACAAAAATTATACCTCTGATACTTTGGATCAAGCAAT
Source organism: Diabrotica balteata (assembly GCA_918026665.1). Lineage (NCBI taxonomy): Eukaryota > Metazoa > Arthropoda > Insecta > Coleoptera > Chrysomelidae > Diabrotica > Diabrotica balteata. The sequence goes on from OU898276.1 coordinate 173,166,250, forward strand.
CCGCGAAATTAAAAAAAAAACAGTTATCACTTTCCAAGGCGTCGAAGAAATACAAAATCCCAAAAGGAACATTAAGTCACAAACTGAACAACAAAAAAATGAAGGACTTCGGAAGGCCCACAGTTTTAAACAACGACGAAGAAAAGGCACTGGTCAAGATGCTTTTGAAAACCGCTAAATGGGGCTTTCCTTTGATTCACGACGATTTACGACATGTTACGAAAAGCCATTTGGATACAATGGGTAAGAGAGTTAAGCAGTTTAAAAATAATTTGCCTGGTATCGACTGATAAAGTTCTGAAAAAAACAGAGAAATAAGTGTAAGAAAATCTCAAAATATAAACCCAAATAGAGCATCTTCCACTAGAGAAGTTTTCATTGCCTATTTTGATAACCTTGAGCAATGTCTAGACGGAGTTTCCCCCGATTGTATATACAATTTCGATGAGACAAATTTATCGGATGATCCTGGGTCTGCAAGATGCTTTTTTAAAAGAGGGGTGAAATACCCAGAACGTTTATTATCTCAATCAAAATCAAACATTTCTTTGATGTTTTGTGGAAGCGCTTCAGTAGTTCTGCTGCCTCTGTATGTAGTCTACAAAGCAGAAAACCTTTGGACAACTTGGACGGAAGAAGGACCCGATAAAACCTGATACAACCGAACAGTTCATGGATGGTTCGATTCTGCAACATTTTTAACTAATTTACTTCTGTTTTCCTTTATTCCACGAGACATGAAGAAGAAGTCAAAGTATTAATCGGGGATAACTTGGCGAGCCATTTTTCTGAGCAAATTATCAGACTGTCGGTTGAAAATAATATTCGATTCATATGTTTACCGCCGAATACTACGCATATCGCTCAACCCCTGGATGTCGCGGTGTTCGCACCACTGAAGAAACAATGGCGTGCAATACTCAGCGATTATAAGTTAGCAACGGGATCAACTGGTCTTCCAAAGGAGATGTTTCCAAAACTTGCTGATGTTAAAATTCGCAGAAACTGGTGAACAAAACCTTCAAAGTGGCTTTCGGGCAACGGGTATATACCCTTTAGACAGAAATCAAATATTAAAGAAATTGCCTGGTACTGATGATACTGAATCAAATGAAAGTTTTGGAAACAGTTTAAACGACACAGTTTTACAATTTCTACAGGGTATTAGGAACAAAAAGAGAGCTAGAACTCAAAGAAAAAAGAAAATTAACATCGCACCGGGTAAAAGCATTGGATTGGAAGATTTTAAAATAGGAGAAAGTTCTGGATGTTCTGCACCACCCACGAAGAATAAGAAAAAGTCTGCTAAAGAATTGGATAGTGACAGTTCCGACTACGAACTAGAGCTTCAGGACGAATCTGATTGTGATTTCGAGACATTTTGTGATGAAATGCACCAAGAAAAGAACGAGGAGATCGAAAGGCCAACAGGGGCTGCAGTCGTCGACGATTATGTGCTCGTGAGATTCGCAACCAAAAGATCTTGAAATTTTTCGTTGGTCTTATAAAAGAAAAACTGCCTGATGGAGATTATGTGGTCAAGTTCCTGAGAATTGCGAAGAATTCTGCCTTCTATTGGCCAGAGGTAAATTTTTCAGTGCATTTTGCATTTTACCAAAATCGATTGTTGATTTATTTTCAGGGAGACGACATTTCAGTCGTAAGTTCTTCATATTTTGAGAGACCTCTGCCAGCTCCAGCTGAAGACCGCCGCGGAAAAGTGGTTTTTTCGATCCAATTTGATGGGTATACTCTGGGCTAAAATCCTTCTAAAGACTGTCGTTTATACGTTTCCCTTATGTTTTGTCATTTGACTTAAAAATTACCAATTTCTTTAGTTTTAAATATGATTTTATAAGACTGTGTAAAAGAATTTAAAGTTTAATAAAAAAAAATGTAAAAAAATATTTTGTCAATAAATATAACCATTGAGAAAAAAAAAAACAAAACTCTCCCCACTAGTTTTTTCCGCTTTTTTATAGCTACTTTTACATAGCTACGCCCAAGAGATAATCTAACGTATGTAAAGTCATGCTTCTATGGTGACCCATAAGTGGTATTTTTTTTATTCGATTGAGCAACAGATACAAAACTTATGCAACAAAATATAAAGAAAATGTTCAATGTAACCCCTTTTTACGGTAATTTACATCAAGATTATCATTTAAAATGTTCCAGTCTAGCACGGATAAAAACTTCCGCATTTTTAAGATACCCTTCTGCGCAAAGGCTCTAGTGCATACACTTGACTATGTTACAACCTATTTCCACAAATATGACTAAATGACTAAATTATTAAAATAAATTAAAAAAAAAACAAAATATCAAAATTATATATTTCCTTAACTTTCAGAATCCTAGCTATCTCCAGGATTTATTATGATGGGTTGAATATAAATATCAACTATATTTTGCTCTCGGACATACTACAATTTTGAATAATTTTATGAGTATGTCTTACATATTTTTCCCACTTTTGAACAATTTCATGAGTATGTCTTACACATTTATTCCAAATGTTTTCATTACATTGATTAAGCGCCTCTTTCCACATATTTATAAGAGCACTATCAGAATAGCCGTCCCTACCAATATGATTATTGTAATATGACTTGCAATTTGCCCAAAGTAATTTAATAGCATTGAAATCGCAATGATAAGGAGGTAGTCTCAATACTTCATGACCATGCTCTCTTAGTAACTCATCAATAACAGACACATTTTCTTTTTTATTCATTTTTGCAACTTGTAATAACTTGGGTTTTGTAAATTTTAGGTCCAATTGGATGTTATTTGTTGTCAGCCAGGTCACAATTTCATCTTTCTTTTAAGCAGTGGTAAATTGCTTTTTAAAAAGAACACTATGCTATGGAGCATTATCCATTACAATCAACGATGGTTTTTCTAAATTGGGAGTTACTTGTGCCCTTATCCACTTAACAATAAACTTGCTTCAGAAACAAATTCTTTAGAAGAACCAGCGTGAACAAATCATGAAACGTTTACCATCAAAACTTTCTGGTTTATGTACACTTTTGCTCCTAGTGTCTTGCCAGGAAGTTGTTTTATTTTCTTTTAAATAAATTCATGTTTTCTTGGATGCACACTTTCCAGGTTTTTAAAGTACGTACAAAAGAATTTTGATCTTAAAGCAGCAATATTGGTTCGTTCGAACCAATATTGCTGCTTTATTGAAACTTTTTCACTGCCAATGTGAGAACTTATTAATCTACTATTTTTAATTAAATTTTTCTTAGAGTATGACCTGAGTTTACCCACGTTTCATCCTGGTAAAAGATTGGCCTTCCTTCAATCCGAAATTTTCGTATGGATCTTAGATCATTTCTTCTCCAACATATTATCTCCTTATGGTCAATGAAAAGTGATTGTCGGTCTGATTTCTCCCACCGGAAATTTAATTCTTTTAAAACTTGCCACAATGTAGTTCGTCCGATATGAGGCAAATCCGGGTCGTCTCTAACTTCTTGTAAAATTTTGTTTAGGTTTGGTATTTCTTTTTTGAAAAAAATCCATGAATTTTCCTTTGAACATCATTTTTGGAAAATTCATTAATTTCAATAGGCTTTTTTCCTCTCTTTAATTGTTCGTTTGGAAATATAGTTGACTCCCCTACGCCAGTCATGTTGGCACAACTTTCGACTGTGTTTGCGGGATTCCGAGAAACCAGGGCATCGTGAACATTCAGGACAATAGTCTTCTCTCTTGGTAAATAGACAGACTTACTGAATGTACGCAACAGTACCGGTGTAAAACTTGATGGTGTTGATGATGAAGCCATCACAAACAATCTAACAAAACGAGCACGAGCGAAAGGTATGTATATGTTGGTAGGTATATGGAATAAAAAATCACTCGCGCACTGCATATAATTCAAAAAAGAAATATTTGAGACGCTAATTACTGCCGTAGACGGGGAAACACCGACGAGCCGTAAATTACATACGATCCAAAACGTACTAAACAAAACAATTGTTTTCTTTCGTAATAACTTCACTCTTTCAAGTTAAGTTTCGAATATAAACTGAACAGACGAAGCACGTGGCCAAAGCCGGAATCTTTATACCCATTATATTAATAAAAATCTGGGAATTCCATCCTAATTATCTTGCAACGAATAGTACCTTCGGATATGAATTCCAGGTTTTCTAGTAAAGTGATTAAACGCGAAGATTAGTATTAAAATATCCAAAGAGATAAGGTATTCTTATTTACAAAAATTGTTAATGATTAAATTCTTATATTTATTAATATAATATAATAACCAACATTAGCCGTAAAAGTTTTAATTGTTTTTTGCTTAATATATTAGTATTAAAACATTAATATTGATAAAAATATGAAAAAAAGATTAATAAAATTTTGGAAAGGCACGTTGACTTTGAGGCACATTTCTTGCTCTCAACAATTTGTGAACGGATTATAGCATTGTCTCTTGTACAATTTAGTGACAAAACTTTTATGTCGAATACAAAATTATTCTAAAACTAATACTTAATTCTTTGAATTTTTTTCATAATGTGTTAATAAAAATTTAAGCCAATATTTTACAACTCACACATAGTAAAATTATCATTTCTAGTGATATATTGGAGCGATTTATGCTTCACACTCAACTCAAAGCAGATACCGCCTGGATTATAAATAATAATAAAAATAAAACACAAGACACCGCTGTTGTATCAGTCAATCATTACTGAAGTGTAAGTATACTTTATTATAAAAAATTTAATAAAAACTATCATCAATAATACCAGATCTCGTTTGTTTCCTTATCTGAATCCATTAGGGTTTATACATTTATATTTCCGTTGACAATATATCTTCCCGACACTTTCTTGTTATTTCCCGAAATCAAAATAAGAGTCAAGAGAAAAAACAAAATATTTCAAAGCCCGAATTGAATTATATGCGCCATTTATTCCGAAGAAAAGTTCAGTCATATCCTGGACAATTATTCATCGTATCCAACATTTTAACCTGAAAATAACGCCGCGTATTTTTCATTTCTTATCCTTAAACTTGGTCATATTTCGTGTGGTAACTTATGTCTAGTGGCAACAAGGTGGTGCTTTCTTTGGCGTAAATTGTAAACAGAGGAAAATCGATACGTATAAACTAGTGGTGCAGCTAGTTTCGGAAATTCCGAATGATGTAAAGGAAATGCAGACGATTTCACAGTGCAACTCGCTTAACAGTTATGAGGTTGTATTTATTACTAACATTAGTTACAGATATATTTTTCACGAAAGTTTTATTTATTCGTTTTGTTTGATACCTGTTGAAAATAACATTATATATCATTTCAAGGTTAAGCGTCCATTACTCGCAGCAAAATTTAGGACCTAAGTACTCGCACACTGGAACTTCGGCTTTGCTTGTTTCAGTTTTAAAGCGTACTTACTTATTTTTTCGTGTCTGGATCCGACTACAGTTTTTCTGCCCAATATCGGGCTACGTCTGCACCCTTTGTATTTGCGAGCCATAAATCATCGAGGGTGCACTGTGATAGGCAAAGTCTACATGCTCTCTAGGTGCTCCACGTTCTGTATTTCTCCACATTCACAAAGTGCGTCGCTATCTGTCTTGATGCCCCATTTAACAAGGTTTTGTTTTACAGGGGCAACACCTGTGCGTATGCGGTTGAGTGTCCGCCAGCTTCTCCGGTCCAGGTTCATTCCATTAGGTCGTTCTGGATTTAGGGGAAACAGTTCAAGTGGTCCTCAAACCCGTATAATTGGTGCCTTTCATCGAAAGTTTGCCTGAACTTCTTCACATTGTGAGGCGCATCTATGGTCGTCTGGTAATGCGAATCCAGCTACCCGGTACAGTAGGGGTAAAGGGGTAGGCTTCATACAATCGGTAATTATTCTACACGTTTCAATTAACACCGTGGTGACTTGTTGGGCGTGTCTAAATCTACCCCAGATGGGAGAAGCATATTCCCCTCTTGAGAAACATAAAGCCTCAGCTGTTGACTTCAAGACCTGGGGTTCCTCCCTACAAGTTTCCGGAGAAGGTTTTTCTTCATAGAAACCTTTTGTCATGTGGAATTTATACGTTATTGACCGGTCTAGTATTACTCCAAGATATTTGGGCCTATCAGTATGTTTCAAGCGTTGTCTCTCCTAAGAAATATTCAGTTTTACATGCGCCAATTGGTTGTTAAGATGGAATGCACATACTTGGGTTTTAGTAGAGTTTGGCTTTATTAAGTTGTGTTTATAGTAAGTTGACATCATGTTTAAAGCCTGTTCCATTGTCGACTCTACTTGTGTGAGTGTTTTCCCCTTTACGGCTATACCAAGGTCGTCAGCGTAGACAAAACTCTCAGTCTGAGGGTACATTGATTGGTGGTTGGTGTAGATGTTAAATAAGGACGGGGCCAGAACGTTTTCTTGAGATAGGCCATTTTTTTGGGTTCTCCATCTGATCTTCTTTCCATTTAGCACAACGTAAAAGCGTCTGTTACACAAGTGACAGTTACACAGTGATCCAATGATATTAACCAGGTCATAGTCAAGCACAGTGTTATAGATCTTAGTTAGCAAGGTTGTGTAGTTTATCGTATCATAGGCTGCTGTAAGGTCTATCAAGGCTACTCCCACTGTCTCTTTCTGCTCAAATCCCTCCGCTATGTATTCTGTTAGGTTCAGCACTTGGCCTGTGCATGATTTACCTGGTCTGAAGCTTGCTTGTGGTGGGATTAGTTTTGCATCTAATGTTTTCTGGACGCGGTTCAAAATAAGGCGTTCATACAATTTATACAAATACCATAGCAGAGATATTAGACGGTAGCTACTCAGTAGTTTACGGTCTTTCCCAGGTTTCAGAACGGCTACTACTTTTAATTTATGCCACAGTTTTGGAATCTGGTGGGTAGAGCGACAGATGTCAAATAAATCGAGCACCTATTGTCTGGCTTTTTACCCAAAGTGTTTTATTTGCTCTGTTAGGAATTCGTCCACCCCAGGTGATTTTCCATTTTTCATACAATAAATACCATTTTTAGGCTCTTTGATGGTAAATGGGTTTCGCAAGAGAGTTGTTTCCTGTTTTTGAGTTTGTATAATCTTTGGCGTTTTGCAACGATTGTTTGTTTTGCCATTCAGAAGCAATTGGTGGACTATCTGATTTAGAGTTATTGCACATAGCTCTTTTATCTCTGTGGGGTCACCATTAAGTTTTTTGATCACATTTCAAGCCTGCTTACTACTCTGTACTTTGTCATAATGTTTTTTGCTTCATCATTCAGACCAGATATGTAAAGTTGACATCCTTTGGGTATGTGTTTACATGAGACTTGTTTTACAAGTTTTATGAACGCATTATAGTTTTTCACTTGTGTTTCTAATTCATTAGTAAATTTTTCCTAGTTCGCTTTTTTGAAATTACACCTTCGTTTGAAGAGGATTTTGGGAGCTTTTATAGCGCTGTATACGGTTATTCATACGGGCCTATGTTGCGTCTTCGGTATAGGCTTATATACCTTCCTAACGCAACGGTCCTTTAAAGACATGCTGATAAAGGTGAGATCAGAGTTGTAAATTGTCTTCCATATTTTGCTTTGGAACGAGTAGGGCAGTTTTGAGTCATGTAGAAGTGCCAGGTTGTTTTGTTAAGCCCACGATTAGGCCACGATAGAATATTTAAGAACCATACACCCCATCCGCTTGTATAAACCAAGAAGGTTATAGTAGGTTATATGCCTGGCTTATCGTATTTTGTACAGTAGTTTTATAAATGCAATAGATAGGGTAAAGCGAAATGACATCTTAAATTTATTACAAGCTGAACAAATAGACCATCAGATAATAAGGAAAATTTATGAAATTAACAAGAACAACAAGACCACAGTTATAATACCAACAGGAGAAACAGAATTCATAGAACTAGAAGAACGAATGGGAGGCATGGAATGCAGTACTAATTGCTGATAATGAAGATGACCTACAAAGGCCTTATATGAGGATATCAGTAGAAAAAACTAAATTTATAGTGATCAGTAAAGAGCCGCGTAGATGAAAACTAAAAATAGACGGCAAAATTGTAGAACAAGTCATGAAATTTAATTACCTAGGAGTAGAGATCACTAGTGACACGGATATAAGAACAGAGACCACAAGGCAAGCATCAAAAGCGGCAAGAGTAAGCGGTTGCCCCCGAGAAACTATATGGAGTAACAAATATTTGACCGCGGAAAGCAAAAGCAATGTATACAAAACAACAGTCAGACCAATCCTAACATATGCAGCGAAGACAAGAACCGATACAAGAAAGACGAAACAACAAATCAACAATATAGAAATGAAAGTATTAAGATCAATAGCGGAAATATCATTAAGAGACAGACAAATCAACAGAAGTTTACGCGAACAATACAAAATTCAAAATATTAACAGGTGGATAAAATCAAGAACAAAAACTAAAACGAACATGTAAACCGAATGGGACCAGATAGGTTAACGAACATTTATAAAAACAACAAGCCGTATAGCAGAAGACCCGTTGAAGGCCGCCAAAAAGGTGGAATAGATAATGTACAGTCAACAACGACTGAAACAGAATAAGAGGCAGACAAACAGGAGTAATCCTAGTTGCACGACGAAGAAGAAGAAGAAGAAAGTTGTTTAAATTATTTTGCATAAGTATTTTGTTTTAACGATAAATATGTGTTTATTGCCTAATATAATCCGTAATTTTAAAGAAAAATAATAAAAAATACTTTAAAGGAAGTTGTAGGCATATCTGGGTTAAAAAATAATATAGATTTTTCTAAACACCAGTATTGTGAGCTTAATACATATTTTATGTAGCGTCCTTAAATTTCCAGACAGACAGTTTTACGCCCACTTCAAGCTTTGATCTATTTACAGACTAAATTAATTTTTTATAACACCAATTAATTCTTTAGATTATTTTTGATAAAAGTTTTGTTAACTGACTCATATTACATGTTTACTATCAATACTTCATTCATTCATTCCCGTATTATTATAATATACTATAAATACCGTTAAAGTTTATTACTACTAAAAACTTTCTATTGTTTTATTTCTTTAAGTTTAAAACCAGCAAATCCCGGATTCTTTCAAATCCAAATTCAAAAAGAACCGATGTAATTACAAGCTGTGGTTAGTACTTCTCGTAGCCGCTTAATTTACTTGAAACATTATGTGCTGATGAAACTGCCATTAGAAGGAGCTTATGGCGGATTTTTAAGCGCAGATTGAATCTACTGCCGACAACAGGAAAATATTGCCCACACATTAGAAAGATAACTCCGCGGCAGTAAAACATGAAAACGACTTTAGATAAGGGCCATTTTCGCGCACAGAAAGCCGGATGAATAAATCGGAGACGTAGTGGGTTAGTGCGGGGTTGTTTTTCATTGCTAGTTGTTGTGCAATAAAGTGTTTGTCGGTGCTTGTACACTGGAAACATAATACTACGTAATTGCCTTATAACGACAACAATCTTGTTTAACGCATAAATCTATGAAATTCTGAAATGAACATATCCGTAAAATAAAATTAAATAAATTTACGTTTGGTTTAAATTTTGTTTTTTACTTAAACATAGAGAACCCACATCAACCACCAAGGGTTATTAGTGGGGGGACATAGTACAGTTTGATAATTCAATTTAGAGTCTGTTGCGTCCCAGGTTGCTTGCCATAAATTTATTATATGATTCATGGACTGTCGTTTATGGTCTGTGTGGGGATATTTAGTAATTTCTGGAACATTTTTATTTCTGATGGATTTTAATGCCAATTGATCCACTTCCTCGTTGCCTTTAATGCCAATGTGTGAAGGTTTCCAGATTAACCTTTAAATGCTAACGCATGGTCTCACAGACGGAGCTAACCTATTCATACCGATAATTAACGATCTATTCCGATATTCAGGCTAGGTCATTCAATAGCTTCATATTTTCCCTAACCATTGTTAGTATTAAAATATTGTTGAACACATAGTTCGTTCGTTACACAAGATTTCGGTCTTAGAGACGGATGTTAGCTTTTGCGGCTGTATTAAAGGTAAGGATTGTAACTTTTAGCGTTGTATTTTTAGTGAATAAAATATTATTTTTTTACTTTTTAGAAATGGAAATGAACTACGAGAAGGAGCAAAAATATTTGCAGAGACTTCTAGACGAAGTTGATAGTAATGATGAATTGGAATGCAACGATTCTGCGGATAGTTCTGAAGAAGATGAAGTTGAAATATAAGATCTCGATACAGATAGTGAACAGGATATATCAGAAGCAGAAACTGATGTTTTTGATGAGGCAGAAGCACAAAATATTTGCCGGCGAGTTCCTATTTTTCCTGGTAAGGATAAAAAACTAAATGGAGAAAGCATGTTGGTAATAAGCGAGTGCGTACGAGAGCAGACAATTTAAGGAGACATTTACCAGGTGTAAAGGGGGATGCTAGGGAGAAAATAATCTTTAGTGATATTTGGGGCTGTTTTATAACAGACCAGATGTTGGAACTTATTGTAAAAAATACAATTATAAATATTGAACTAAATGCTGATCCTCTGAATAGAACCTACAGAAAGACGGATATACTAGAAATAAAAACACTTATAGGCCAGTTCTCCATAGCAGGAAAACATTGGGAAGGAAATATTAGACCTGCGATCGAAAAAGACAGAAAAGAAAAAACCATGGGTGACCGACGGTATATTACAGATGATGGACAGAAGAAGAGAATCCAGGCGGAAAGACATGGTTGCATATCAATTTCTAGACAAAGAGATAAAAAAAAAGCTGTCAGAGAAGCTAAAAATAGAAATCTGGAAGAACAGTGTTAAGAAATCGAGATATTGCAATGTAAACACGATTCCTTTAATTTCCACAAAAAGATTAAAGAAGTAGCAGGCATCTATAAATCAAAAAGGTCGGGACACTTAACAGACGCTCAAGGAAATCCAATAGTTGATATTGAAGAAACAAAAACAACGTGGATGAATTATGTAACAGCAACATTTAAAGATGATAGGAATGTCACCATCACACAAAATAAAAATGACGATACCGGACCTCGAAGCGGAAGTAGAAGCTGCTATAAACAACATTAAGGAGGGAAAAGCCGCAGGATTAGAGAAGTTCTAATCAGAATTTTTGAAAATTAAGGATAAACACACAATTCGGCTTCTGGGATGCATTGGGTACTAGAGAGGCACTTTTTGCAATATAAGTTCTTTTTAAAAGATTTAGAGACGTGAACGATGAAAATATTAAATTCAATTCAATTCAAATAACAATATCTATTACGAAAAATCTGCAGCTGTTAGAGTTAGGGATCAGTTAACAGACGATATAAAGATAAAAAGAGGTGTACGACAGGGATGTATACTCTCTCCATTGTTGTTTAATACATATTCAGAGCACATTATAAACCTAGCGCTAACGGACATAGACGAGGGAATACGTTTAAACGGAGAACGATTGAACAACATAAGATACGCTGATGGTTCTAAGCAAAAATAGGATACCACCTGGTCAATTACTAGTTAACCAACAACCTATAACACAAATCACCAACTTTTGTTATCTGGGTGCAAACTTAAATGAACAGTGGGACCAATCGACGGAAATTAAGATAAGGATCGAGAAGGCAAGATCAGCTTTCGTCAAAATGAAAAAAATCTTTAACAGCCACGACATAAAATTGGAAATAAAAGTTCGTTTACTAAAATGCTACGTATTTTCCGTTCTTTTATATGGCGTGGAGTCATGGACCTTAACTGAAGCATCACTGAAGCGACTCGAAGCATTTGAGATGTGGTGCTATAGACGCATGTTGAGGATTTCCTGGATAGACAGAGTTACCAACGAAGAAGTACTACATAGAATGGGTAAAGAGCGCGAACTAGTCGTAACCATAAAACGTCGCAAACTAGAATACCTGGGCCATATAATGCGCAATGAACAACGATATGACCTACTTCGGACCATACTTCAAGGTAAAGTGCATGGGAAAAGAGGTCCAGGACGGAGAAGAATATCCTGGCTGCATAACCTGCGAAAATGGTTTAACTTAACCACTACCGGACTTTTCAGGGCAGCAGTCAACAAAGTCAGAATAGCCATGTTAGTGTCCAACATCCGTAACGGATAGGCACCATAAGAAGACGAATCTCTAAATATTATACCAGCAATCAAATAATTTCTAAAAATAGTGAAATGTTGATACAGGTTAGTTAATATATTTTTGTTATTAAGTACTTTGATATAATATGTGCATTCTTAAAACACTATAAATCAACTAAAATAAAATTCAGATGACTTAATGGAATGAAACAAAGTGATAATACTTTACGTAAATAAAACTTTTTCAAAAAATTTTTCTGGTTGCAGATGTACTTGTGATAAAATCTACTACAGTTTTATTGCAAAATCTTTAAAAGTTTTATTACCAGAATCCACTTTTACAACGGTAAAAATTTATGACTGTGTAAAATGGTTACTCACAATCTCAGCCCTGTGTGTTAGGTCGGTTAGATTGAAGTGGTAGATGAGAGTGCACTGAATGTAAGTGCATGTCTAGCGAACTGACTCGAGAATATTTTTTTAGCATTCGTTATGAGCATAGGCCATGAAATGCATAGCATGAAAGTAAAAATATCATTAAAATAAATTAAAACTTTTAATACTTTGTTATTATTAAGTTTTACTTGATTATTTATAATTTATGAAAATAAATTTGTCAATTACAAAATTTTATAACAATCTTAGGATATCTAAAATGTCAAAGAACGTAGAGTTTTCTCTTTCAATTATTAGTTGGGTCAACCTCACTAAATTAGATGGGATTTCAAAGTCTATCATTGCATTATATATATATATATTATATATATATATATATATATATATATATATATATATATATATGTATATAATTTTAATTCACTACGTAAACCTGCAAATTTTATTTTACTTAAGATGGAGCAACAGAGAAAATTAGCCCGCCGTACGTTTCTAAAACACGCCGAAAAAGCGGCTGAAATCGCGAATTTAAGTGTTAATTAGTATATTCAAATATTTCCCCGACGGAGAAACTCGCTGTACTTTACATCATCGCCCATTTTCTGAGACCTCCGACTCAGCGGAGCATACACCTAGTTTACACTACGATGAATTTAAATTATCAACCGCAATATGTTTTAAGCTGCTGCTGTCTTAGGCCCTCAGACTTCCAGCTTGAAAAGCGAGAAACTTAAGTGATTGCTTTTCTTCTACCTCTCTTTTTCTAGCTCTCAGGACTGGTGTTGAACCTTGTCACCATTACTTTAAGTGGAAATAGACTGGTGTATAAACATGTCAAAGTTATTCCAAAAAAGAATATAACGTAATGGTAACGTAACTGGTAAGTACTTGAAGCACAGCATACTGACATCCACACTTATACACGAAAGTACAAGTTAAAGTTAACAGGAAAACATGTCTCGCTAATGCATACAAATATTAAATGTTTATATTTATATATATATATATATATATATATATATATAATATATATATATATATATATTTATAATAAAGTATTTTTGGATACCACGTACAGGATTTTCTCTTTTAAAGTTATTATGGTGAACATGATTATTTATAGAAACACAACAATAATATTATAATACAATATTCTTGAATAATGCATATTTTGCACATGCTTTTGACAAAAATTAGTATTTGAATCTAAGAAGTAATTACGTAACTTGCTAAAATCGTATACAACTGACATAGTTGTTATGCTTTAAAACTTATTTTATGAACAAAGACGTCTTTAATTACTTCCCTAGGTACTATTCTAAAAGTAGTAATCGACATACACCACTTAAGGCCAATTAAAAAAATCACATTGGCCAATTGTGTATGTGTGTGTGTGTTGGTGAGTTGGCTTGGAAACTAGTCCTTTAGCCACAGAATTGTAATATAAGATATTAGTTTTTAAATAATGTAACCAACTTTAAATAAAAAGTTACATATTAGTTCGTATACTTCTCTACTATCTAAGGAGAGTAAATGGGTGATGTTTATGGGAGTCTGAATTTTAAGTTCTGATAGTTTTGAATACAGCTGATCTGTTTCATACCTATGTTTATCGCACTTAAAAAGAATATGGTTGATGTCACATTGTGATATATTATCGCATGAGCATACCCCAGAAAGGATAATATTTAACTTAGCCAAGTGAGCTGGGAATGCACCGTGATTAGTTTTCAGTCGTGTAATTGTGGCTGTCAACTTCTTTGGCATTGCATATTTGAAAATATAGGCAACATCTTGTGGTAAGGTAGGGTGGATAGTATAATATTGATTATTTGAGTTCGTTGCTATGTTTTTCCATTTTTCTTTCCAATTTATAAAAATTTTGTTATAATAATGTTGTTGTAAGTCCTCCAATGTGAATATGGGAATATAGAGTCCAACATGGGTCGCATCTTTAGCAAGCTGGTCAACCAGTTCATTTACCTTGATACCAATGTGACTTTTAACCCAAATTACTGTAATATCTTTACTATATGTTTTATTCTTAATAGCACAAACAATATTACAATTTATGAAACTCATAAGTTTCATAAATGCTCCTCATAAATCTCATAAATCTAAACTTTTGTAATCCGTTCTTTGTTGACAATTAGTTGCATAGGACGTTTACTAACCACAAGTAAATTATCTTATTTCTTTCATTTGACAATAATAATTGTCTGTTAGATTAGTATTGTAATAAGTAAATTAGTCTCTTACTGAATGATAATAAACAACACATCAAACTTATTCTGAAACTATTTCTTGTGTCATGTTATATTTTATTAGATTTTGGTGTAATAAACCACAACCTATCAAATTCAATATTAAAAATCAAAATTGGAAATGATAGCGTGACTAAATTATTCCTTCCTTCAAGAAATTTTAAAAGAACTGATTCCTTATTACTATTCAGTGCAAGGACAGTTATTTTGTTATTTATATCGAATAGAGAATACTGTTAGTTTGCGGTATGGACCCAAAAAATATTTTATTTGAAAAGATTGATAAAGATATGGAACTGTGGGAAAATATGCTACAAAAATTGCAAGATTTTTATTATAATTTTTATTTGGAACACCTTCTAAAGAAACATTAGACATAATTCTATATTTATATAGTTTCATTTTATCAATTTTAATGATCGTGATACTAATCAAATTTTTATGATATATAATTATAATCTTTTTTATAATTTTTATTTTCCGTAAACCTTAATCTACGTTAAAATTCAGACCGAAAATTTTTCCGTGAAAAAGTAACAAATAAATTATGTATGTACCTTTGTTATATTGTAAATTTGTGAATAGATTATATTGCTTTGATCTGTTATTCTATTTAATTAAAACACCACTAAAAAGAAATTTATGGTTTTATTGTAAGCCCAAAACCTGTCACTTCAGGGGTTGTCCCGATTGTATAATCGGCTCGAGTAAAAGATTAACGCATTTTTGACCTGGGCTTGAGAGAGATATCTGAAACGAAGTTTAGAATATTACTGCATGAACAGATTTTGTTTTCGTAAAGAAAGAAATTTTTGAAATAGAGATAGCCCACTGAAATTTACCATTAGGATTTTCGAGGATGAGCCTTAAATTCGTAGCAACTTACTAGCGCTGTGTCATGAATGTGCTAGCATAGGGAACTGTGTGGTAATCTGATTAAAAATTATCACCAAATTACTTGTATCACCAATATACCTTCCTTACCCTATTCCATTATCTGACACAAAAAATAATTGTTTATAACAGTCTATTGTTTAAAATATAATTTTAGATCAAGTCGGTCTAAATTTATAACTCCTTTATGAATAACACGTCAGCTAGATACACATTTATTCTACAAGAAACATAAAATACTCTATACGACATTGGTCGTCGGTAGAGATCATCGTTTCCTCTTTATTTCCATTCTTTTAGTACAAACCAAAATATTGAAATTCACTTTTTTATTATTCCAGTGCCTCCGGATATTGACGATTCCGGGACGAGCAATGACATTACCATAAAGGAAGGAGAGAACGTCACTCTGACTTGCCGGGCGGTAGGACATCCAGAGCCGAGAATATTGTGGAGAAGGGAGGACGGAGGACATTTAATTACGCCAGTTGGGGCTCACGAAACTCAGAAAGGTAATTTTCGGTTTAATGTAGTTCAACTTTGGAAATACGGGAAGTGATAATAATTTGATTTTTGTCGTCGCCTGTCCTTTATTTAAAATCGCACAGAAATAATTGGAAAAGCGTTCTGGATATTACAAAATCGATATCCATTTTTATGCTTCCTTTAGGGTGACACTAAAATCTTTTTATGCATAGAACAATAAACTACTGCCATTTTTAATTAAAACAATTGGTTCCAGTTTGGCATATTTATATTATAGTCTTCGAGAAAAACGCACTTAAAATTAAAAAATTTAAAATAACTAGTTGGTAATTTAAGGATACTCCTCTTATACATGAATGCTTTCGTTATGTTTGTATTTGTTTCTGGAAAAATTTTGTATAATTTTAAAATGTTTTACAGCTTATTCGGCGAACCCTTCGACGAAATAGTTAATGGCGCAGACAATAGAATATCTATGATCAGACTCATGCAGTGGCGTTGCAATATTAAACAAATTAAATTATTTGAAATCGCACTAATTACAAAATTATCACTCACTTAAATAATAAATTGAGTTTGATTGTACACAGAGTATTTTATGGATACCAACATTTTTGTTTGTTATAATACCATCTTTAATAATTGATACTCTATAAAGTTTGGTAAAAGTTAATTTCTAATTTAGTATCAGTTACCTTAAAACCGTAAATATACCGTAAAAGAGTGTTAAGGTCAATTTCCGAAAGTGGCTGCAGACTGCAGACCGCAAACCGCAGACTGCAGCAACAGTGTCGTCTGCGATCAGACCAATTCCGAGCAGAACTGCACTGCATCTACAAAACAGTGACAACAGCATTGAACGATGGGAATTTATAATAGTATAATATTCTTTCTTTCTTTCTCCCCTTCCTTTTATCCTATCAGGGTGTCGGATTTGGGCTAGCTATTTTAATTTCCATTTACCCACCTCTTCCATTCTTGTCTGTTTCCTGCCATTATTTTCAATTCCTCGAGTGATTTTTGTTTAAGTTTTCCCGCCTCTACTACTTGCTGTATCCATTTTTTTCTTGGTCTGCCTCTTTTTCTTTTTCCGATGTTCTTTGCTTCATAAACTTTTCTTGTTATTCTATTGGATTGCATCCTCATCAGATGCCCATACCAGTTCATTTGTCTCTTTGCTATTTTGTTCATTATCGGTTCCTGGTTGGCCATTCTCCTAATAGTCTCGTTGCTTAATCTATCCCATTTTGTCTTTCCAACTATCCTTCTTAGATGTCTCATCTCCATTGCGTTTATCCTGCTCTTATGTTTTTCCAGAATTGTCCAGTTTTCACTTGCATAGAGCACAGTCGGTATCACTATTGTGTTATATATTTTTATTCTTGTTTCTCGTGTAAGTTCTCTTTTTCCCATTATTGGGGCTAACGCATAGTATAACTTGTTTGATTTCTTTGCTCTATTTGTTATTTCCCAGTCTATTTTTCCGTCATTAGTTATTATACTTCCCAGGTATTCGTAAGTTGTTACTATTTCCAATTCTGAGTTTTTACATTTTATCTTTATTTGATTATCTTCCTGATCTCCTTTGCCGCTGATTATCATTATCTTACTTTTTCCTCGTTTATCTCCATTTTTAGTTCTTCTATTTGTTCTACCCATATATCCATTAGTTTCTGCATTTTATTCTCGGAATCTGCTATTAGTACTATGTCGTCTGCATACATTAAAGACTCTATTGTTACCGGTTGTAATCTGTGGTAACCTATTATTGTCTGTAGTTGATTGGTTCTGACTCTAGTGTTTCTTATCAATTCGTTCATTACTATTATGAATAGCAAAGGGCTAAGACTATCTCCTTGTTTAATACCTCTCTTCCAATTAAATGCTTCCGATCTTTCCCCTGTTATTTGTACCGTTCCTTTTACCTCTTTGTAAGTACTTTCTAAAATTTTTATCAATGCATTAGGTACATTCATTTTTCTCAAGCATTTCCCTATAATATGTATTTCTATCGTGTCAAATGCTGCTCTTTGGTCTATGAATGCCAATACTAGTTTTCCCCCCGTATCTATGCTTCTTTCTATTAGGTTTCTAATAATATATATCAATCAAAAGACTGATATTATTTTTTTGTACACACTTATGACAAGTCGAAAGAAAATGCAAAAAAGTATTTTTGAAGTGTGTATATTTTAGGCAATTCCTAGCTGAGCGCTTTCGGCTTTACAAAGCCATCATCAGAGCTATGCTACAATAAACTGTTCTTATAAGTACTAATTAGTAAAGATTGTAATTTTTAACTTACGTCAATTTTTTAAATACCACTACATTTCCTTAAATTTCAAAATTATGATTTTTTAGGTGTTGAAATTCTTAAAACATATAAAAAACATATAAAAAGCCGACACTGGACTTCACAAACACGTTAAAAAAATTGAAAAAATTTTTGTCATGGTACGGGTGTAAGAACCCGACCATTGATTGATGTGAGGACGTAGACAGAATAGAACTAATGAAATCAAATGTCGGTCCTTTTAAACGATTTTTCAAAAGTGACAGTTGACAAATGTATATATAGGAAATAGAGATTGTTTTTTAAATTCTTACAAAATTATTTAGTAGTTTGGAATTACTAATAGTCATCAAAGACTTTCTAAAAATTAAGTTTTTAAATTAAATTTTATGTGTTCATCACATCATACAGAATGACATTAGTTTGTAAATTCACTCAAGTCATTGCTCAAGGTCAATGTATGTTCAATCTGACAGCCATCCTTAAGAAACAAGGGCTCAAATTGTTCAACAACAATATAAAGAAGAAACATGGTATTAATGTTACGTTATCTGATACTGAAACCTATGTACATGCAGGACACACTACGCTAAATAGCTGGACAGTTAATAGTGGCAAAGGATTGCTCAAACACATTTCAAAAGGAAGTAGGTTAGTTATCGTACATGGTGGTGGGGACATAGGTTTCATACAGAATAGAGTTCTGATTTTTAAGCCAGGAGCTAAGACAGGAGATTATCATTATGACAAGAATTCATAAAATTATGAAGAATGGATGAATGAACAGTTAATCCTCAATTACCTGTTGGATCTGTTGTTGTTAGGTTAAACACAGACAGGGCGGTTTGCGCCGCGTCTGCGCCTCGTCGGCTGCCGCTAGGCTTAAAACACATTAGGCGGTTTAACAGTGGCAGTAGTTTTGCCATTGTATTCGGTGTTGTCAAATTTAGTCGAGTTTTGGACGTAGAATGGTATAATGATGTCTCTAGAATCATCTAGTGAAAGTGACGACGATTTGTTTTTCCTAATAAGTGCA
Organism: Diabrotica balteata; assembly: GCA_918026665.1. Classification (NCBI taxonomy): domain Eukaryota; kingdom Metazoa; phylum Arthropoda; class Insecta; order Coleoptera; family Chrysomelidae; genus Diabrotica; species Diabrotica balteata. The sequence goes on from OU898276.1 coordinate 173,185,743, forward strand.
AGTTTACTTCATATTAAATCAAAGAAGAAGAAGAAACGCAGGTATTGGATACATCCTATAGTAAATGAATGAAAAAATAAAGGAACGTTTTACACGTTAGTTAACGAAATTAAAGATGGCCCAGAAAAGCATCTTCCGAAATAAAACTGTGGGTAACCTCTTCCCAAGTATGTTTTTTCTTTATTTTATTCGAATAATTATCTGAGCGCATATCCCAAATTGCTGGCCGTGTGTGAATTTCGGTAATTAATTTATCGATGTCTATAGCTTCCATAATATATACAAAATTTGGCAACCACTCACAAAAGTAATCAAATAAAACCGTTGCAAAACAGTCACACGTCTGTGTTGAAGCACGAGATATCTATTACTGATGTGCCGCCAGAAGTCATAAAACCGCCGACGGCGCATGGTACTCAGCATAGGCTGCGCAGCGGCCGACGCGGCGAGCTGACAAACGACGGCTCGTCTGTGTTGCACAACGTATGTACCATAGACGAGATACCGCTTTCAACGCCGCCGCGGCCGCCGACGCAGCCCACGCCGCCCTTTCTGTGTAGAAGCTTACCGATAATGCTTCATATCATAATGTAGAAATTGATGAAGCACTTACTAATATTTCTAATAAAATGGAAAAGGTATCTTGATTTACAGAAAAAAATTTGCCATATGTAACGTCAATCTCGTTACCCGGCGCCAGTGTGGAGGTGATATGACATACCCCAGTGAGATTAAAATAAGTGCCAATATTTTTATCGGTAAATTAGCGCGACAGGCATTTCAGTACATTTCGTTAGAATCTTGAAGGAGGTCTCACAGTTGTTGATTTACTTTAGAAGTGAACGCACGCATCGCTGTTTTAATCCAAACGTCGTTGGGGTATCATATACCTTACCCCACAGGTAAGTAAGGTAATATGTCACCTTAACATTTCCGTTAAGACCGGGAGCCATTCTGTCTCCGGTTTCCTAACATAATGTAGCTTCAACTATTTTAAAATTTTAAAGTGTTTGTCCTTGTGTAGTATAGGTGTGTACTATGTTTATAACATTTATTGTAGATAGGCCACAATTGACGAAATGCCCCTGAAGATGCTCTAGGAAGCGAAAGTACTTGGGCAAGATTGATTAATAAAACTGTGCTCGATATCTGCCTTTTATTTGATCAAAGTTAATTCAGAAATTAAGTTTTTTCAATTCTTTTAACTGCTTATTAATATCTAATATTTTGTGTCCGTTTTTGTCTTCTGAACTTTGGAATAGGTGTTTTTTTATTTCTAGTGATCTCTTTTAATTTTTTGTGCAGATGAAATGTTTCGTGTTTCTTTTTATAGTGTTTAATTGTATTACATTCTTTACTATGCAATTGTGTTTTTGCATATCTTTTTGTATGTCTGACTATTCTGAGGATCTTCTTGTATTCTTTTTATCTTTATTTCTGACTTTTCTTCTTTGATCTGTGAGTCTTAATTCATGTTCAGTCATTCACCCTTATTTTCTGTTTGTTTTTAATAATTCGTCCAGTTTACCTTGGAAAACTAGTCAGAATAAGTTAGAGAGGGTCTTCTACGCAAATTATCCCTATTGTTGTGTAAGCATAACGAACTCTTTTTTGGACCTTATCGAAGATAGAAGTAAAGCTTTATAGAGGTTTGCTAATCTTCGTATTTCAAGATTCGTGATTTTATTGGCCGTTTTATACATCCTTCTTCTTCCTTAGCAATTGTCTTAGCTTATATTATTTCTTATTTTTCTAAATTTTACTTTTTCTTATTCGCTGGTTAACCTTATTTCAAATGCAATTTGATGATATATCCTTTAGTTCTGGAACTTTTTTTTCTAGCTTATTGGCGGGTCGATAATGGTTTTAAAATTTAATTATTAGATTTAACTATTTCTTATCTAAAATGTTTACTTTATAACTTTCCGTATAAAGGTCAGAATCCACTTGTTTACCCATACGCCAAAGGAATTTTACTTGACATTCGGCTAGCAACTTGAAAACACACTCACTGCGATCTGCGATTTTTCTTTCTGTTGGAACCAATTTTTAAATAAAAGGGTCGTTAGTGCTTACTATCCAACACCTTTACTCTTCTTCTTTATGTGCCTTGTCCATTCCGAACGTTGGCAATCAACATGGCTATTCTGACTTTGTTTACGGCAGATCTGAATAGTTCAGCAGATGACAATCCGAACCATTGCCGCAAGTTTTGGAGACACGAGTATCTTCTCCTCCCTGGACCCCTTCTGCCGGACACCCTAATAAGGCATTTAAAAGACAAATACCTTGTAAGCAAAAAGAACAGTTTGTTACATAAGATTCAAGCCAATATTATTGAAAATGAAATATAATAGTACATTGTTTACCGGGTAGGAAAAGCTTAACATTCCTGGACGACTGTGAAGATTGCTAAGTCGAGGCGCAAGCCGAGACTTAGCAACACAGAGTCCAGGAATGTGGCTTTTCCTACGAGGTAAACATACTATTTTTCCGCAAATCGTTTAAAATTCGACAGATATTGATTGATTTAAAAAAAAACGCGATAATTTTATTCCCAAATAAATGGTGCTTTGAAATTCCTAATAAAATTACTTGGGTTACTATGGAAACGTATTGAGGTTGAATTGTCAAACTTGACGCTTATAAATTTAATTGCTGGTGTTCTCGAAAGTAAAATGATAAGTGATGATGAAATTTCCATTCCTGGGACTCCTCCAGAGCTGGTTGAGGCAGTGAATACTGCTTCATTAGAATATATGCGAAGAATCGATTAACAATAAGTTAGGTGGCAAATAAATTTTCACAGTACAAAATATTCAACAAAATGACACTTCCACCCTGCATGTTGTCCAAAATGTTTCTCATAGTTCTAAGAGTGTTCCTCCAATGTTCAATAATTGTACTAACTGTCAAATTACTGTAAATATAACAAATTGATCTTAAAAATGTATTCAGCAATGACTTGATGTTTTCAAAATATAAATTAATTCCTTATAAGCAATGTGTTTTCTATCATTTATGTAGAACACTAACAACTGTACGGAAATATCATTTCCTTACAGTAAGGAAATGACATTTCCTTACAGTAAGGAAGTCCTGACTTTTTCTTCAAGAAATTTTGACAGGAATGTCAAAATTTCCTGGCGATTTGCGGAAAACTAATATTAAGACAATATGTTGTTTTTACAACATATGCATATTTTGGACAAATAAAAGGCACATATCGAGCATAGTTTTATTAATTTAATCTTGCCCAAGTACTTTTGCTCCCTAGAATATCTTCAGAGACATCTAAAATAAGCTAAGAAACGTATATTTTAACTGAAGAAATTAATTAACTTCGATAAAAACTCGAAGTTGATTATTGATAAAAGTTTTTATGTGTTTAACGTTTTAGACTCACTTCGTCAATTGTGGCCTATCCAACAAGAATAAAATGTTATAAACATAAAATTGTACATCACACTACACTACACAAGGGCAAACACTTTAAAATTTTAAAAAATAGGTGAAGCTACATTATATATGAAAACCGGAGACAGAATGGCTCACGGTCTAACGGAAATGTTGAAGTGACATATAACAGCTTGGATGGGCAGTCACAATCATGGATATGTGATCTGCACATTTCAAAATTCTATGAAACTAAGCATTGACAAAAAAAAAAACTAAAATTGCAGAAAAGCTTGAATATTCATCACAATGTTTTCTTCAACCTAATGCTTCAAATAACATCAAATATTTTTCCTTCAGTTATATTAGCAACATTTCCAATAAAATATCTAAACTTTTCACTTCTATAATTGAATAACTTTACTTCAAAATTTCCTTTCACACAACTCTTTAGGTTCCTTTTTAATCAACACCATAGATAGGATCAACACTTTGACAAAAGTGGTATTTATAAATTAAAATGTGATAATTGTGATGCCTATAATGTAGGTAAAACCATTAGAAAGTTATCCACTAGAGTTTCAGAACATTTGAAAAGAACAAACTTTCAAGTTTTGGTCAACACTTATCCAGTAAACACAATTTTAACATCAATACTGGTTCATCTATTTTACATGACATTAGTAGAAAGAAAAACTATCTGGAGGTGGATTTACTGGAAGATTTGGAAATTACAAAGGAAACAAATGAAAACTCTTACTGTCTTAATATTCAAATTAGTTTAAATTGTACTAAATTTAAACCTACTTTTAAAAACTTTATTACAGCTTCACCTCGTAGGGGACCCGTCTCGTCTGTTTAGACTTCATGCACTGATTATATCCATTAATAATTTATTAATTTCATACTTTGATCAACATTACTATTTTATTCTTCAATAATTTACAAAACTAGCTTGCTCAGGTTCAATTGATCTATAGTTGGCGTTATTTACACTCTTCACACGTCTTTGTAATTTAAATATACCATCTCCACACTTGAATATTTCAACATCTCCCACTGTTGGTCAGTTGGTCTTTTTAGTAACGCTTTGACATATTAATTTTTTTTAGTTCTCCCATTGATTGTGGGTTCAACTGAACTACTTGGATTATACCCATTTATATACTTTGCTTTTAATTTTGATTTTTAATTTTTAGTATTTTAATTACATAGTCAGATTTCTTCTTTTCTACAGTATTGATAGTGCTTGGTAGACCATTTTATTGTAGTCAACTACCCACTGTCTAATATATTGTTTAGTCTATTTCTTGCATTCATACTTTACGTCCACTTCAGTTGCTCTCAAACTAACACCCTAATTATTATAGACAGGTTTGAGTGTGAGATCTGGATTATGCAATCTACATAAAAATATTCTATATAATTTCATATTTCATCAGTTGACTTCCTATAGTAGTGTTAGTTGGACCTTTGGTCAATGCTTAGTTTCATAGAATTTTAAAATGTGCAGATCACATATCCATGATTGTGACTGCCCATCCAAGCTGTCATATGTCACATGTCACCTCAACATTTCCGTTAGAACCTGAGCCATTCTGTCTCCGGTTTCCATACATAATGTAGCTTCGCCTATTTTCTAAAAATTTTAAAGTGTTTGTCCTTGTGTAGTGTAGTATGATGTAAAATTTTATGTTTATAACATTTTATTCTTGTTGGATAGGCCATAATTGACGAAGTAAGTCTAAAACGTTAATCATATAAAAACTTTTGTCAACCTCGAGTTTTTATCGAAGTTAATTAATTTCTTTAGTTAAAAAATACGTTTCTTGGCTTATTTTAGATGCCCCTGAAGATGCTCTAGGTAGTGAAAGTACTTGGGCAAGAATAAATTAATAAAACTAAAAAATAAGGCCGATATGAATACCTCAAAATAAGAAAAATGTCAAGTGTGAATCATTGTTTATGTTCTTATCAAATTGTATGAACTATTACACAGATAATTACTTAAAAGAAAGAAAAATATCACCTTTAATTCCACATTTGCCTAGAATTGTACTTTGAGTAAAAAAAGCTTACCTACCTAACCAAATACTCAATATATTTTCCACTTACGAGAACTCACGATGGACAACCAACGCTTGAGAATGCACCCCCGAAATTGGGAAAACAGTTTAAAGAGGACATCCAATTACGTAATCTGAAACCTATGAAATGGGCGACGGTAATTCAAGTTTAAATCTAATTTTAGTTTTGCACAGAAAACAGCGAGTTTAGGTTGTTGTCCTCTGTGTAGTTGACATAAACTTCCAACAAAGGTAGCAGGCGACACTCCCTCTTGAAACCTCCGAATAAAGTTTTAATTTCATCTTTTAGAAATACACAATTATTCTTTATGAGGAAACATTTTCTATAATTTTTTAATATGTGTGATTGATCATGCATTTGTTATTTTAGCTACAATTTCTATAGTTAATTTTGTTAATTCTGTTAATCTGACAAAGTTAATCTGTGAAAGACTGTAAAATCTGCCACTGATCGGAGGTTTTGAGGATGGATCTGTCGTGTGAAAACCTTAGGAATGCTACACAGCTCAGAAGAACATTTGAAGAATCTATAATGAAAACGAGGTAGAAAAAATAATAAAAAAGAACCGAGGCCTGAAATGCTTAAGATCAAACTTAAGAAAAGCCTATAATTATCTCAATAAAGAATAAAGATGGAAAAGAAATAAGAGAAAACATTTCACCGTTATTTATATTCCTCAAACAAAAACCCAGATAACAGTGCAAAGAAAGATCTTAAGAGAAAGATAACGAATGTCAACTCAGAAATACTTCCTAACATAGAATCCTTCTAAATATAACAAGCTATAGCACAACTAAAGAAAAATAAGGCTCCGGGCCCAGATGGAATATTTGTACAAATGTTAAAGGAGAGAAGTGAAATTATTCTTAGAGAATTAAAAATTTTTTTCAACAAATGTAGAGTAGGCAGGATTCCAAAAGGGTTACAGTACAGCGGATCATCTTCTTACAGTCAAAACTCTAATAGAGAAACCTCATGAATATCACTTAAACTTATATATTGGCTTCGTTGATTATGAAAAGGCATTAGACTCAATAAAACTCTGGGAAATGGATAGAGCTATGAACAACTGCAAGATAAACTCCCGATACAGAATGCTCATACATAATATTCACAAGAAAGCTACAATGAAAATCCAAATAGATGCGAAAATCAAAGCTATAACAATCAACAGAGGAGTTCACCAGGGAGATATTATCTCACCGAAGCTATTCATACTTAGAGTGGAAGACGTGTTTAAAGAAATTAACTGGGCAGATAAAGGAATAAATGTTAATGGACGAAAACTGAGTCACTTAAGATACGCTGATGATATTGTAGTATTCGCTACAAGTTTCGAAGAACTACAGATCATGATGAGGCAACTATTTCAAGCTTTGGAAAAAGTAGGTCTTAAGATAAACTTAGAAAAAACAAAAATAATATCAAATATATCGAAAATTATTCACCGAACACCAAAAGTTAACAAAGAAAATCAAACTGCCGAAATTACTAGAAGAATAAGGTTAACGTGGGAAGTATTTGGAAAACTCTGTTGAATCTTGAAAAGCACTAAAATAGATCAATATTTGAAAATCAGAATTTACAATCAGTGTATCCTCCCTATAATTACGTATGGTTCACAGACGTGGACAGTAGGGTGGAGCGAAAAAATCGATATTTTTTTTGACATGTAATACCTGCGAAAAGTTGACCCTACCTATAGTATACTTGCTGTTAAAATTTCAGTAGAAAATAAAAATATCTTCAGGGCTCTACCGCGCATCAAAAAAAGAAAAAAATCAAGAAAAATCGATTTTATTTATTTTTTACTTTTAATAAATAAAAGAAGCTGCTTTTATTGATGTTAATTATTTTCTATTATTTTAGTTAAAAATAATGTTATTAGAGCTCTATCTGTCACCCAAGTAAATATTTTGAGCAATATTTTTGGAAATAAAACAGATCAAAAATCTCATCAAATAATGTTCAATATTCGTCTTACAGTTAATTTTTATTAAATAAAGCTACGCCACTAGTAAAGGCTTTCCGTGAAATAATCTTTTCCTGTAAAACGTTTTTTGACCTGTTGCTAGATCGGTTCGACAAAGTAAGTAAGACGAAGTTAGCTCAATCTTTAGTCCCACTGTGATAGCCGTAGACATAAGATCGTTATTGTAATAATTAATCGGTACGTAATGAGTTTGCCAGTGAAAGACACTATGGGCACTACTAATTGTCCTATATTTGGTGCACCTGCGAATATACCTTATAATGTTTTGCCAACTATAGAAGATGTTATGAAGCGATATCTACTTATTAGAAATGAACTAAAACGTATGGATTCCGGCAAGGATCCTAGTGTTCTAGTTATTTCTCAATTAGTTACCAGTGAAATCGAAGCCATCTGGGAAAAAGCCTCAGTTCCCACTGTATCAAGCAATCGTATTATTCGATTAATTCGTGATATCCTAAGTAAGTACCAAACTCTCATCAGATATCCAAAACAAAAACGTAATGAGACTTATAATTTAAGAGTAAAAAAGTTCAGGCAGAAAGGATAAAACTCTGTGCCAAGAAAAGGTTGGAGATAAACTTCATTGCAAGATAAAAACCGAAGAACACATTTCGTTACTTGAAGAACCAGGTTTTAAATATCTAAATCACATTACTCCAACGTCAGGTACAGGAAGACATATTGCCACATCTATACTAATTTTTTTGAAGAATCCGGTATTGGCACAGGTAATCTTTTAGTAGTAGGCTGCGACGGTACAGCAGTCAAAACTGGGAGGAAGAATGGGGTTTTACGGTTTTTAGAGACAGAACTGAAACGTCCTCTGCAGTGGTCAATTTGTCTGTTACACATGAATGAATTGTTCCTCCGGCATATCTTTCAATCTCTCGATGGAGAAACTTTGGGACCTCGTAAATACTCTGGCAAAATGGGTAAACTATTTGAGTCTTGCGAAAATTTGCCAGTAATCCATTTTGTTCCTATTCATACCACTCTAACACAATTAGATGCTGCAGTTATAAGGGACCTTAGCAGTGATCAAAAGTACTTATACGAAATTTGTCATTCGGTTTCTAGTGGAAAGTGCTCGATAGATTTAGCAACTCGTAATCCGGGTAAATTATCACATGCACGATGGGTTACAAAGGCAAATCATATATTGCGTGTTTACGTCGGAAGTGAAAATCTGTCTTTGGTTTTAAGATCTTTGGCTGAATTTGTGGTAAAAGTTTATGCGCCAGTGTGATTTAATATTAAAACTAAGCCATCGTGTAGTGAAGGAGCAAGACACGTCTTTAAAATGATTCAATTGTCACGCTACCTGAGGAACGAGTTAAAAGCCGTCATTGATCCTGTTATCAAAAGAAATTCGTATTTTTGTCATCCGGAGAACCTTCTCCTAGCAATGCTTTTTGATGATCGTCCTTCCATAAGACAACTTGCCTTACGCAGAATGTTGAAGACGCGCACAAAAATACCTACTGTGGACACGAATGTAGGATAATTTTTAATTCCTGATTTAAATTTCAATGCTAGTGAATATTATGAACTTATTGATTGGCAAAATTGCTCTGTTACAATTCCTCCCCTTTTATCTACTACAACTGATGAGGATATTAGAAAATGTATTAATGGTGAAGAAATTTTTCCAACTAATTTTTTGTAATTTTCTTGTCATACTCAAGCAGTAGAAAGATGTGTGAAGGTTGTAACAGAAGCTTCCAATTCTGTCCTCGACTATGACTCCAGAGATGGATTTGTTCGAGCAAGGATTCATTCAAGAGCCATATTACCTCGATTTAACACTAAGGCGCAATACAGTGCATACATTTTTTAGGAATTTAAAGACAAGTAGCAGTTTAATTTCCATTTAATAGTCTAGATAATAATATTTGGTTGAACTTTTTTTTTTAAAGAGAACCTGTTTATTTAGTAAACGGTTTGTTTTCTATATTAGAGATTTTTATTGTTTTCTATATTAAAAGTTTTTATAAAATAAGGGATTTGTATTTTCTTGTCTTTTTAAATGTAGAAGACTTTTTGAAACTATAAAAGTTGGTAAAAAGCCTAATAGTCATTAATATATTTAGCTTCCGCGCTATTACATTAGAAAAAAAATTTATTATTTTTTTTGTTTCACCCTGTACAACCCTGAAGATGAAATAGTAGAAAAAAATAAAAAAAACATGGTACTCCTCTATGCAGTAAGCAACTTATCCGCGCTATTACATTAAACAAAATATTATTATTTTTTTTTGTTTCACCCTGTAGAACCCTGAAGATGAAATGGTAGAAAAAAATTTAAAAGAACTTAAAAAATTAAAAAAAAATTTTTCATGTTTCACTTTACCCTAGTGGACACTCGCCAAGTCTGATATGGATAAAATAGTAAAAGCACAAAGTGCGATGGAAAGATCAATGCTCAGAGTAAGACTTATAGACAAAACAACACAAACAAATGGATTTGAAGTAAAACGAAAGTAAAATACGCAGACCAAATAATTAAAATCAAGCTTCGCAGGACACAACGCCCGAATGAAGGATCAGAGGTAAAACCACTAAATACAACAATGGAGATCATGTTTAGGAAATAAAAGCAGAGAAAGACCATAAATGAGATGGCAGATGATATCAAGAAGATCGGAGGATACAATTGGAAGCAGGTGGCGCAAAATAGAAGACACTGGATTGATTTGGAAAAAGCCTATGTTTAAAGTCCAAAGACATTAACTTTTAAGAATTACTTAAGGCTAAAGAAAAAGAATTAGAAGTTTATTTAACACTATTTAGTAAATTTCGACTTGCCGACTAATAAAAATGGCCAAATATAAAAGGAAAAAGGCAGTAGCAGCAACCTTAAGTATTATTATTGCTGCAGCCAGCCTTTTAGTTACTAATTTAGAACACTGAGAACAAAGATAAGATGGTGGATAAGACAATTGACATTGTGGTAAAATCAAACTTCTCACAAATTCCCCTAGTCTTGTATGAAAATTGACAAAGAGATTAAATGTGTGGACTGGACTTTATAACAGTAATATAATTGGTATATTTTTATTACGAGAAATAGGAATGGACTTATGTAGAATTATTACACACATTATTCCAGCAGTTCGAAATCTTAATCAACTTCGATGATGACTGGTTTCAATAGGATGAATTGCGCGGCACATAATGCAATCGAAGTTACAAATTATTTGGAGCAAACATTCCCTGGACAATTAATTTTTATACGAGGAACAATAAAATGGCCCCCTAGATCACAAGATTTAGCACCATTGGAGTTTTATCTTTGGGGAATGCTAAAATCAAAATTATATCGGCATGAATTAGATCGAGCCACCCATTTAGCAAAATTGCAAGAAAAAAATGTTCAACTCTCTAATGGGGTAAAGCCAAATAAGCTGAATGCAATGAGGTTTGTTTTAATTGATAGATTCGGATTTTGTTTACAAAATAATTTTATTCAAATAAGTACACACTCACTGTCCGTGTTTAATAATTACTAAATGCCAGATAGCTAAAAATATCTTGGCACCCCTCACTGTGAAAGAAATCGTTGTTTAAAATTTAACGTGAGGGGAATAATGTATTGTTGCTATCCATCAATTCCTTAAATTAATATTCTTAATTAACCAATTAGGTAATTGATAAAATCGATTAAAAAATAACAATAATTATGACTTTATTTACCTTTTTTGGGACAATAATAAATGTTTATTTTCATTCTACAATAAACTTTATTACATTTAAATAATATTTTACACTCATGTATCGGACTAAAATTTTAAAAGAAAAGATGTAACAGAAATATAGTAACACTGTTTAACAGTCATTAGTTGTTATAAACTTTGCTATTATTTTAACTTCATTTTAAAACTATTTCATTGCTATTATCTTAAATTTAATACTCCTTACGTTCATTCGATGATGGCCTTTTAGGGAATATTTACTTAGAAACCACCCTAGATATAACTTTCATTAAACCATAGTTCTGAATATAATATTCCAATGCGAAATTCTTAAAAGGGTTAAAGCAGTAACTTCAAGTTTGCACTAAGATTTTACCGCAATATGAGTAATGGATTTATCCAATCTTACGAAGTAAATCTCAATTTTATCGATTTGGAAGCTTGCAAAAATGCTTGAACAGAGCAGAGCTGCAAACGTTTAACTTTATTATAAAAAATTATTTTTTTTTTAATTTGGAAGTTTTCTAAACTGAAATTAGTATTGCCATTTACTCTTAATTTTAAAAGTATACGTGGGATCTCAAAATAGTGGGAGTCCTTACAATTTGGGAAGCCAAAATAGACATGCAATATATATATTCTTACAAAAATGAAATAAATAAGTTGCACATATGTTAAAGCACCAAAATGTAGTGAATATTATAATATAGTAGTATATAAGATAACCGAATTTAAAAGTTTAGAGGTAAATAGAAAACCAAAGTTAAGAAATTATAGACATATCTAAATTCCTGGACAAAATTAACGCACCACATTAATTAATCTATATAAATATATAAATATTTACAATATGGACACAAAATTAAACTAAGTCACATTGAAATAATAATAAACACCTAAAAATTAAGTCCAACATAACTTTATCATGACCTTAATTTGCCTTATTGTTTCTTTAAAAATTTGTTTTTGTCGGAAATGCGTAAATAAGCTAGCATAACTTTAAATTGCACAAAGAAAAAAATTAGTAAAGTAACACAATAAAATGCATCTTTGCCAACACTACTAACATGTAGGCCCTCCTTTACTTCTAATGACTTAATTTATGCGCCTAGACATGTTGATATCATATGTTTATCAAAATCTTGCGGAATATTCTCTTATTCTTTAATAACGGTTTTAATGAGTTGGTTGTGATTAGCAATAGGAGGTCTACGACTTCAAGTCTTTTTTTTGTGATAGTCCAAGAACCTATCAAGCTTTATAAGGACGAGCGTCGTCTTGCGTGAATAAAAATTAGGTCCAACAAACGGAGCAAAATGCATTACATATTCGACAATAATGTTGTCTCAGTAGTAATGGACATTCATAGACCTCATACGTATGGGAACCAACTCCGTACAAACTTCAAAACAAATTCCTTTCCAAAACATTTTAGAACCACTAACAAAAGGTACTTTAGGAGAGACATTGCAGATGGAAAACCTTTCTCTTCGTCTTCGCCAGACACGCTCAGGACCATCTGGAGCTTTTAGGCTTATTCTAGTCTTCTCGGAAAAAAACTTGTTTGCAATCATTGATGGTCTAATTTTGATGCAATCTTGTAAAATTCAATCTCTCAATCCTATGTTCTCTGGTAAGCAAGGGTTTTTTGGTCGGTTTTCTGTTGCTCAATTCTGCTTCATGTAAACGTCTTTTAACTGTTGTAGACGATATCGCGACATTTCGGACATCTACTAGTTCATTTTTAAGCAAATTGCTGGTGAGTCTCCTATCGATATCCTCACTTCGTTCGGCGCGTAATATAGGGCGCGTCAAGAAAAGTCATGCTTCTCCACCTCATAAAGTAATATACTATTATTTAAAAATTCTAAATTTATATAAGTAAAAATAGTCCTTTTTATTAACACAACAAACATTAAAATAAAATTACACCACTAAAAAACTGAATATTTGTAATATATATTTTTACCGATTTAATAAGATACTATTGCAAAAAAAAGAAAATCAGCATTCCAATCAATTCTATAATAACACATTGTAATACTTAAGTTTTCTTAAATTTATCACCACTCATGATTACTACTTGATTAGAGAACCCGCGATTATAATAAACTCTTGCTGGTATTGATTTGTACCACACTATGGCGTTATTTTATTCTTTTGGCCAAAAAATGGCCTTACTGGTATTGCTAGCTACAATATACTTGGAGTTATCGCCCTTACTTTTTCGAATGGGATTTGGCTTATTTTAAAAATCTATGAGTTACGAAAAACAATAAGTTGTGCAAATATGTACCTTTGCCATAGAGGTAAATATATTAAACCTTTACAACAATAATGCCAACAAAAAGGGGTATGCTTATGGCCGTGAAACAAAAGGGGTTGACAAGACAAAATAAGATAAAATTTTTAAAGTGTTAAAATAAAAAATCGCAACTGAAAATAAAATTTTTTTTATTGTACATCACCTCCGTATAAAATAATGATATTTATCACAAAAGCTCTAATATAATCAATAACGAACAACATCTTCAATCCGTTCCTGAGTTTGCCAATGCACTAAGCATTGAAAAAGGGGATTTCTTTTTCAATACGGGACCTACTGTGCATTAGTTTGGAAAAGAGCTTACATTCGATACAGAGAAACAAACACAGTAGAAAGAAACAGATTTCGAGTGGATTTTTCGAGGTTTACCAAAATAAGGATTCAATCTAAAAAAGAAAATATATTTATAAGGATGCTGGAAATGGTTTAGAGTAGAGATACTTCACAGAGACGAAAAATGTGTTTTCGCGAGAATTGAAAAATTATTTGTTGAATTTTTTTTCAAAAGCTATTTTTCTCTTTAGAATGTTTGATAATACTTTTTATTTAGAATTTTTAAATTTATTTCTTTAACGATACATGCCAATATTAAAATTGGATTTTTTTATTTACTTATCATATCAAACACTGAGGGTTATTAGCCGAAGGAAAAATACAATAATTGGAATATATAATTAAAAAGTAAATTGCAATTTTACTTGGTATGTTAAGAGTTAAACAAAAAATAAAAATATTTTAGGTATTATTTTAGAACTCGCACCAAAGCCAAATATCTTTTGCGACAGCGAATGATGGATAATGGAGCCAAAAGCTTGGTTATAATCTACAAATGCGACGTACACTTTGCGTTTTTTCAATCGCAGTTGAAGTGAGAGTGCATACATTATCAATGTAACCCCTTGATTCCCTGAACCCTGACTGACACTAGTGAAGAACATTATTGTCTTTAACCCTTTAAGTGATAACGGTATCTATACCTACCTTTTGGCTTTAAAGTTCTAAATTATACGACACCCAAGTGATTTTAATTTTAGTAGCTTCCATTGACTGTAGCGAGTATCGCTGGTTTTCATATTAACTAACAAAATAATATTGGCGCGCATGGCAGGATGGTTTATGTTTGGCCGGTAAATAGTGCGACCAGTGGTACTCGCCGCCTACATACTATTTTGTGTGAAGTGAGTAAATACACGTGTAAGCTGATTCTTGGTTGGATTTAAGTTGTTTACAATACAGGTACGTAATAAATTAATTGACAAGTTATAGTATATTTAATTCACAAGCATTTGAAGTAGTTTTCATATACATTTGTTTGTTGGTAATCATTTTATCATAATATTTATGCCTCTAGATTGTCATTATAACCTGTACATAATTTAGTAGGTAATAAATTTATATATCTTTATGTTAACGAAAATTAGGTAATAATATTTATTATTAATGGAGAGAACACTCGCATTTTTTGATTATTGTTCATATTTTTGTGATATACGTTTGTGAAAACTTATTGCAGAAGATCGAGAAGCCTTCGCAATGGTGATCGCCAAGGTCGGATAGTTCTGATATTGCACGCGAAGAAGAAGAAGTCCATGAGCTTATATTGCGACAATAACCTAAGATCGTTTAGTAATACATTTATTTTCCTTTATTCTAAAGCAAAACTAAATAATATAATTAATTATTTAGATTAGTTGTGTAAACAATACTCCTAACTTTTTTTGTTCTTCTTTAGGTACCATCTTCCCTAAGGAGGTTGGTAATCATCACAGCTATTTTCACTTTTGAGATTGCAGCTCTGAACAAGTCGACGGAACTGCAATTATACCACTTTCTCAGATTGTTGAGCCAGGAGATGCGTCTTCTTCCAATACTTCGTTTTCCCTGTATTTTTTCCTGAATTATGGTTTGTAGCAACACATATTTATTCCCTCTCATAACGTGGCCGAGATACTGTAACTTTCTTATCTTAATCGTATTCATGATTTCCATTTCCTTTGTCATCTTTCTGAGGACCTCAACATTTGTTATTCGGTCTATCCAACTTATTTTTAATATTCTTCGGTAGGTCCACATCTCGAATGCTTCAAGTCGATCGCTCACCTCTTTCTTTATGGTCCAGGCCTCCACCCCATACAGCAGCACCGAAAACACATAAGAACGTAATATTCTTATTTTGAGTTGTAAACTAAGGTCTCTACTGCATACCTAATACTTTTCTCATATTATTAAATGTTGCTCTAGCTTGTCCAATTCTTATTTTTATTTCTTCTGTATACTCGTTATTTTTATTAATAATTATATCAAGACATCTGTATTTTTTTACTTTAATTGGAAGTCCTCTTATGTTTAAACTGTCTTGTTGTTGTGTTTTGGAAATTGTCATAAATTATGTTTTATTAGCATTAAGCGTTAGTCCGCTTTCCTCACTAGCATTTACTACATTATCTAAAATTGTCTGTAGATCTTGTATATTCTCTGCAATTAGCATAGTACCATCGGCATATCTGATATTGTTGATGGGTCTGCAGTTGACTTTTATTCCAATTGTTACATTTTCGAGTGAGTTTTTAATTATTTCTATCGAATATAGATTGAACAATAAGGGGGAGAGTATGCATCCTTGCCTTACGCCCCTTTTTATCTCTACTTCCTCCGAAAGTTCTCTGTCGACTCTGACTTTTGCTATTTGGTTAAAGTAGAGATAAGTTATTATTCTTAAGTCTTTTTTGTCAATGTGTTTCTCTTTAAGTAACTGTATGAGACGGTTGTGTCGGACCTTATTCAACGCCTTATTATAATCAATAAAAGAAACATAGAGTGGTTGGTTTACATCCATACATCTTAGTATGAGGACGTTAAATCCAAATAATGCCTCTCGTGTACCCATGGCATTCCTAAATCCAAATTGGGTTTCAGTGATGTCTTGTTCCACTTTTCTGAAAATCCTTAAATGGATAATTTTTAAGAATATTTTTAGTGTGTGACTTATTAGACTAATTACACGATGATCATTACATTCCCTTGCATTAGGTTTTTTTTGGTAATGTAATAAATGTTGATTTGAGCCAATCTCTCGGAATAATACCCGTATTATATATAGTTTTGTAATATACACATTTTCAAAAACTTATTGACATTATACTTTGGTGCTGGTACTCATGACTTTGAACGACAAGAGGTCACTTAACCGGAATTATCTAGAAGCTCTTGCGAACCAGGTAGCAATGGAGCTGGAATCAGATAATGCAGAAAATTACTGTCTGTCTGAATTTCTCAGATGCTTAGGAATTTCTTCCACTATCAAGTCCTAGCAGCGTTTTGTTATCAAATTTGATTGAAAACATCGATACACCGTCATTTAGTAATTCGAATATTGTTCCATCAAGTAGTCATTTAAATAATTGTTATTCAGATGATGAAAAAGAAAGCACGTTCGATAATTCCGATGCAGACTCAACATTAGATACATGTTTGGCAAATCAACAGAGGAAAATTACTGACAATTGTGTTCCATCTGAGAGTGAAGATGAAGAAGAAGCTGAATTCAAAAATGGTACAAAAAATGTTGCTAATTTTTAATGTTTAATTTTGTTTGATCAAAAAGGGAACTGTCCCAATTGTTGTATTTAACTTTTGACTTCAGTGATGGAGTCCGACATTGTAACGTAAATATAAATGGGGACAATGCTACACCTACAACATATTTTAGTATATTTTTTGATGAATTATTTTGTCAAAACTAAGTTGATGAATCCACTTTATATGCCAGTCAGACAAATATCTTATTGAATATAGAAAAAGATAAACTTGGTGCATTTTTCGGTACTCTTATTATTATGAGATTTTATTCTTTGCCAAGCAAAAAATCCTACTAAATAAATAATAGTAATTTTCATGTAGACTGAATTACCAGCGTTTTTACTTTGAAACGATTTTTAAACATTTTGCGTTATTTTCATGTAAATGATAATACAAAAATGCCTTTTCCTGGATCCCAATGGTAACAATCTTGTCTCCATCCAGATACATTTCAATCGCATGAGAGTATGATTGGCTTCAAAGGCAGAACGAAAATGAAGCAGTATACGCATATGAAGTCCATAAAACGAGGCTCCAATGTATGGGCAGTAGCGTGTGCAGAAATTGGATATCTACTTTATTTCCAAATTTATCAGGGCAAATCTGAAAGGAACTCAAATACTATGCTAGAAGAAAGCGTTGTTTTAAATTTAGCAAGCTATTTTAAAAGTAAGGGATACTGCTTTTACTTTGACTGCTTCTTCTCATCAATTCCATTATTTCTAAAATTAGTCAATAAAAAACATTTTGCGTGTGGAACAATACGACAAACAAGAAAACATTTTCCCAAGGAATATTTATGTCTAGATAAAAGACTCAAAATGAATAAATCTAATTCAGTTTGTTCCGCTGATCTTTTATGTACGCAAATAGAAAGATAGAGGTGTCAAATGTATATGGGTGGTGTAGATTTATTTAACCAGTACTGTTCATCTTATTCCTTATCATGGAAATCTTGCACATGGAAAACGAAAATTTTCTTTTATTTGCTAGATGCTTCTATGGTAAACAGGTATTTACTATATAGATAAATCATTTTAAAATTAAAAGACAAAAATAAAAAATCCATGGGCCATCTGCAGTATCGAAGTGTCTTAGCCAATGGGCCAATTTCTTCATTTTCATGTAGAAAACGTTCAGGTCCCCCCTCAAAAAAGCAAATGTTCACGATAATATAGGCACCTTCCTATAAAAGAAACATATCGTCGATGTGTCGGTTGTAGTGCACAAAAAATACGAAAAAGGTCAAATATTATCTGCAAAAAATGCAATGTAGCTCTGTGTAAATCTTGTTTTGAACCATATCACAATAAGTAGAGGTGTATTTTGTTGATTTACTGTTCTCATTTAGGTTTACAATTACAGTAGACTTATATGTTGTTTAATTTTACATAAACACATAATTAAATAAAATGGTAGCTGTGTTTACCAGTGATTTCTTTTAATTCATTGTTGCCCATAAGTATCCCCGGTAGCTACGTTTACCATTACTTTAAATAAACTACACAAAGCTAGGGGTAAGTTTGATTTTTTTAAGTATTTTTCTTATACTATTTATATCTATTACAACAGGTTTCACCTATGAAATTAAAAAAAAACACAAAAAACAAAAAAATAGTTCTGGTACTTAAAAGGTAAATACAATCTCTATTTAAGAGATAATAAAATATAAGTGAATATTTTTTTAACACAGTTAAGTAGGGCAATACCTCCATAGTTTGTCTGAATCATCTCTGTTGTACTTCATAAATATCATAGTAAAAATGACACTCCAGTTATGCGCAATAATGGTCTTTTCCAATATTCTATTAAACATGCCTGTTTAATAGATTATCCAATTATTTAAAAGATTTAAAAAAATATTTAACAAATATGGTCAGTTCTAGGCGATTTACAATCGGGACAATTATTTAAAACTCTATATTGCACCCCTAGATGATCAATGCCACTCGAGAAAAGCAATTTTTCAGGAGGGCGATTTTATGTTTGGTTCACTTGTACCCTTAGAATATTTTGTACCGGAAAATTCATTCTTATAATAAATTTTTGGAGTTCTTTCATAAAAGTTAACAAAAACCATAATTCATTTGTAAATGTATAACCATTCATTTATAAATGTAAATATAATACTGCCATTTTTAATAAGATTTGTATCCCTTCCGATCATAATTTTGTGTGTGATAGATAATATGCCAATTTTTTTGTTGGCCGCTGGAATTATGAGAACAAAAGATAATTTTTTATCTCTGCAATCATTTTGCAAAAAGTGCAAAATACAAGATCCTATTTCATTGGCTTCTCTGTTTGCTTTATCATTGTGCCAACCATAGCAATAACCAGTTTCTGGGTGGACGTCGTAAACAGTAAAATTATAAGCTAAAACTTTTTCAGAATAATAAAATTTGAGGTTTGCCCTGATCTGCTGGTTAAAACTGCTTGTAAGTCATAAACAGCAACCACCAAATTTTTATTTTCTTAGCCCAGGGCTTTGTCAAGATCTTTCATTGTCTACATTTTTTATTTTCTTGGTTACGTCATATTAAGTCATTCTTAAAATCAGCTTTCCCAACATAATCTTTATTTTTGCAGCTGAAATTTCGAAGTTTTTCCTGGCATAATTCTTGTGTTTTCTTCAAATTTCCCACTCAACGTTTGCAATTCTGATTTCCCCAAATGCGGGTGTAATGAATTGGTCGCCAATATTTAGAATCTACAAAAAAATCTTTTACGCGCAGGAATCTTAATATTTTTTGCGAAAGAAAAATAATGCTTTAGGAAAACCTTCGTCCTTAAATATTTTCCCAGCATGCGTTGTCTTCATTCGGACAAACGTTCTCTGCTCTCTTTACTCCCAAAATTTGTTGAAAATTATTTGCCGCTCTGCATCATTGAACTTGAATCAACAAAATGGTTTGCAAATGCATGTATTTTCACCTGACTGGAGAGTTCTTGGTGGTACCACATTACGAAGCTTGTTTGTGTATTATTATTCTCTGTTATTTATTTTAATTTTGGCCTCGTTTCTTTTCCATTAAGTCTTATTTTGGCGTTTTTTTCTTTAAGTTTTGAGTATATTAAATAAATGCATCAGAGGAATTTATCTGAAAAAAAAATTCTCCAAGAAATGCTACCTCTACCTCAAATATATCCATAGTTTCCTCCGCTAATTCTGGAGAAAAATCCACAGTTATTTTGCCGCATAAAGGTTTTGTAATTTCTCGTCCTTAAATTCTGTTTGTGTAACTGGTAGTTCAGATGTAAAAAAATTATCAAAATGAAGATGTGAAGTGGTTTGTTAAATAATGCTGATAGACATGCAAGATATTCGCCGATTTTTTTCACAAATTATCACAAATTGCTTGTAATGCAAGAATATTGAGAAAGTGTGAAGCGGATATGACTAATAGACAGTTTGACTTTCCTAACGGCTTCAGAACGGTGGAAGCTCTGTATATTTTCACACCTCTTACTTAAAAATGCCGAGACCAACAAACAGATCTTTTCGTTGCGTTTATAGACTATGAGAAAGTTTTCGATGAAATTAAACATAACATTTTCATGGAATGTCTAAATAGGAAAGGACTCGACAAAAATGACATAAACATAGTGAGAAATCTTCATTGGAACTAACGGGTTATGGTAACTTTAGATGAAAATAGCACGGATGCGCAACAGATAAGTAGAGGAGTGAGACGGGGCTGTATACTTTACCATTACTATTTTTAATATGTATTCCGAAGGATTATTTACGCAAACACTTGAAAACTGTACATAAGGGATCAAGATAAAGAGTGAAAATATAAATAACATCCGTTTTGCTGAAGATACAGTCATTGTCGCTGAAAGTGAGACAAACCTGCAGACGTTACTAAACACAATTTAGGATACTGGGGAACAGTTTGGTTTAACAATAAACATAAAGAAACCAAAATCGTAGTTATCAGTAAGAGTGAAAAAGTTATTGCTAGAATAATGATAAAAAATGAAGATATTGAACAAGATTCAGATTCCGATGAGTCTATAGTTGGCAACTTAGAACATGAAGATGCTAATCATAATTCAAAATCTGAATTGGATTATCAGACACCAAATTAAACGTACAAGAATGTATTCCACGAGGTAAGTCATACCAACACCTTTATTATAATATCAAAGATGAAGTGAAATGGAATAAGATATGGGGATCACGAAGTGTTAGAACTAGACGAGAAAATAGCATAACAAAACTTCCTGGAGTTATTCGTGAAGCGAAAAATTGCAAAACTGAAAAAGAATGCTGGGAACTGTTTTTTAATGACAAAATTATAAAACATATAGTTGAATGTACTAATGTATATATCGAGCGTGTATCCGTAAGATATAAAGACAGTTCCGATGCGAGGCTAACAAATATATGTGAACTAAAAGCTCTGATTGGTCTCTTTTACTTAGCTGGAGTTTACCGTAAAGGTAAAACTTCAATTTTTGAGTTTTGGGAAAGATATGGTACGGGCACTGACATATTTCCGGCAACGATGGCTCTCCGCAGATTTCGATTTCTTATGAAGTGTTTATGCCTAGATGATATTCGTACAAGGGATGAACGAACACAAGTAGACAAACTTACAGCAGTTAGAGTCGTATTCGAGGATGTAGTTGAAAATTTTCAAAAATATTCTACCATTGGCCAATATGTCATTATCGATGAGATGCTTTTAGGCTTTAGAGGTCGCTGTAGTTTTAGAATGTTTCTTTCAAAAAACCGGTCCGCTACGGTCTGAAGGTATTTTCCTTGGTATATTCTCGCGCGTTCTATACTAATCAATTAAAAATATATGCCGGTACACAACCACCAGGTCCATATTCTATCAGTTCTGCAGTCAACGATGTGGTTGAGCAGCTTTGCAAACCAATCTTCAGATCCAACCATAATGTCACAATGGACAATTGTTTTACATCAATTGACCTCGCACAAAACTTACTGACAAACCATAGTCTAACAATTGTAGGCACCCTACGGAAAAACAAAAGGCATATCCCAAACGAATTTTTAATGAACAATAGTTTGAACAACTATGTTTGGATTTACCAAAGTTATGACAATATTGTCCTATATATCAAAACCAAAAAAACATGTTCTTTTGTCAACCCGACACCATGATGCCCAAATCGATCCGACAACGGGTGACGAAAGTAAACCTGAAGCAATAATGTTCTATAACTCTACAAAAGGTGGTGTGGACAACGTTGATCAACTTCGAGGTTCCTATACTGTCGCAAGAAATACAAAACCCTAGCCCATGATCATCTTTTATGCATTACTTGATGTTGCTGCAATAAATGCATTTGTAATACAAAGAAGTAACACACCGGATCTAAAAACAAGCAAAAGAAGAAGATTTTTTTTTTAAGAACTAGGTCTTCAGTTAGTGATGGACAATATAAAAGCAAGAGCTCAATCTTCTCCTTTGGCATGAGATATAAGAGAGCTTGCTGCTAAACTCAGTGGTGTTGGACCAGTAGAAGCACCTGCGGAATTGCAAAATAAAAGGGGGCGTTGTGTTTTTTGTAGAGATCGTAAAACTCGGTATATGTGTCACTACTGTAAAAAATGTATTTGCTTAGAACATACCGTACCTGTTTGTCGCATATGCATTGATAAAATGACTGAATAAATTATATACAAGGTGTTCTCTGAATATCTGCCATATTGTAGTAGGTATCTAATTTTTTTTAATTTTTAGTTTTAATATTATAACAGCAGTTCATTTTTTATGTACATGTAAGTTGTCTTTAGTAGTAGTAACATAAAAAATTCTTTGTTTAATTTTTGGGCTTCTCAGACCCAACCCGTTCCTTCGTGTATCAAATTATCACCCGTGCACCGAAGGGTTAATATTATGTAACCGGTGCTCGAATCAGGTGTTGTTTTCTAATAATTTATTTGCACATAATAGAAAGAAACAGAAAACTTTTGACCACCATTAAAAAGCGAAAGACAGCATATTTGGGTCACATACATAGAAATAATAAGTATGAGATGTTGCAGCTAATTATGAAAGATAAAATCGAAGAAAAATGGGGTCCTGGTAGACGACAAATATATTGGCTGAAAAATATTCGCGACTGGACCGGGTTAAACGCACAGATGCCGGGTTAAACCGGGTTAAACACACAGAAAGGCAGAAGGTAGAGACGAATTTTCAATAGTTATAGCTAACCTTTATTAGTGGAGATAGCACTAGAAGAAGTAGTTAAACACTAAACTTCAAATTAGAAGAACACAAATTTAACCTGCCTATAAAGAAACCAAACCAAGAAAGAAAAGATATTGCCCGTACGCTATTCTAGACCACCCTAATGGTTGCACTGGTGGTCTCTTGCGTAAACACTGCCACCTACTCCACAATGGCGCTATTTTTTAAAGTCACATAATAGTAATACTGCCACAATCTTAAATGTGGTTACAAATTTAGTGTGCAGAATGCAACAGTGTCAATTATCGACTGATGGCCCTGTTACACCTAATATTATGCCATTTTACGCTAAAGATAACACTGATTTTTTAAATTTTACCATTGGAAAAATAATTTATATGAATTTGCCAGTTTTACATATCAAAACAGCGCATTTTTTGGTTATAGATGCGTCGATAATGGAATGTCTTTCCTAAAATAGGGTCATTATGATGTTATAGTTTTGAAGGATATATTATATTCTAATAAATTTGTTCCTATAAGTTTCTCTAAGAAAAGAAAAATTGCGATTTTTCCGAAATGTCTTAATTACTGACCAAACGCTATTTGAGTCCCTGCTGTTTGGAAGTTGGAAATATAAGTTTTCAACATATATATGTTTTCCCTTTTAATTACTCGTCTATAGGTATTTTTATGTAAAAAAATTTGTTTTGTAGGGGTCGCAGACATTATTTGCTTTTTGAGACTTCGTTTCATATGAATACTAAAAGTGAATACACTTATTAATCCCTTAAATATATTTATATTGGGTAGCTATAATTAAACCCTTTGGCTTAAAGAAGGATGTAAAAGGAAGGAAATGAGCATTTTATATAAAAAAATACACCACTGCATTTGCTTTATTTACTACGTCAGAGTCCTTTAATCCTTTAAGCCGAGTTGAAATCTGTAAAATGGCGCTAATTTATGCCTTGATGGACACATCTGCTTCTCGCTCTTTCACGGAAATAAATACTTTTATATAATCAGTGTTTTCGTGTCCTAAAAACTTTTTTTCGTCCGAAATATAATGAGATTTTGTTTTAGTGCAGAGAGTGTGAAATCAGCATCACCATCAAATAGACCTGATGTGACAGGAAAAGGGTAAAAATGTTTCCACTGTCACAAAATGTGCATTCAGAATGCATGAAATTTTATGATATAATAATAAAAATATATACAGTATGTCCATAAAGTAGCGCATACATTCATTAATAACTAAATAAACAACAGTATTAGAAATTCCAAAAACAGGTCGATTTTTTATTTTAATTTACTATTTTTTCTGAATTATAATTTAATATACAGAGTCAACCACCTTCGTAAGTTGACGTCGTCACCATATTTGTTAAATGGAACTTCTATTTTACATATAAATAAAGCAATTGCACCATAATTCACAGAACCTTCAAAAAGAAACAAAGATATTAACAGTGCCTGGAACAAAATGAAAGCGACAGTATCTACTTAACGCTGGCCAAACGTTTGTGGGTAGAAAAAAACAAGTGCCACACAAGATTGGATGACACTAGATATTAAAAAGCTCATAGAAAAAAAATAACGAAAATACAGAAATATAAATAGAGAAAAAATACAAGTAAACAAAAAAACTAGTAAAAACGCAGACCAAGAACGCTAAATAACGCAGGATGGATGAACATTGTAAAGAAATAGAAGAATTTATTATAAAAAACAACACACATGACCTACATAACAAACATTACGAGTAATACACGGAAGAGAATACCATAAGTTATATGAAACTCCAATGGAGATCTCCAATTATCAGCAGTAGGTAAACAACAAATTTGGGAAAAATACATTAAAGACGTATTTACATATAACAGAGAAGAAATAAATGCATTACCAACTAATAAAAATATACCAATTCTAATATCAGAGGTAAAATAGGCAATTACCAACTCAAAAAGTGGTAAAACGCCAAGTCCTGCTGAAATTCCAGTAGCTATAGACTTAGTTTGCTTCTTATAATGACATGTATTAAAGATACTTATTTTTCCAGAATGTAAATTTGTTTTAACGATACATTTAATGTGGCTATATCGGAGAATCCATAAGATCCCGTGGACTGACCGAGTCACAAATGAGGAGGTCCTCAGAAAAATGAATAAGAACCGAGAGGTACTGACCACCATGAAATCTCGAAAGTTACAATTCTTCGGACATATTATGCGAAATGAATTCAGATATGCTCTCCTTCAAGCCATTCTGCAAGGAAAAATATTTGGAGAGCGAGGTTCAGATAGAACAAGAGCATCTTGGTTAAAAAACCTCAGAATCTGGTTCAATACAACATCTGTGCAGCTTTTCCGCACTGATGCAGATAAGATAGAGATTATAATTTAGCTGAAAATAATTGGGAACCAAACTTTGCCGAATGCCAAACCTCTTTAGATATATTTTTTTAAGTGTTGGAAGATTCCATAGACCATATCGTTATTTGGACGAATGTACTTCTTCTTCTTATTCTTCGTCTAGCCATTCACGTCCACATCTGAACATAAGCCTCTTCAAGTCTTCCTTTCCATTGTTTTTTATTGTACGCTACTTGTAGCCAATTTTTCCCGGCAGTCCTTTTCAGATCATCTGTCCATCTCATAGGAGGTCTGCCTCTGGGTCTTTTGTGTTGGTATGGTCTCCAGGTTAAAATTGATCTGTGCCATTTGTTTAGATCGCTCCTAGCTACATGTCCAGCGTATTCCCATTTCAGCTTTAATGCTTTTTGCACCACATCGGTGACTTTGGTTTTCTGTCTTATCCATGTGTTTGTTTTCTTGTCCTTAAGTGATATACCTAGCATTGCTCTTTCCATCGCGTGTTGAGTGACTCTAAGTATATTCATATTCTTTTTTGTGATTGTCCATGTTTGTGCCGCATAAGTTAATATCGGAATAATGCATGCATCAAAAACTTTAGATCTAAGATGTAATTGAATTTGTTGATTTCTGAGTATATAGTTCAGTTTACCGAATGCTGCCCAAGCTAACTTTCTTCTTCTTTTTATTTCTTCAGTCTGAATTTCCCTATTTAGGATTATTTTTTGTCCTAAGTATATATATTCTTCAACTTTTTCTATAACTTTATCGTTTATTATTGTCACGGTGTCTTCGGAGTGCATGACTTTTGTTTTGTTTAAATTCATTTTCAGTCCTATTTTAGAAGATTCGGTATGAAGTTCTACAAGCATGGTTTGCATTTCTTGTAGGTCAGTAGCTATCAGGATTATGTCATCTGCAAATCGTAGATTACTGAGGTAGCGGCCATTGATGTTTATTCCCTTATATTTCCAATTTAGGTTTTTAAAAACGTCCTCCAAAACTAAGGTGAACAGTTTGGGTGATAAAGTATCTCCCTGTTTGACTCCCCTGTTTAATGGTACAGAGTTCGTGTGTTCATTTTCATTTAGGTAGTATGTAGCTGTAGCTTGGTTCATAGTTTCTTTTATTAAGTTAATAAATCTGCTGTCTATTCTACAATTTTGCATTGCGTTTAATACAGCCGTGTGTTCTATGGCCTCGAAATCTTTTTCGTAGTCTACAAATGCAAGGAAATCTGGAAACTTGTATTCGTTACATTTTTCTATTAATATTTTTGTGATTAACAGGTGATCGGAAGTTGAATAGCCTTTTCTAAAACCTGCCTGTTCATATGGTTGGTATTCGTCTAATTTCCTTGATAGTCGAGTAGTTATGACTTTGGTGAGTATTTTAAACAGGTGTGACAGTAGGTTGATGGGTCTGTAGTTTTCCAATTTTCGACTATCACCTTTCTTGTGCAATAAGATTACTTTAGAGTTGTTCCAGCTCTTAGGGACTTTTCCCTGATGTAAACAACTGTCCACAAGCTTAGCTACAATTGCAATTAGTTTCTTACCTCCTTCTAATATCATATCTGTGATAATACTTCTAATAATCTTCTCCTGCAGCTTTATTTCTCTTCATGTTTGCCAATGCTGTAGTTACCTCTGAAATTGTTACTTTTGGCATTATTTCTGATCCAAGATTTTTTATTAATTACCGTGCTGGTCTCATCTCATCATCTTGTTGATGTGATCTGTAAAGTTCTGTGTAAAATTCTTCTATTCGTGTCAGTATGTTTTCTCTACTTGTGATTTCATTTTCGTCTTTTCCTATTAATGATATCATCTGACGTCGTCCTAGTGTCGGTCTGAGACATTTCATACTCTTATTTTTTTCAATAGTTGTTGTTATTAATTTTTCGTTTTCTTTTCTTTTTTGTTGTCTGATTCCTTTTCTAATATGCCTATTAAGTTCTCTATATTCGTCGGTTCCCCTTTTGTTTGATCATGATTTGTAACAGGTGATCGGAAGTTGAATAGCCTTTTCTAAAACCTGCCTGTTCATATGGTTGGTATTCGTCTAATTTCCTTGATAGTCGAGTAGTTATGACTTTGGTGAGTATTTTAAACAGGTGTGACAGTAGGTTGATGGGTCTGTAGTTTTCCAATTTTCGACTATCACCTTTCTTGTGCAATAAGATTACTTTAGAGTTGTTCCAGCTCTTAGGGACTTTGCCCTGATGTAAACAACTGTCCACAAGCTTAGTTACAATTGCAATTAGTTCCTTACCTCCTTCTAATATCATATCTGTGGTAATACTAATCTTCTCCTGCAGCTTTATTTCTCTTCATGTTTTCCAATGCTGTAGTTACCTCTGAAATTGTTACTTTTGGCATTATTTCTGATCCAACATTTTTTATTAATTTCCGTGCTGGTCTCATCTCATCATCTTGTTGATGTGATCTGTAAAGTTCTGTGTAAAATTCTTCTATTCGTGTCAGTATGTTTTCTCTACTTGTGATTTCATTTTCGTCTTTTCCTATTAATGATATCATCTGACGTCGTCCTAGTGTCGGTCTGAGACATTTCATACTCTTATTTTTTTCAATAGTTGTTGTTATTAATTTTTCGTTTTCTTTTCTTTTTTGTTGTCTGATTCCTTTTCTAATCTGCCTATTAAGTTCTCTATATTCGTCGGTTCCCCTTTTGTTTGATTTATTTAAGATCTTCCTTCTTTCTATTTGTTGTAATATTTCTTTGTCTAATTCATTGTATGTTGTTTTCGGTTTTTTTCAGTTGCAGAAGGCTTTTATTCACTGTTTCGGTAATAAGGTTATTCAAATCATCAATATCATTGGAGTTTATCTGCTGCATGCTAACTTGATTTAATGCATGCACTATCTTTTTATTAAATTCACTATTTTTGATTTCTTCAGATGTCCATTTGTATCTTTTTTCATGTATTCTTTTTCTTTCTAGTTTTTTGTTAATTACTAGTTTTGTTCTTATTAGTCTATGATCGCTTCCTAGGTCAAACTGATTTAATACTGATACGTCTTCTACTAGGTTTCTATTCTTCGTTAAGATATAATCTATTTCATTCTTTGTCTCTTTTATCGGGACTCATCCATGTCCATTTTCTGCTTGGTTTTTATTGAAAAAGGAGTTCATTGAGTACATGTTATGTTCATTCATGAAATTGCGAAGCATTTCTCCTCTATAGTTTCTTTACCCGTAGCCATAGTTACCAATTAAATGTTCATAATCTTTCTCTTTTTTGCCCAATTAAGCATTAAAATCTCCTAATAGTATTTCGTAATTTGCTTTATTTGTTTCTATAGCTGTTCTTATTTCATCATAAAATATTTCTACTAGACGAATGTACACGCAACCCAAAAAGGAAAAAAATTGCAAATGACGAACAATGAATTTCTAGTATTTGTAGGTCTGAATTTATTTATGGGGTACCACATCTTGCCCAGTATCGAAAGTTATTGGTCCACTTTCACTGATCTCCAAATACCACTTGTGGCAAAAACTATGACAAGAAAGAAATTCAAAGAAATTCTCTCTAATTTGCACTCAAACGACAACTCAATGATACCAAAGAACAATAAAATCAAATTGTATAAAGTAAGACCTCTGACAAAGATATTGAATGAACAATTTAGAAATTTAGATAATGGTACAAGAACAGTGTATGTAGACAGATCCATTTTTAAATTTAATGGTTGATCATCCATAAAGTAGTATAATCTTATAAAACCTATAAAAAGGGGATTCAAGTTATGATGTTTTATGATTTAGGACTACCGTTTCTGAAAAACAAAGAAGAAATAGAGAAATTTTAAATGAAAGATGTTTTTATGTAACGGATGAAATAGAAATCAATTTCTATAAATTATTTTAATATTCTGTAAATCAATTAGGGGTTTGGCTTTCTAGGTGGTATGTACTTTAAAGTACCGCTGCGCTGGCTGTCAAAGGGTTAAACAGATATTTTACGTTTGCAAAAGATAGGGAAGCGTTTAAAGAAGAAGAAGATAGTGATGGCCAACCCTCGTAAAAGGACGGCACAATCAGAAGAAGAAATTGAGTTTTTTCATTCCTAAAGTCATATTTATGACCAATATGTTTGTAACACCCGATATTTGTATTTCGTTATGACATTTAGTTTGTAATCCGGTTAAGCTTTTAAATCTTTTCCTAAATATGAAACACTAAACAATGTACCTCAAAACAAACGAATAAGGTAGGTAGATAATGCCCTCTTCGAAATAAAACGAGGAATATACAAACAACGAAATTCAATATTTTTACGTGATTCAAACTAAAATAAAATGAAACAAAATGTTGCTAGTTTTTGGTGCGGTAAGCTTAAAATGACCCTTTTTAATTTCAATGATATTCGATTCAAAGAGTGAGCGTGGTCCGCGTCATTGTTTACCGTTAAAACAAACCGAGCGGCTATATTTAAAAAATCATGTTTATGCTCTACTGAGACTGATTATGTTTCTACTAAACGATGGACTTTTGGGCAGATTGATACTGAAACTGAAGCATTGATATGGTTAAAAGCTCTTCGGACTAATATAGTGAAAAAGCTTTTTATAAAGCTTTTCAATGCGTTATTTTCGCTTTTTTACGACACTGATGGATGTCGGTAGAGAAACAAAGCAAAACTTTACTGCACTTAACACCGATAGGTTTTTAAATGTATTGGGACTTTTTTAAAGAAGTCACTTAAAACTATTAAAAATTTCTATAATATTAACTTGGTTAATATTATATCATTGGTTATCATTGGAACATGGGTTTTGTGTGATTAGTTAATGAATCGGAACGTTACATGAGAGCAATATACAGGGTGATTGATTAGTGTGAGGAAGCTCAGTAGATCTGTTATAGTAAAAATTACAAAAAAAAGTTATTAACAAAAATTGTAGGCAGCTTTAAACTCCATATTTTAAAATTAGTTACAATCCTACAGGGTGTTCCATAAGATGGTGGCAGACCAAACTTATGTTTTTTTTAAATGAAATACCCTGTATTTTATTTTAAATTTGAAATATGCTTCACTTTCACATTACAACAATGTAAAGTATTATTATGTTATACCGGGTATTTAAAAAGTTATAACCAATATTACCTGAAAATCGTAACAAGTTTAACTCCCTGTATAATTAAAAAGGATTGTAGGAACATTGATCTATTGCAACCATAGTTTTTTAATAATTGTTAAAAACTATAAAACATATTCATTTTCATAATATTCGTTAAATCAAATACAGGGTAAGTCAAAATGCAAGTACATTATTTTCTTGGTAATTTTAAATAGAACACCCTGTATTTTATATCACTATCGAAAAGAACTAATATCGTACTTCATATTTTATGAAGTACTCCCTATACCTAAAGTTATTAGTTTTAAAGATATTTTTATTTTTCCATCAAAGTATTAATTTGGTAGATATTTTAACGTTTACCAATAATTATTGTGAGTTGGCCATGATTGATTTGTCAGAAACTGACAGTTTGACATTAATATTTATTAATTCAGTATTGGGGTACACCGTAAATTAGCAACAATTATTATTTAGTAATTCAGTAATTGATTCAATTTAAATTAGCAATAATGAATTTTACTACTGATGAAATGGTAGATATGATCTGGATATTGGGGGAATGCAATAAAAATTCATTACTATCAGCTAGAATTTATCAAGAACGGTTTCCAGATAGGCGACAACCTAGACAAGATACATTTGAAAAATTGAAAGATCGATTTAACCGCACTGGTTCAGTGAATTATGAAAAACATGAACGAACAAAAACTAGTGTGACAGAGGAAAACGAAATGAGTGTGTTGATGGCGGTTACAGAAAACCCACACACAAGCATAAGGACTATTTCCAATGAACAAGAACTTAGTTACTACTCTGTTCAAAACATTCTATCTAAAAACAAGATGCACCCTTATCATATTCAAAAGCACCAAGAAAAAATTAATGATGATTTTCAGAAACGAATAGTATTTTGTGAATGGGCCTTAGAAAAAATTAATGAGCAGAGAGATTTTTTTGATTATGTCCTATTTGGTGATGAAGCTACATTCCATCGAAACGGTTCTTTTAATAGGCATAACTTTCACTACTACTCAACAAGTAATCCATACAACATAGTAACACATAGTCAAACAAGATGGTCTCGAAATGTGTGGGGAGGTATCGTCGGTAACCATGTAGTAGGACCATATTTTTTTGAAGATAATTTAAATGGTGAGATTTATTTAGATTTTATCGTAAATCAGTTACCGATATTATTAGAAGAGGTTCCACTTTATATACGTGAAAAATGTGGTTTCTACATGACGGTGCTCCTGCGCACCACAACGAATTAGTACGTGGTGAACTTAATAATCAGTTTGGGGAAAGATGGATCGGAAGGGATGGACCGGTAAGGTGGCCCCCAAGGTAACCAGAATTCAATAAAATGGACTCATTTTTTTGGGGTTACGTTAAGAACGAAGTATATAAAATACCCCCAAAACAACAAGGGATGATATGAAAAATAGAATCCGAATTGCATTTCAAAATATTTCTTTACAAATGCTTAGTAATGTAACCAACTCTTTCAATGACCTTTTTCAAGCATGCATAGATGTTTTGGGAGGTCATTTTGAGCACCTTACTTAAGTAAGATAAGTTAAACTTACTGTTGTTTTTAATTTTTTCTATGGTTGTTATATTTTTTTTTTATTTTTTTTATTATTATTCGTCGGTATATTATAAAACAACAAAAATATTTAACATCCCCGGGACTCCTTCGACCCAAAACCCACCATCCCCCGGCCAAATAAAAAACCCCCCCCACAACAAAATTATGACTAAATATTCCGTCAACGACCCAACAACCCCACCATTTGACCCCAGTACCTAAAAGATCCCACCATCCAACCAAAACCCCCCACCCCCACCAAACACAAGTGTAGCGAGGACCCACGACTTCCCCCCACACACCCCCCAACCACCAAAGTCATTCCCCCCCCCACGCTACACACGCCCTCAATGCACCCAAACTTGACAACTTTCTGTACAAACAACCCCAAGATCCTACCTCACAACAACCAAAAATTCACTATCGACACCCGACCCCTTCAACACCCAAGCCCCCAACGCGCCCCGGCCCAGACCATATCATATCCGCAAAAGTGTCCTAACCCATGGACAAAGCTTCAACCCACAACATTCCCCGGCGCTCTTAACCACCCCAAACGTAACAAACACCCCCAACAAGATCCCACCCCGACATTAAATCCTCACTGCACCCATGAACCCCACGCACGCCGACCCATTTAAACAAATGTCACCTCCTAAACACCAAGCTCACCAAAACCCTTACCCACAAATTGAACTCCCATAATAAGAAACCCCGAACTCAGCCAAACTACACTGCATACCCTAGAAGTATCACAGTGACGAGAGGAGACGTACGCAAATCCCAAACCCCACCCCACCCTGTTAATAACCCCAAACCCCCTCCCCCTCCGAAATGTACCAGGCCCCGTGAACTACAGTGGAACACCCTGTATGATTGTAACTAATTTTAAAATGTGGAGTTTAAAGCTGCCTACAATTTTTATTGAATAACTTTTTTTAGTAATTTTTACCATAACAGATCTACTGAGCTTGCTCACACTAATCAATCACCCTGTAGTGTAATATTGTTTTCGCTAAAAGGCATTTAAAGATTACATTTATGTATAATAATTATACATTGGCACTTTGAGCTGAGCAGGCACTTTAAATTGGTCTGTTGGTTTATTGTCTACTTTACTTATAATTCTTATTATTGTTGGTAAAGCCTTCTAAATTTTTTTATGCTTTATATATTTCTTTTTTTTTATTTTAGCAAAAGCTTGTTTTGTAAAAACCTACGAAGATTACCATTGTCGGTTTATTATATTCATGATTCTCAGCTTGTATTTTCTTTAACCCTGCTGTACCGTTCGAGTCAACTATTCTCTGTTCACAAATTGTTGATAGCACGAAATAAGCCTCAAAATCATCAAACGGTCGTAAAATTTGTATCATCATAGGCGTTCCTGAGGTGTTTATTCATTAAAATTAATATTAATATTAATAATGTTTTAATACTGATATATTTAGTAAAAAACAATTAAAACTTTCACGGCTAATGTTGGTTATTATATTATATTAATAAAAATAATAATTTAACCATTAACAATTTTGTAAATAAGAATACCTTATCTCTTTGGATATTTCAATACTAATCTTCGCGTTTAATCACTTTACTAGAAAACCTGGTATTTATATCCGAAGGTACTATCGGTTGCAAGATAATTAGGATGGAATTCCCCAGATTTTTAATAATATAATGGGTATAGATGCCGGATTTGGCCACGTACCTCGTCTGTTTAGTTTATATTCGAAACTTAACTTAAAAGGGTGAAGTTATTACGAACGAAAACAATTTGTTTGTTTAGTACGTTTTTGATCGCATGTAATTTACGGCTCGTCGGTGTTTCCGCTTCTACGGCAGTAATTAGCGTCTCGAATATTTCTTTTGCGAATTATATGCAGTGCGTGAGTGATTTTTTATTCCATATACCTACGAACATATACGTACCTTTCGCTCGTGCTCGTTTTGTTGGATTGTTTGTGATGGCTTCATCATCAACATCATCAAGTTTTACACCGGTACTGTTGCGTACAGTCAGTAAGTCTGTCTATTCACCAAGAGAGAAGACTATTGTCCTGAATGTTCACGATGCTCTGGTTTCTCAGAATCCCACAAACACTGTTCGCAACATAGTCGAAAGTTGTGCCAACATGACTGGCGTAGGGGAGTCAACTATATATAGGTTCCTATCAGAAAGAAAAAAACACGGTATAGCTAACCCAAACACAAACGAACACTTAAAGAGAGGGAAAAAGCCTATTGAACTTGATGAATTTGCCAAAAATGGTATTCGAAGGAAAATTCATGGATTTTTTTTTCAAAAAAGAAATACCAAACCTAAATAAAATTTTACAAGAAGTTAGAGATGATCCGGATTTGCCTCATATCGGACGAACTAAATTGTGGCAAGTTTTAAAAGAATTAAATTTCCGGTGGGAGAAATCAGACCGAAAATCACTTTTGATTGACCGGGAGGAGATAATATGTTGGAGAAGAAATTATCTAAGATCCATACGAAAATTCCGGGCTGAAGGAAGGCCAATCTTCTACCAGGATGAATCGTGGGTAAACTCAGGTCATACTCTAAAAAAAGTTTGGTCAGATAAAAATATATTAAGCTCCAGGCAAGCCTTTATGGAAGGTTGGTCTACTGGTATCTCCCCACCTTCTGGTAAAGGCAGTAGATTAATAATTTCTCACATTGGCAGTGAAAAAGGATTTGTTAAGCATGGTTTGTTGGAATTTCAGTCCAAAAGCACAAAAGACTATCACGAGGAGATGACAGCTGATGTTTTCGAAGAGTATTTTGTGCAGATGATTGAACACATACCACCAAATTCAATTATAGTATTAGATAATGCACCTTATCATTCACGACTAGTAGAAAGACTTCCAACGACTGCGTGGAAAAAACAGGATATTCTTGACTGGCTGCGGAATAAGTACCTGCCTTACGAAGATGGAATGGTAAAAGCAGAACTTTTAAAAATTGCCCGGCAACACAAATCTAAGTTCAAGAAATACGTAGTTGACAAAATGGCGGAAAGGAGAAACATCACAGTCCTTAGACTTCCACCCTACCACTGCGAAATAAATCCAATTGAACTCATTTGGGCACAAATGAAAAGTTATGTGGCTAGAAAAAATACGTCATATAAAATACAAGCTGTACGTGAATTGTTATACGAGTCTTTACAACACATTACAGAACAAAACTGGAAAGATGCAGTAAGACATGTAATAGAAGAAGAACAAAAAATGTGGGATCTTGATAACATAATTGATGCGACCGTAGAGACACAACCGCTAATTATTAACCCTCAAGACGACTCGGATTCCGAAGTTGATCCTATTTATTTTGAATTTGAATAGTTTTCTAATCGTAATTATATAAGGTAAGTGATAGTAGTTGTAATCGTAAGGTATTAAAGGGGAAAGGCGCAAAACGTCGCCTGTCAAAATGTTCAATGTGTTTTAAATGTATCGATTTTTTTTTCAAATCCTGAGAAAACTAAAAAGCCTTTTTGGAAAAATTTAAAGGCAGAATAAAATATTTATTAGAATAAATAAAAAGTTTCTTTTGCATGCAATATTTTCAATTAAAAATTATACTATATTCTCTCTTTTATTTTCACCCCTGTTGCATAACATAATAAAATAAACATTGTAGAAGTTTTCAGGGACTTTCTGTAATATACATCAGTATACACATATATAATACCCTCAGTAATAATGTAATCTTTCATTCTGCTTTTAAATTTTTCAAAAATATTTATTAGTTTTCTCCGAATTCGAAAATAATGGATACATTTAAAACACATTTGGTGCCTTTCCCCTTAATTAAATAAATGTATCTTTTACAAATGGCAAAAAACTTTATTTTTGAATAAAATATTTTATTTTATTATAAGTTTTATTAAAACAAAAATACAATTTAAAAAATATATTTATTTAGTTCAAATAAATGTTTCAATCATATACTCTACGATACTGGTCGGCCAAAATACGTTCCTAATCGGATTATAAGCTTGACCGCTGTATTGTATTCCGGCAGATACAAGGTGGGTTAGTCGAAAACATCTTAAATCGTCAGTTTCAGGTTGGTTTTTACTATTATATCGTATTACCTATCCTCTCTGTATTTCAGTTCTCTAATTAGGATTAAACGTGTAGTGAGCTATCAACAAACTGTGAACCGAGTATATGCAAATGTACTGTTTGGGTCAATATGACCCAACTATGGTTTACGGTTCTTACTCCAAATAAAATAAGCTAATTGTGCTAAACAAAACCTTATTCACAAAAAATTATAGATAATTTAACAAAAATTAAACAATTAAAAGTTGTTAAAACAAAAATTAAAGTTGTTATTATAAATTAAACCTTATTAACATTATATAAAAAGCATTTTTTTACCTAAAAAGAACAGCACCTAAAAAGAACAAAACAATAAAAAGAACAAAATACCTACAAAATTTAATTTAGTTTACAACTGGGACAGTAATAAAAAGAATGGGTTTTATGTTTGTGACATATACTTCATCTAATTTACTTACCGTTGCACGTCATCCGCGTCATAGTTCGTGAGGTCACATCATAACAACACGAAATATTTAGGCGATAGATGTGTTCGTTTCACTCGTTGTTCGAAATTCAAATAGCTAACACCGTAATTGCAGAAATTCGCAAGGTGGTGCGAGGTTCCCATTAACACACCCAAATTGTCTTGTCTGGGTAAGTTGAGCATTAGCTTAATTCATTGAATAAAGTTTCTTTCATTTTTTATAGGCTTATTTTGATAATTTCTTTTTTTATTTTTATTTCACATTTTGTTTCTTAATAAATTGGCACTGACTGGCTTTTCGGATTATGAATAACGAACAGGGGGCTACGGCCCCCCATAAGCCACCTGATAACTTAGTTTTAGATTCCGCATTAAATACAAATAATAATATATTTAACGTCCAATGTCCTTCTCAGAACGATAAAACACATGAACAAAAAATTATCAATGTTTACTCTGAAAAAGACAATGGCCCTTTTTTTGTATATCTAGAATCGACAAACATACCGGATACCAAAGTAGGTTCTTTTAATGGAATTAAAATTGCTCGTGATATCTTTAACTTACATTTAAAAGACATTAAAAAAATATGTAGTAAAGGCTTAAATAGGATTGCGATTGAATTTATTAATTTCACATCAGCTAATGAATTTTTAAATAATAAAACTCTACTAGACAAGGGATATAAGATTTATATCCCTTTTAATTTTGTAACCTGTAAAGGCATAGTTCGACAAATAGACATAGAGATTGCTGATAAAGAATTATTAGAATGTTGTAGTACGGGTACTGATATCGAAATATTAAATATTAAAAGGCTTAATAGGAAAGTATATAAAAATGACACAGTCACTTATGAACCTACAGGCACAGCTCTTTTCACTTTTAAAGGTGTAATAATGCCTAAAACAGTTAACTTTTACGGCATGCCTAAATTAGTTAATGTCTATATTGCACCAGTTACGCAGTGTTTTAACTGTCTGAGGTTCGGTCATACGAAAAATAATTGCAAAAGTAAAGATCGCTGCAGTAACTGCGGTGAACTTGCACACTCTGAAGAATGTGAAGTCAATTGCTTCTTTTGTAAGGGAGCACACAAAGCCACAGACAAGAATTGCCCAGAATTTATTCGACAGAAAAATATCAAAGAGTTAATGGCTTTCGAAAACATTACCTTTTATGATGCAAATGAAGCTATCCCAAAAACGTACATAGAAAAAGATAAATTTGTCATGCACGCAGGAGACTTCCCAGCTCTTAGGAACAGGAAGCCCAATAACATCCATAACACTAACATTAACGAATCTGTCACGCCCTCCCAAAGAAGAACGCATAACTTTAAATCCTCCACTATGAAGCGTTCATTCCAACAGGTAGTCTCTAACTCAAACAACAAAAGAAGAGTCATCCAAAAAGGATATGACAAAAAAACGCATGAAGAAAACCTTTTTTTCCCTAATTCAAGACCCGAAAAATCATCTTATTCTCTATCTCAACAACAACAACCCTCAACATCTCGTATCACAAACATACCAGAAAAATCATCTTTTAATTCTCACCAAAACCTAGCCTGGCATTCCAGTGCATTGCAAAATATCCAACATTCTGACTCAGATTCTTTATACAATACCAAAAATGCTTGTTTACATTTTCTCAATAATGCAACAATCGATAACTTAAATATTCTCAAAAATATACTATCCCATACAAACTTGGACTACATGGACCAAGATTCAAACTCAGATTTTGACACATACTAACCTCCCACATACACAATGTCTCACAACCCAAAACTAAAAATAATCCAATGGAATATTAGAAGTATTAATGCTAATAGGGATAACCTGATTAACCTAATTTCCGAATTAAATCCAGATATCCTTTTCATAAATGAAACATGGCTTAAGCATGATGCCAGATTTTCTTTAAATTTTTATAACATCATCCGACAAGATCGGGATGATGGTTTTGGTGGTGTGGCAACATGTATTAAGAAATCCATAAGGTTTTCAACAATCAAAAAGTTTAATTCAGCCTCAGTGCAATATTTAATAATTAGTATCTGTAACTTATACCTCATAAATATATATTCCAGTTCTAATAAAGCAATCACTACTACTTTACTAAATGATATGGTAGAAGGTCTACCCTTAAATAACCTAATCATTATGGGTGATTTGAACTCACACCATCCTGCTTGGGATAAAGGGGTATGCAATAAAGGTGGTAAAGTAATTTTTGATTTTTCCTTTGATAATGACCTTACAGTGTTGAATGATGGCTCAGCAACATTATTTCAAGATTCTAATAAAAATATTAGTGCAATCGACCTGGCAATTGTGAGCAACAGTGTGTCTTTGTCTTCGGTGTGGGGCGTTATTCAAGACTGCGGTAACAGTAACCATTTTCCTACCTACCTTAACTTAAATATAGCGAATCTTAAAGGAGCAGAAATTATCCTACAGAAACCATTCAAAACAAGAAACACTAAAAAAGCTGACTGGAACAGCTATTACAAGAACATACTGTTAAACAAGCAAAACCTGTCAGAAACCAAAAACTATAAAGATTTTCTAACAGTCATAAACACAGCTGCAGATGAAGCAATCCCCTTTAAAAATTGTGGGGTACAGGGCAAACCCAGGAATCCATGGTGGGACGAAGAGTGTTCCTTATGGATCAAAACACGAAAAGAAGCAATTTACAATTTTAATAAATCCCCCTCTATAGAAAATTTCATAGAAACAAAACGCATAATCGCTATGACAAGGAGAAACTTAAAAGCAAAAAAGAAATACAAATTTAAAAATTTTTGTGAATCTTTAAATAGAGGATCCAACATCACTTACGTTTGGAACAAAATTAAAAAATTTTCCAATTATCACAATAATAAAGTTTTTCATTGTCCCCCAGATAACATTAAACTAGAAATATTAGACAAAATGTCTTCAGTAAACATAGACCCTAATTTTAATATGTCATATGATAACCAAGAAGTTGCTCCCTTTTCAATTCATGAATACAATTTGGCTTTAAATAATAAAAAAGATTCTGCGCCAGGTATCGATGACATATCCTATTTAATGTTAAAAAACCTCCCACTTGCAGCCAAGGACACACTGTTAAGAATTTACAACAATTGTTTGAATGGGGGTCCTATTCCTTTGGAATGGAAAAAATATAACATAATTAACATCTTAAAGCTTCAAAAAAATCCTATTTTGTCTGAAAGTTTTAGACCAATAGTCTTATCGTCCTGTGTACTTAAAACTCTCGAAATCATAATAAAAAATCGTTTGGATTGGTTTATGGAACACAATTCAATTTTTAAAATTAATCAATCAGGTTTCAGGAAAGGCAGAGGGACATATGATAACTTAGCTCTTTTACGCTCTACAATTTTAGAAGCCTTTGCATCTTCTCAAACGGTATTAGCCATTTTTCTAGATATTAAATTAGCCTATGACAATGTAGAAATATACAACCTTTATAATAAACTCAAAAATCTAAACATTCCCATGGCTATAAACAACATTATCCTTAAAATCCTACAAAACAGACTCTGATATTCGAGATCTGATGACGGCAATTTCTTGGGTCCATATCAAACCTCCAAGGGGCTCCCTCAAGGTTCTCCCTTAAGCACCATCCTTTTTAACATATATATTCATGACCTTTTCTACTTATTCTCTAACGAAGTGAAAATATGTGGGTATGCAGATGATCTAGTTTTGTACATTAGCGGTCAAGACATTCATAACATGATAAATAAGATGATCCCAGAAATTAAAAACATTCAACAATGGCTAGAAGCCCATGGGCTGTCTATTTCAATTGATAAATGTGAAGCGGTGTGGTTCACAAAAGGACAACGCAAAACAAACCTTCCATTAATCTCTCTTAATAATAACAATAACATACCCTTTAAAAATCAGGTTAATTTCTTGGGCATCACCTTTCATAAAAACTTGAAATGGAACCCTCACATTGATAAAATTGTACTTAAAGCAAAGAAAAACATCAACATATTGAAAGCACTATGTGGAGTTTGGTGGGGTGCAGACCCTAAAACCCTAATTATGATCTTTAATGCTTTAGTTAGGTCTCATATGGATTACGGTTCCTTTCTTTTCAGCCCAATAACACAGAAATGTAGCAATAGCCTAAATAAAGTATTCTTTGAAGGGCTCAGAATCTGTTTGGGGTGCATGAAGTCCACTCCACACATGGCAATCTTAGCTGAATCTGCTCAGATTGACCTGGAACATAGAAGCTTAATACTAGCCGCTAAACTCATATCTAAAATTATTAAAATCGATAATCACCCAGTAATAGTGATACTTCTTAATATACGTAGAAAAATCATAAATAAACCAATTTTTCACAAGACAAACCTCGTACCTCTCCTTGTCATGGCTCTTGAACATTTTCTCCCTTATCAAAATAAAATACCAAAACACCCAAACTTCCCTTGTTATAAATTAGATTTTAACACACTAACCAACCCAATTCAGACTCTAAACTGTAATATTAAGAAAAATGAATCATCAACCAAACAAAAATTCTCAGTAATCACCCAAAAATACAAGAGTGATTACTCCTTTGTATATACTGACGCCTCAAAAAACAAGGGGAGAATAGGATTTGGAATCAATATTCCCAACATTAACTTCAAGTTTTCTTCTAGACTTCCTGGTGAGTTATCTGTAACAAAAGCTGAAAATGTGGCAATTTACCAAGCAATTAAAATTTTAATATCTAAAGGCATCAAGAAGGCTGTTGTCTTCTCTGACTCTCTAAATGCTATAACTAAAATTAAAAATCCTATAATCTCAGCTTCTGATGACTCAATTTCCCTCAAAACTAAAAAACTTATCTCATCAGCAATTAAGAAGGGTTTTGACATTTTAATCTCATGGATTCCAGGTCATTCTGATATCCCTGGGAATATAGAAGCTGATTTACTAGCCAAAATAGGAACAAACTTGAATATTCCATTAGGTATGTTGTTAGATTCCCAAGATATTCTAAACACCATAAAGGGAAAAATTATTGACAAATTTAAAATCAATTGGGGAGCAATACTGCAGAAGAAAAACTACCAATATAAGAGAATCCAAACCTCTTTCTCCTTTAAGGCATGGTTCTCAACTCTAACATTTAAAAACAGAAGACACATCACCACAATAATAAGAATGAGAACAGGTCATTGCTTAACTAAACAACATCTTTTTAAAATCAAAATAATAGACAGTCCCGCATGTGAATGCGGAATAGTGGAGGATTTAAACCACATTTTCTTTGAATGTCCCATTAATGTTATTCCTAACATAGATTTATATTCAATTTTTATTTCAATGAAATTCCAAACACCAATCTCAATAGATACAATCCTAATATCTCCTAATGAAAAGTCAGTCAGTGCAATCTTACAGTTTCTTAACTATAATAAAATTAATTTGTAATTTACGATGCTCAACTTTAATTCAATGTTTTTGCTTTTCAGTTTTTCCTTTGTGGCGTCCTGTTTATTGTGTAATAACCCTTCCATTACCATTTGTTTACAATATGTGTTTATAACTACTTAACCTCAAATTTAAAAATTCAGACATTGTTGTCTATACTGTGCTACTACCACCTTACGCAAGGTCAGCGGCCCTGATATGGTTTAGAACCAGATTACATCAGGGTCGCCATCAAATAGTGCTGGCGAATCGCCTCGCAGCGAAGCCATAAAAAAACAAAAGAAGAAGAAGAAGATGTGTTCGTTTTTAGAATCACTTTGCCGAGTACACTGGCATTATAGCCACTAGACATATTTTATTATATAAGCGTATAAATAATATTTAAACATTTGTTTAAACATTAATTAGCTAACATATAAAAATACACAATGATATATTTAATTTAATTTATATAAAATCATATAATAAACCGTTTTTATGAATTTTTTCAGAAAATTTGTTCGGAACACACTGTAACTGTAATCCAACGAAGGTGATATTTTGGCATAAATTGGTAAGACTTATTTGACAATTGCTTTTTGTACTTTATTCTTTAGAATTTTAAAGTGAATACCTCTTGTTTTATATTTTTACCTATTTAATAAAATCTGTTCTTTTTAGAACAAAATTAGTGTGTTTTATTTCACAAACGTCACGTAAGAATTTAAATAGTCTTTTATCGGATAATTTTTGTACCTGTGATCATCTTGAATACCAATAACTCTGACTTTCTCGATACCATACGTTTTGGCAGATACATCAGGTATGTCGTTGAGACTGTCTTCCACACTACTTTTATCACTTAATGCGATGTCACTTAGTGGTTCTTGAAATAGAAGATCTTTGTCAATCTCGTCGTTACTTCCAACTATTTCTGATTTGGCATCACGATTTGAATAATTAATTTCATTAAAACTAAAAACATTTGTATTAGCCGTGTTACCCACCACAGTAACTGATACATTTGACGGTTTTGTGCACTCTGTAACCCTACCTAAACTATTTTTGTAATAAACTTCTTTTTCGATATTTTCAATGGACTCTTTTTATTGTTCAATCACAGCTTCAAATAAACTCTCTACAGGAATAATTGGTGTTTCACATTGGCTCGATATATTAAGGTATTGTATGGTTATTTTGGAAGGCGATAATTGTAATGACGTATCTTTAGGAGAAGTAGCTTGATCACCAGATAGGTTTAGTTCTAAAGCCAAATTAATTAGGGGCTCTCTAATTTTTTTCTCATCTAACACATGTTTCTTCATCTCGATATGTTGATTGAATACTGTATAAATATCTTCATTTAAAAGTAATTGTTTATTATTATATCTTCGGTAACTCTTAGGAGAGATTGTAGATATTCATGCTCGCCGATTGAACTAGAGCTCTTTAAATCTCCCATTCTTGATTGCTTTTCAAATAATTTTCGAGTAATTTCTGCAACGTTTCCATCCTCTTCATTGATCGTATTGGTAGAACAAGAAACGTTAGAAATACAAAAGAAAAGCCGATCATGAATGGTATTTACTTGTCCTCCTTGACACTACCACTTGTCTATCACTTTCACTTCCTTCTACGTAACATGCCCTTCTA
Organism: Diabrotica balteata; assembly: GCA_918026665.1. Taxonomy (NCBI): domain Eukaryota; kingdom Metazoa; phylum Arthropoda; class Insecta; order Coleoptera; family Chrysomelidae; genus Diabrotica; species Diabrotica balteata. Next base: position 173,229,719 of record OU898276.1, read on the forward strand.
AATAACATCGTCCAGCTATACTTCAAATTTTTTACAAGTTCTAGCTTACAGAAACTTGTTTGTATTTATAAACGTACCTGACTGACAAACTGTTAAAAGTATATAAAATACTGCCAACTAAACATACGTACACAGGTAACTTTTAACGGTTTAAATACGTGGGCCATATTGATCCGAACATACAAGTACAAGTACTATTTGTACATAGGTACAAATTTAATTTTTATTAAAAAAATCGGGAATTTTTTTTTATCTCATATGCAACTAAAAGACCTTAAATTAGGTAATAAAGCCACGAAATACCAAAACGTTACGCCGCGTAATAATTTGCAAAATAAAAAATAATTTTTTTTGTGTCAAATAGACCCGAACAAGTCAGCTGGGTTAAAGTAAAGGTATTGTCTATATTACTTCTTCTCTTTAAAACTACACTAATACTCTCTGATTCTATTATTGTAATTTCTTCCTAACTTGCTTGTATTTAGATTGCTAATATCTTATTTAATGAATTCCACAGACAATATCCACTTTTTTTGCGCCAAAACACTGAAACTTAAAGGCACACTTGCGACCATTTTTTTTTTATTTTCTAGTATTAAAAACTGAAGAGATAATAGTGCTGCCATCGGAAAGAGGGCAATTGTGCATCTTTTGCGGGATTTAAAAAATTGAATTAACCCCCTCTGTGGCTCAGTGGTAAGAGCGCCTACCTTTGAACGCAAAGGTCGTGAGTTCGAATCTCACCTGGGTGCAGAAATTTTCGTTTATTAAAAATTGAATGAATGAAAATAATTTCTATCCTTGTGCGATCGGTACTCACCGGAGGGACCGCAGACTGTAAAAATTCACTGTACCATGCCAATGAACATTAGTTGTCGACGCATTAAACTGAATAAAAAATAAATAAAAAAAATTTAATTAGCGAAAAAATAGTAATTTTGGAATGTAAAAATGTTGCACAATGGTGCAAATTAATTTAACTGTATCATCTGCTTAGAAGAATTTGTTTAAATAACAAAAATTAAGACCTTTCTGTACTTTTAAAATATTGCTTGAGTTGTTCTATTTATTCTCTATCTACAGAATGAGTTTAAAGTATAGGACGGCTTAATTATCTCAAAATAGCTTGCAGATCTTTAGTATTTCAGAAAATATATTAAACTTTCTTATTTCAAACAGTTTATTCTATATATTTTGTGTCTTTTGAAGTCCTCCAGAAATATTAATTATTTTTCATGTTATGTTTGCTATACCTTAATACTAAGTTATTTCTATATTCACTAGAGCCATTTATTTCACCGTGTTTTTGAACGTAATATAGATTGGTTTAAAATACAATTGGGTGATTTTAATCCTAAGGAAATAGTTTCAAAAACACATCTGTGGGGTTCTCTGTAGAATTTGGAATGTTTAGGTCTGTAATTTCAATAAATTGATTTGTTTGTGTTGTATAACTTTTATTTTGGGTCCAAAATATAGAGTTATCTCTCTTTGCTAGCCGTACTGCTAGCGGTACATCGCCTTCACTATCAGATTCTGATTCTTAATTATTTTTGGTATTGGTTGTTTCATCTTGATTGTTAATTTGGTCTTTTAGCACGATGTCCATATTTCCAATATCAAATACATCTTCATTGTTTGGTCGCCGAAATTCATCAACATCTAATTCATCTCCCAAGATTGAGACTATTGAGACTCCCACTATTAGAGACAATTAACCCCGTTCTGTCATTTGGAATTTTATTTTGGGACATATTTTCCCAATGCCTGAAGTTTTAGGCCGCGTTTTCACGATGGCAATTGGCGAGACAATTGTCATTGGACAATTGTCATTACGTGGTTTCGGATTGTCGGAGGCCAGTCCAGTTGAACGAGAAGATGTTTCTTCTTCTTTGGGTGCCGTCTTCAATGAAGGTTGGCGATAACCTCAGCAAAATCATTTCTGTCCCTGGCTTTTCTTATTAAAGATTGAGAATCCAAACCAGTCCACTCACGAATGTTCTTCAACCAGGACGCCTGCCGTCTACTAGGACCACGCTTTCCTTCTACCTTCCCCTCTATAAGAAGCTGCAGTAGCTAGTATTTCTCATTTCTGTATATGTGTCCCAAATATGAGGTTTTCCGTGTTTTCATAATTTTTAAGAGTTCTCTGTCGGTACCCATCTTGTGCAGGACCTGCTCGTTGCTCATATGCGCTGTCCAGGGGACTTTCAGCATCCTTCGAAATAACCACATTTCAAAACTTTCCAAACGCCTTAGTGAGTTGATTTTGAAGGTCCAGGCCTCCATTCCATATAGTAAGGTGCTGTAAACGTAACATTTCAGCATTCGGTATCGGATTTTGAGATTGAGTGTTTGGGACGTAAACATTTGTTTCATTTTTAAAAAGACATTTCTTGCTTGTTCAATTCGCGATTTTATTTCTATGTCTGGATCTATATCTTTCGTTATCCAGCACCCTAGATATCGAAATTTCTCGACATTTTCGATAATGTTACCATTCACGTTTAAAGCCATGGGTGGATGGATGGATGTTCTGGAGACAATCATTGTTTTTGTTTTCTTGACGTTAATGCTGAGGCCGTATTGTTCTCCAATCGATCTGACGCGATCTAAGAGTGTCTGTAGATCCTGTGCGCTCTCTGCAATTAGGACCGTGTCGTCGGCGTATCGTACATTATTTAGAACTCTGCCGTTAATTTTAACACCTTCTCTTGATTGCTCTAGTGCTCGTGCAAAGATTTCTTCCGAATATATATTGAAAAATAGTGGTGACAATACACACCCCTGTCGTACACCTCGCTTGATATTGAATATTTCTGTGTCACCGGCTTCTGTTCTAACTGCTGCAGTTTGGCTAAAATACAGCGTTTGGATAATTTTAAAATCGTTCTCGTCTAGTCCCTTTTTGTGGAGGCAATCCATCAGCTTATCATGTTTTACTTTGTCGAAGGCCTTTTGATAGTCAATAAAACATAAAAAGAGATCCTTTTTTTGGTCTCGACATTTTTGCAGCAGTATAATAAAACTGGTTAATGCTTCCCTTGTCCCAAATCCATTTCGGAAGCCAAATTGTTCATCACTGATATCCTGTTCACATTTCTTATAAATGCGTTGGTGAATAACTTTCAAGAATAACTTTAACATATGCGACATTAAACTAATAAGTCTGAAATCACCACACTTCTTTGCTCCCTTAGTTTTTGGAAGGGGAATAAAGACTGATTTTAACCAGTCTTGTGAAATTTCACCGCTTGTATATATTTGATTAAATAATTTGACGATTATATTTAAATGTTTCTCTTCCAGTAGCTTTATGACTTCCGTATGTATGTCATCGTGGCCAGGGGCTTTCCCATTTTTTGCGTTTTTGATTGCTTTCTCTACTTCTTGTTTTAATATAGGAGGACTGGTCTCATGGTTTTTATATATTATGTTGTTTAGTGGTGTGTCCGAGAATAGTTCTTCTATGTAATGTCCCCATACGTTGTTTAGATCGCTTAATTCCCATATCGTTTCATTCTCGTCGTTTGTTAATCTACAAGGCAGTCTTTGTTTTGTCATTCCAGCTAGATCTTTTATTTTTTTGTGAAGCGTTTGACTGTCGTGTTTCTTTATTAATTCTTCGATCTCTTGGCAGTTTTCTATCATCCAATTTTCTTTTGCGGTAGCTATTTCTTTCTTGATTTGACGATGTATCTCCCTATATTTTTCATTATCTTTATTTTTGTAGGCTCTTCGAGTATCCATCATTCCCAGAATTTTTTGTGTCATCCAGGGTTTAGATTTTCTTTTGTTATTAGTGTCTTTTATATATTTCTCGGCGCTAGTAAAAGTATTCTTGACTTCAGTCCATAAGCCTTCTGTAGTTGGTGATAACTCTCTTTAGAGTCTTTCACATTCCTCGTTGAGTTTAATCTTTACCACACTTTGTATATTTTCTTGTTTAAGTAAATTGATGTCGGTTTTTCTTTTGACAGTCTTTTTTAGCGTTTTGAACTTTATTTTTAATTTAGCCACTAGTAGGTTGTGATCCGATGGAACATCTGCGCCTGGATATGTTCTTGTATCCGTTACTGCGTTTTTATATCGCTGGTTTATAATAATGTAATCGATTTGATTTCGGACACAATTGTTTTTATTATCTGCGGGTGATTTCCACGTATATAGCCTTCGTAGTGGTAGCTTGAACCAGGTGTTCATGATAGTTAGTTGTTTCTCCTGGCAAAATTGTAGTAGTCTGTCACCTCTATCATTGCGATTGCCCAGTCCGTAATTTATACAAATATGTTCCACTTTTCCACAACCCACTTTGGCATTAAAATCTCCTACGATTAATGTTGTTTCATAACTCTTTGTCATTTTAAGTAATTCTTGGAGATTCTCATAGAACTGCTCTATTTCATCATCCGACTTGTCAGCAGTTGGTGCATAAACTTGGAGTATGTTTATGTTTTCGGGCTTACTCTGTAATTTCAAAAGAAGCATTCGATCAGAATAGGGTATGAAATCAATTACTGCTTTTTTATCTGCTCTGTTACTATAAGGGCTACACCATTCCAGTGTCTCTGCTGTTCGTTCCCCGAGTAGTATATTGTGTAGTCATCGATGGATACATTTCCAGAACCAAACCATCTTATCTCACTTATACCTAGTATGTCCACTCCAAGTCTTTTCATTTCACGAATGGTATTTTGAACTTTACCGGGTTCAAACATACTTTTGTACGTTCCAAGTGCCTATTCGTACCAAGGATTGGTTATTAATGTATTCCACTTTCGGGTGGTTCTTCCTCGCAGGGATTCTTTGCACCCCCTGACCACTTAAGGTCTGCCGCGGACTAGGGGCCGTTAAATTTTTGTTTTGCATAGGTTACTTTACTAGGGAAAAATATAGTGCAGTAGTTGCTTTCTGCACCGCAGTATCACAACCGGTTAAATCATAATTTGATTACCGCCCGTGACTATCCGGTATCAGACCGATACAGAGATCTTGTCTCTACCGCTCTGATCCTGTTATGACATAGCTGCTGCCCTATGCCATGCTCTCAGTTGATCCGCGGGTGTTTATTTGGCAAAGCCTTATTCGCACCTGTCCTACATATCTGTAGGACGTTCCCTATCAGCCATCGGGACGCGCCGTGTCGGGGTTGAGAGCTGCCCCCCTCCGAGTGTGTTTTCCAAGAAGTACTGAGAAGCCCCTACTCAGTTCAGAACCTCTCCTTCTTAGAAACTAACACCGGCACGGTGAAGATGTTTATACGGGGCCAACTATTGCCATGACAGTAGACAGCTAAAATATGACAACTATATGTTTGTGCGTCACAGTGTTGCCACATTTTTTTGTATAAAGGATAGGAGTTTTTAAAATAGAAAGATACTTTGACGAAATTGTACATAATGTTTTAAAAAACTTATACAGAAGTAAAATGCTTCAAACTTGTATTTAGGTATATACTTAGGTAAATGTGAAGTGTTTTACTTCTGTATAAGTTTTTTAAACGATGGTATAAAGCCAACTACTGGGACTTTCCCATTAATTTTTATATAATGTTTTGTTATGAGAAGCCACAATTTTTGAATTTATATTAAAAAGCATTCATAAAATAGTATTTTTTACTTTAAATATAGCTAAGTATTTAGTGTATTCTTATGTTCAACCTAATTTTTTTATTTTCATTTAACTTTACTTTATTCTGTAGTTTCTAAACTATTAATTTTTACCTTAAGCATAATTTTAATGGTTTTTATTATATAAGTATTTTTAATGTAAGATATAATTTTATTTTATAATATTTATAGGTATAATTTTAAGGCTTTTAATTATATATGTATTTTTCACGTTTTTGTTTAATTATATATGTATTTTTAAATTTTAAATTTTCATTTCATATATATAAATCTTGCCCATAATTTTATATATGAGAGTGAGAAATAATTGAGTATATGTCAACACTGACATATATTAAGCTTACATTTAACGTCAAATATATCTATAGGTTATGTTCATTTTACGAAAATTAAATTTAACCCAAATAACACAAATTACTACTGGCAGCACTACTGGCCTACAGCGTTCACACGGCACCAATAATTGTCGCGACAATTGAGATTACGAGTGGTGGAGGGGCTAACTGGGCGCAGCTCATTGTCCTCAGTCTACTCCCGGAGACAACTGAATTTTGGGCCAATTGTGAGGACAGTTGGCAAGGCAATTGGCCTGAAGTGTTTACACGAAGACAATAATTTCATGCCAGTCAGTTGTCTTCTGACAATTGTCTCGCCAATTGCCATCGTGAAAACGCGGCTTTACTTTTGATTTTGCAAATTTTTTTCAGAATTCATACATGAAGTGCCCTGTGTTCGTGCCAGAATACCAAATCAAACACAGTGATCTACAAAAAAATTAAAATGTATTTATGCAAATAACAGTACTTAATGTAAAACAGACTTCAAAAGTATCAATTACCCGTAATTTTTGTATAAAATAATAATTGAAAAACAAGAAAACAATTATATATGTCGCTCTGTCAGCACCGAATGTCCGCTTCCAATGTGTGCTTGACTTTAATGTTATTCAGTCAATGTGATTTAATCAAATCGGTTCAAAACTGACTAGACACTTAGAATATAATATAGGTAACCAATTTTACGTACTGATATCACTAGAAAACCGCTGGGAAGTTTAAAACGCATGTTTGTAAAGGTGGCCATCTCGGCATACCAACAGTCGTCAAAGAAATAAACAAATTTACTTCATGAAGACGCAAGATTTCTAGAGGTTGTAAAAATAAATTTATTTCTGATTTCTTCATGATAGCGGTAGTTCGAAAATTTAGTGACGCTCTCACAAATCGAATGCACCAAACAGTATCTGCATCTTAATCCGTCTTACTGCGCCGATTTTCAAATGTTCATTGCTTTATTTCCTCGACTCCATAGATTTGTTGCGCCTGAGGTTTAAGTTGCATTGAATACTCTGAAGCGTGAAACGAATGCATCTGCACCAACTTGGAACACCGCACAGATTTCTAAGCAAAGGGTGAAGCAGATTTATGTGTGCAAGATCTGGAGACATTGCTTTGATATTCCTTTTTTTTTAACCAAAATCAATACGTATATGACAAAGATGCATATTGGTAAAGGTCGGAATATGAGAAAATAAACTTAATGTAGCCTTTCTCTTTAATTTACTATTTTTAGGTGGAATATTCTACGATCTTACTTTACAATAAAAATTTTATTTTAAAATAAAATGTATTTTAATAACGATTTCCAAAGTTTAAATCTAAACGTCAAAAGAAATTAATTTTAAAGTAATATTATGGCTTATTCACAGTAAAATGAGAAAATTATATTAGCATAAGAAAATGTCTTAAAAACAATATTATTATTAAAAAACTCGCCTTAGATTAGACATTGCCCGACGATGGATTGGTAGACTGGATGGCATTTAATGGCCTCCTCGTTAACCAGATTCAATTCCTAAAGAGTATTTTTATTGCGGACATAGAACTTACAAAAATTAACCAGGAAGTAATGCAGTGCTAAGGCAAAGAATGCTTTATAAATCCATATTAATTTCTAGAGAGAAATTTCTAGAAAAATTTAATAGACGCATTTTGAGATCGCTTAAGATACTGTCAAATTAACAACAGAAGACATTAATTTAGCAATGTGGTAAAATGTAATATATTATGTTCCAATTTAGTTCTATGTAGTTTTTTTTACAATCAAAAAATTGATTGAAAAGTTTCTTTATCTCTTTAAAATGTTTAAAATGACTACATAAAATCAACTGGTATTGAAGTGAATACACAGTTTTGTATTAAAAAAAAACAAAGTTACTAATGATGAGAACTGGTAAATCTGGCAACATAGCAAGTATAAAATATGAAATATTCGTATGGCAAAATAGGTGTATCCAGGTTTTTTTTACAATTCGAACAATTCATTAAAAAAAACTTAGGCGTGTCTAAACTTTTGGTCTACTCTGTATAGTATGGTTATAAACTTTTTATTTCAGGTTTTATTTCTGTAACACAAACCTTAAAATACTGACCAAAAGCATTTTTTCCGTTCACACAAAAATTTAACTGAATTCGGTCTATCATCAAATCTATCCCTCACAATCCGGATAATTCAACAATTAATTTTACACTGAAGTTTACATCGCCATTAAGATTTGCACCAGAAATCTAAGTATCTATCAAATCTCGCAAACGATTTTCAAAGCAGTCACAGTCAGCAAAGGGGATTAGGGAGGAATTAGCCCTTGTTGAGAGAACACAATACCATTAAACTTGGGCGTAAATGCCGAAAAGGACGTCTAAAATTTATGGTAATGTTCTTTTAGTTATATATACATATAACTAAATATATATATATATATATATATATATATATATATATATATATATTGTTATGATATGTAAAATTGAGAAAAATATTGGTTTGCTTAAAATATTTCAAAGTTCCAACAAATTAAAATAATTCAGATAAATAGGATAATAAACAACAAACATTTCGAAGAAGGAAAGTCTTTTGATTTTGGATTACCTGTATTGAACAAAACGTAAGATATGCATAAATTATTTTCTTTGCTAAAATATATTTGTGTGACGTGAATAAGCTGAAGTGAAATCCTAAACAATGGAAGCGGGTTTTCCAAATGAATTTGTGCAGTAATTAGGACAATAGAATAGATTTTAGAAAGATATGTTTTTGTTAGTTCTTAAGAATTGGTAGAAAAAGATTAGTTGTAAATAAGTTTTAGGAAATTTTATAGTTGTAGGTAAAAATTTGCTTGTGTTATCGAAATGAAGAAATGGGAGATGTATGACGCGTTTTGATTGGATGAGATTGAAAAAGGTGGGATGGTTGGTTTGAGAATGAGACGTTAGTTAGTTTTGGAAGAAAAAATGATAGTCAGTTGGTTTCTAAGGGTGGAAGGCGAACGGCCGTTGTTCTCGGGTAGTTTCCCAGAGGTAGGAAGCAGTATTAGTGAAAGTTTGTGAGTTTTCGTGTAGTTAGTGTATCTGACAGAAGCTGATCCAGTAAAAGATTGTAAGTCATATTTTTTTACTTATATTCCAAGAGTCACTGTTCAGGCCAACGAGAGATTCAGTTTATCGTAAGGAGAAGATATTCCAAGAGTCATTTTTCACTCAGGCCAACGAGAGATTCAGTTTATCGAGAGGAGAAGAGGCTAGCATAATTTGAACGATTCGTGCATTTGAAGGAGATCATTAAGGACGATAAACTTGCAACAATTTGTTGTAAGATTGCTGATTACCTAGGGACCCGCTAAGAGTAGATAGTATAGGCTACAAGGAACAAGGATTTGGACCACTCATCATCAGAGAGAGATAGTTTTGTTTTTCTGCAGTTTTTCTTTTATTGATAACACAATTTTTACACTTACTTTAGAAAAGATATGAATATTTTGATTAGAAGATTTAGAATAATAATTGGGATTTTGAGATTTTAACTCATATTGTTTGTGCCAATAATTTTGAAGGTTCACGTACGTTGAACAAAATTTTGAGAATCATTATATGGGATATTGTTTATTGAAAACATTTGAGTGTTAATTTTATTTCATTATTGTTATTTCAATATATAGTGTTATATCATATATGTTTTTTTTTATTATTCCGGTATTCTTTGGACCTTACCTTTAACATGTAGAGCATAAATATTGAAGCACGAGTACAACCATGAGATAAGAGAATTAAAAAGTGTGATAGAATCATAATCATACCATTCAAATAATTTTAATTAATTAATTAATTAATTAGCTAATTAATTGCTTGGCGCACTAAGAACATATATTTGAATATCACAGTAATATATATATATATATATATATAATATATATATATATATATATATATATATATATATATATATATATATAATATATATATATATATATATATATATATATATAATCTAACAATTCTAGAAACTACTTCATAAGTAGTATTCACATAGACAAGTAGTGATTTGGATAATTGTAGATTTAGATGATTTATTTCGACCATTTTACTGTAAAATTAAAAAAATATTTTAAACAGATTATTATAAAAATAATTTAATTATATGCAAGGTGTCCAAAAACTCTTTTGACAAACAAAGACCAGAGATTCCTCAAATAATTTTAAGACAATATTAACCAATTAAGCTAATCCGAAAATACTTCCCAAGGGAGCTACAACTTTCTGAAGATGGCGCCTTGTTTTTTGTTACATACCTCCAGAACGATTATATTTAGAAAAGCAAAAACGTACGATTATTTATCCTTCTTGATATTGTTCTGAAGCTAACAGTAAATTGACTGTTTGTATTTTGAGAACGATTTCCGAAGTGGAAATTGAAACGTCAATACGTATTTTAACCGTTAATTTTGGCTTATTCCCAGTTAAATAGTAATTTATTTATCCTTCAGAGTTGAATCGATTTCATCAATTTCAAATTTCTAGTATCGATAATAGGCGTTCATTTTGGGTAGGTCAACGGTTATTTTAACGCATAGCTTTTTATCTTTACCTTTTAAGCATTAGTGCTTAGGATACGCTGTTTTCTACAAAAATCAAATTAAAAATTTTTCGTTTTTTTGTCATGAAAGTTAAATTAATATTTTTTGCGTTAGTTGACTGTGGACCTGTCAACAGACTTATAACCTACGTTTTTCATTGTCCAATTATGGTTAGTTCACGAAGTTCACTTTTTAGTTTTTCAATTTGTGACATTTAAATATAACAATTTCAATTCAACAAAAATGGTTTTTAATAATGAGGAATACGTTGATATGTTTTAATTTATGGCGAAATGAGAGGTAACGCTTGAGTAGCACAACGTAGGTACCTTGAAAATTTTCCCAATCGTTATTTCACTCACTCAACATTTAGAGCGCTTTTTCAACAAACAGGTTCAGTGGTTCCAACAAATAATAAAACAGGCCGACATGATAATGTAACAGCAGCTTATGAAGATGTTATTCTTATAAAAGTTAAGAAAACTCTAGAAATTAGCGTTCGAAGTCTATCTGCCATATATCCCACGATTTCAAAATCTTCCGTAGAAAATATTTTAATAACGAAAATTTATATCCTTTTTATTTTATAAAACACTCATACTGTACAAGCACTGCTACAAGACGATTTTTCTGTTCGTAAAAAATTTGCTAGATAGTTACAAAATTAAAAAAATCAAAATGAAGATTTTTTCTGATACATTTTGTTTTGCGACAAAGCTACATGCATAAAAAATGGAATTTTTATGTGCATAATACACAATATTCTTCGGACGTTTATAACAATCCCTACGTTGTTAAAAAATTTAAGCATCAACATAAGTTTAGCATAAACGTCTGGATAGAAGTGGTTAACGAATATCTACTTGGGCCTGTAAAATTGCCTGCTCGTTTAAATAGTGCTGATTACTTAAATTTTCTGCAAAATCTTTTACCTGTTTATCCGTTAGCCTGTTTAGCCGTTAGACGATGTGTCTTTAAATATTATATCGGTCTCCCCTTACTACGTGTCCAAAATAGGCCATCTTTTTACATTTGATGTTATCAAGCAGCTCGCGAGAGCATTTGCTCTCTCAAGGACTGCCAGATTTGTCAGCATAGCCGTCCATGGAATTTTTAATATACGTCTGTGCAACCACATTTCAAAGGCCTCCAGACGATTAATGGTGGCTATCTCGATTCTACATTTTATATCTTGATCTAGATCTAGTTGTTTGGTAATATGGCAACCAAGATAATTAAAACTGGACACTCTTTAAATTATATGACCGTCAACATATAATCGTGCATCTTGATGTGCTAAACGGCTAAACACCATGTGTTTTGTTTTTAAACAGTTTATGTTTAGGCCAAACTCTCTTCCCACTGTATCAATGGCATTTAAAAGGCATTATAGTTCATCCATGTTATCACTTGAAATAACTGTATCGTCTGCATATCTGATTGTATTTATCAGAATTCCATTAACTTTCACGCGCCATTCCAAATTATGCAGCGCTTCTTTAAATATTCTATCTGAATATAAATTAAATTACAGTGGGGATAGTGTACAACCCCGTCTGACACCTCTTTGTATTTTACATATTTCTGTTGATTTTCCGTTTATGCAAGCTGTCGCTGTTTGACGCCAGTATAACTTTTCTCTGAATCGTATGTCTTGACTATCAACTCCTTTATCTTTTAATATTGTAATTAATTTGTGACGCTGTACTCGATCAAAGGCCTTTTCATAGTCAATGAATACAGCAAAGACCTCTTTCTTTTGAATTCGACATTTCTACAGTAATATATTTAGTGCAAAGAGGGCGTCCCGAGTTCCCAGTCCATTTCTGAAGCCAAATTGTGTTTCATCCTGGTCTTCTTCACATTTATCTCTGATTCTACTGTAGATGATGCGTAGAAATATTTTTGAAGTCTGGCTCATAAGGCATATCATTCTATAATCGCTACAGTTTTTCGGACGTTGTTTTTTTGGTAGTGTTATGAATTCGGACTTTAACCAATCTTCAGGGATATCACCAGTCGAATAAACATCATTGAAAAGCTTGACCAGTATTCCAATGTTTTCATTTATGAGGATAATGCCTACGAAGACTATTGGTTTGGAAAAGGCTGTCCAGTTGCTTGGCCAGCAAGGCCACCATATTTTAATCCTTTATATTATTGTGTCTAGATTATATACAAGAAGGCTAGAAGACATTATTTTCATTTTTTCGTATATTTTTAATATCAAAATCAAGGAACATACCCTATATATCAACTAACTGAATATATTGTACAGTTTCCATCACACTACTAGAACCCATGCCATAGTTATAATTTGAATTTTAAAATTTTTTGTATTAGATGTTTACTATTTATTGTTATTTTTTTTAACTTTTAGACTCTAATGATGATCTACAAGATAAAACAAATTGTTAATGTACCGGCTGTGGGAAAATAATATTGAATATATTATATTCAACCACATAGAAACAAGAAGACTGGGTACAGTGCGTGCATTGCAATCCTTGGTTTCATGAAAACTGCTTAAAATATGTGAATTTATGTAATATATCTGAAAAATTATTGGCAAAAAAACGTGCCAAAGAAAATTTATAATCAAGCCATATCACCCTTAGTGTCCGAGTCATCTCAACCTGACACATCGGGTAAATTGGTCTTTTACAATATTTTCGATTTTGATATTTACTGTTTTTGTGTGTAAGTATTTGGCTTAACCAACTCTTTACACTTTTTCTAATGATATTTTAATATACATATGTAAATATTCAGAGCGTAGACTTTTTGTGATAAGATACAGACAGTCAAAAAAAATGTGAGCCATCTCTCTCAGACTTACCCTATAGTCCAAATTGATGTTGGACTCTCTGTGAAATCTAACGTCATTTATCGATCATTTGTGTGTCTTTTTTATTAGTACATGGTGTATTTGATTTCACTCCACACTTACTAGTTTCATCCTTCTTATTTTGAGTATGTCTTTGAATGTGTATCTCGTACTATTTATGTCCATATTTAATGCCTCTGCTAAATTACATAGTCTTTCTACATTATTGTTTGTTGTGTTATGTATTGAGTTTTGACCTACAATTTCTCTGAAACAATTTTCCTTACCTATTTGGGCGTTGAAATTTCTTATATTGAATAATAATCTTCTCCCAGGATTTTCTCGGCATTTTCTTTTAGTGTTTCATAGAATTGCTTTTTTTGTCAAGTCATCACTGTTTCATTACCGTGCTTTATACTCGTATATTCGAGATATTGCAGTTTTCTTTATTTTATTGTCATTCTAAGTTTTTTATTTCCTCGTTTTTCTTAATAAGTACATAATTTTAATTAAAAATTCCTTACTAGTCTTTCTATAATAAATAATAACTTTTAGTATCTAAAAGTTTAAATGTAATCCTTTGCTTACTTAAAAAAGTTGAATTTGTTGAATGTACATTTTATTCATTTTATTTTTATACTTTAATCTTTTTAATATTTTACGAAGTCTAAATGTTAATTTACGATATAAAACTGACTTTTATATTTTGAGAAAGAGCAACTTAGGCATTAATATTAAATTATATAGAAATTAATTGAGAACCAAGTATAAAACTTCGTAATATTTTACGTTTATCGCCAATTAAATTGATTCCTTGACGCCATTAAGGCCGACATTAAATTGGAAAATAAAGTTCTCCGAGATGAAATCACGATCAGATGCTTCACTCCTATAAAATAACGATGTGCTATAATCTTATTAGTAACAACGGATCCCATGATTGTAGAATCTGATTACTTACATTCACATCCTTTTTATTGGTCCATTTCCGACCAAAATGTCACCTACATTAAAGTAGGATCGAATCAGTAGTTCGACTCCAGCGGTCGAACGATCCTGACGTGCAGCGGTGAGCAGCGAGCGAAGGCGACGACCAACGAAGTGTGCTTAGGTGGGGGCGATTGACCTGAAGCGACGGAGCTTATTAGCTCCGGGTGAGTAAGACACCCAGTTTGCTCAGGCCTTTGTCCTTTACCAAGGCGAAAAGCGGATGCGAGGCTGTTTCTAAGTTAAACCGCCGAGGGGTTGCCTTTATAGGCCCCTCGCGGAGGCTTTAAATAGCTTCGCGTTTGCGAAAAAATACGGGATAACCTCAGTGGGTCGACAGGTATGACACTGTAAGGCCTAGTTTTGAACTCTAGGTCGGACAGAAACGGCCCCTGCCTCTGAGGTTTGTGAAACTTGAAGAGGATCCCTCCCTGAGAAATCAGGGAGTGAACTACCGCGAGGTTGCTGGGACGACACCCAGGAAAACCGTCTGGCAGCGGCTAGGCGGGAAGACAAAAACAGAGTCATCTGTGTAGTAAACTCCTAAGTCTTTTGAACACTTATGTTCACTGCCTCACGGCATTATGAGTGACCCCTCTCCCCAAAAAAGTGATGTCACGCACGTGGCATCACAAGAAAAAGAAGAAGGTGACAATCCCACGTCACCCACCCCCTCTGTCGCATCGGCAATTAAACTTTACAATAATTTTACTGCTACTCTAAAACCCGAAGCAGCGCTAATCGCCGATAATTCAGATGACGAATCGTTCATCCCGGACGATGTAGAAGAAAAAAGTGAGGTTGACACTGATGACAGTGTATCAACCACAATGGAAATCTCCGTCGACGAGGAGCTGAGCCCGGCCACCGAGTCGAACACAACCACGCCCCCCACAAACGACGCAATAGCCCCCATAGTGGACACCATCTCCACCGTAACGGATGCCGAGCCGGAGGTAGGCAGAAAGAAAAAACGGCAAAGGCCTACAGCAGACTCCTCAGAAGATGAGGAAGAAATAAAAAGGAGCAAGGAAAAGCACGATAACGAGCTTTATAAATCGGTAGATCTGCTAACCGAGCAAATAAAGCAATTAAAGGAAGAGAGCCGTCAACGAGAACAACAGGCAAACGCCCAAATTAAAGATCTCTTAGCTCAGATGACTGAGCTCAGAAATGAAAATAAAGCCAAGGACGAAGAGATCAAGAAGCTGGTCAGCCATATAATGGCCCTGACCAAAAGCAACGAAGAAAGAGAGCTCGAAGAGAGAAAAAGAAATGACGCCATCTGGGAAATAACCAACAACCCAAACACGATGATAATAGCCACACCTTCTACGTCGGGTAGCGGAGGTAAGCCCAAAGAACCAAAAAAGGTAGTAGCAGAAAAAGAAAAACCAAAAGAACAAAGCGAAGCAGGATGGACAAAAGTCCAAAAAAAAGAAAAAGCAAAAGGCACCGCTACTGAGAAATCAACAAACAGTAGCGAGAAACCAAAAAAATCTCTGAGTGTTGTTGAGAGACAAACTCAGAGAATCAACGAGAGAAACGATGAGGCGCTCACAAAAGCTGCTAAAGACACCCAAAAAAGAAGTGAGCAGAAAAAAGCCCAGAAAAACTTGGAGGCAACAAAAGAGCCCCAAGTTGATAAAGAAACCATCGACAACCCTCAAATACCTTCTGAGGTTAACGTCAGAAAGCCAAAACCTCCCGCAATCATCTTAAAGACGGTTGCGGAACACCAAGCAATCCTGCAAAAAGCAGCAGCGAAAGGTATTATTTCTGATAATAAATTTGCCAGATCTGGTAGATCTATTATCATAAATACAAAGAACCGGGAAGACTATCTAGGAGTCGTAAGAATCCTAGAAGAACACACCCCGAAAGTAGAGTACGTTGCCTATCCAATAGACAGCGACAAGCTGAAAAGGGTTATACTAAAAGGGCTCGCATCGAGCACAAGTACCGAACTAATTCTTAACGAACTAAGAAATAGAAACGTCGAAGCAACTAGAGTAAGTAACATGTACTCTAAAAAAGAAGGAAAACACATACTGCCTTTCTTCATGATCACCCTCAAAGAGGATGACATGCCAAAAATAAGAAAAATTACAAACTTGTGCTACATGAAGATCCGTTTTGAAGACGAGATCAAAACCACGAAAGACACCCTGCAGTGTTTTAACTGCCAGGGCTACTACCACAGTTCTAAGGCTTGCCACTGCGAATCCAGATGTGTAAGGTGTGGTGAAAACCACCTAAGTAATGAGTGCGGAAAAAGCATGGAAACGGCTCCAAAATGCGCCAATTGTGAACAAGCGCATACGGCGAACTACAGAGGATGCTCAAAAGCTCCAAAAAAGAAGGCCCCTGCCCCCGTAAAACCGGTGAGCAGACCAATTAACCCAACCACAACAACCACCGGGTTTAGCTACGCACAAGCAGCTAAAAAAACCGCCGAACAAGCGGCCCCAACCATGCAAAGTGCAGCCGCACTCATTACTTCATTCCAGATGGAATACAACAGAAGCATGATGGAGATGATGGCCGCTATGGATAGGGCAACAAAAATGATGGCTGCATTTGGAGAAATAAACCAACAATGTTAGCAAACCACACGGAAGATCTACG
This sequence comes from Diabrotica balteata, assembly GCA_918026665.1. Taxonomy (NCBI): domain Eukaryota; kingdom Metazoa; phylum Arthropoda; class Insecta; order Coleoptera; family Chrysomelidae; genus Diabrotica; species Diabrotica balteata. The sequence goes on from OU898276.1 coordinate 173,246,700, forward strand.
CATAGGGTCCTGGAATTCCGGAGGAATTTTCAAAAAACTCAACCTTTTGGACGAGATAATTAACAGATTAGAGCTCGATATCGTAGCCCTTCAAGAAACAAAATTAGTGGAAAGGAAGAAAACTAAATTTCCAGGCTACGATATCTATAGAACTGACCACAGAGCAAGATCAGGAGGAACAGCCATACTAGTTAAAAAAGGCTTAGAACACGAACATATCCCAACACCAGGTGGACTGGTCACAATGGAAGCCACGCTAGTAAGATTAAAGGCCAACAACGAAACACTAAAAATAGTGTCAGCTTATGTCAGACCAAACGAACCGATTTTCGATGAAGACTTGAGCCTAATCCTCGATACAGAAGAACCTACGGTAATTATTGGAGACCTTAATGCGAGATCTCCCAACTGGTTCGACAGAGCGACCAACAACAACGGGAGACGTCTTTGCGGCCATCTCGAAAATAGACCAAACACGTATGTGATCGGACCAACAGAACCGACATGTTTTCATGGACAACTTCCAACACACATAGACATTGCAATCCTACACAACGTGGGTCAACAATATGAGATACACTCTCTAAATGAAGGCGATTCAACGCACAATGTAATCGTCCTGACCCTGGGAGCAATAGAACTAAACTATTTGCAACCCCACAAAAGAAAAATAACAAATTGGTCAAACTACAGAAGAATTGTGAGCGAAAACATCGGTAACATTCCAACAATAAATAACATCACAGAACTAGAAGACACTGTAACAAAACTAGAAAACACGATAACAAACGCTATCGATGCCAGCTCCAAAACGGAAACAGTAGCAAGACAAAAAGGAAGATTCGGAGACATAAGTCACGAACTACAAGAATTAATCCAAGAAAAGAACAGAAAAAGAAGAAGAGCTTACCGTACTAGAACAGTAGAAGACAAAAGGATTGCAAATGAGCTAGACCGGGAAGTTAAAAGACAACTACGTAATCACAGAAATGAAAGCTGGGACAACTATATCCAAGATCTAGACCCTAACAAATCTGCCTTCTGGAAGTTATCAAAAATCCTCCGACAGGACAAGAAACCCATACCTCCACTACACGGAGTAAACGGGATTGTCCACACGGAAATAGACAAAGCTGAAGTCCTAAAGGACGAACTAGAAAGAGCATGCAGAAATAATGAAAACCCCAACGAAGACATAGATTTCGAAGAAGAGGTAGAAAGAACAGCCAGAAGAATAAAGAGAAGAAAGGGCAGAGTAGGAATTACACATACCTCCCCCGAAGAAATAAAAGAGCTTATAAAGCTAACTAACGCCAAAAAAGCCCCAGGTCCTGATAATATCACAAACAGGGCACTGAAAAATCTACCCAACAAAGCTATTGTCTACATAACAAACATCGTTAACAACATGCTCAAACTACGATATTTTCCAGATAGATGGAAAGAGGCACATATAATCATGATAAAGAAACCAGGGAAAGACGGCGCTTTTCCACAAAATTATAGACCTATCAGCTTATTATCATTAATAAGCAAGATAGCAGAAAGAGTCATACTAAAAAGACTCAACGATGAATCGGAAGCATTAGGCACCATACCAGAAGCGCAATTCGGATTCAGAAGCGAACATTCGTGTGAACTACAAGTTCTACGGTTCACGGAATTTGCAACGAAAGGCTTTAACGAAAAAATGTACACGGCAACAGCATTTCTGGACGTCAGTAAAGCATTTGACAGGGTCTGGCATGAAGGACTTATATACAAAATGAACACCATGGGGTACAGCGAGGCTATGACATGCCTCCTTGGATCATACCTAGCCAACAGAAGGTTCAGGGTTCGAACAGGGGCAACCCTGTCCGAAGTCGGAATCCTGGAAGCAGGTGTGCCTCAGGGAGCTGTGCTGTCGCCTTACCTGTATACCATCTATACGGCCGACACGCCAAAAGAACCAGGATCCCTGTTGAGTCTTTACGCTGACGACACAGCAATAGCTGTTAGCTGGAGGAATCCAGAACATGCAGCTAATCATCTGCAGAGAGCACTAAACAGATTCGAAAGATGGTGCATCAAATGGAAAATCGCCTTAAACCCGGACAAAACACAGGCTGTAATGTTTAGTCATAGAAAAAGTGTACCAAACCGCGAAGTAACGATCGGAAACACCCCAGTAGAATGGACAAATGAGGCCAAATACCTAGGGGTGTTACTAGACAAAAAACTCACCTTTACGCAGCACATCAACCAACAAACGTACAGAGCCAAAGCGCTGAAAAGTCAGCTCTCAACGCTTATCGGCAGAAGAAGCAAGCTAAGATTTAAAACTAAAATCAGAATAGCTAATAGTATTATCCTGCCAGTCCTATCATATGCCTCCGCAGCATGGGGACACACCTGTAAAACAAACAGGAAAAAGATACAGACAGCTCAAAATCAATTGATAAGAGATGCTCTAAATCTACCGAGATATGTACCTCTGAGAAATTTATACAGAGACTCAGGACAAACAAGGATCCTACATACAATGGATAAAAAGGCATATGAACTTTTTAACGGATTAAATAACCACCCAAGTAGCATGCTAAGAGAGCTGACTAATTACAATGCAAACACCAGGACACTACACAGAAGACCTAAACAGCAAATAGCCGGATATAGGGTCCCAAACTAATAAATGAAGAATGAGATGGTCGCAAAAACGTCAAATAAAAAAATGCAGTCATCAGAAAAACAACCCCCAAAAAAATATCTTATTTTTAGGACTCTGGCGAGAGGGTACAGGTGCCAAGGCACTTAGATAAGAACAATATACACCGGGGTGTGTGGAGGCCATATACACCCTGCAATGCACACCCCACCACACCGCACACATATTTAGCATGTAAGAATAAAAGGGTAAGAATTGTGCAGGCATTTTATTGTTCCATCGCCAAGGAAGACCCCCCAAACCCCAAAAAAAAAAAAAGTGTTTTCTTAAAAGTAATTATTCAAATTAAATCAATAACAACTAAGTAACATACCAATTCTATAGAAGACCCGTCAGGCCTTCTATATACCGCTGATGCGGAATTGGCCCTTAAGGCGGATCTAATGAATACTGATCCTTTCGCGACTCCCGAGCACTGAGACCATGTGCGGCAAACATGAGCTTGGTGGCCGGACCCTCTCGGGTGCCCAGCCGGCGAGGAGAACAAAATTTATTTTGCCAAATCGGCGGCTGAGTGACCGAGCACACACATATCTTTCCGGGCATGAAGTCGACAGCCCAGGCTGTCGACTTCATGTGCGGAACACACACGCTATTTTTATTATTTTTATGTTAGGGACTTCAGTCCCGAAGTGCAGTCCGAGTAAAATCAATAGAGTCAGTAAAGTAATTAGGGAGAAAAGCCTAGATGTGGCTACCCCTACAGTTAGGTGGCATAACCACAGTCATTAAAAACAGGAGATGTCTCATTACCCAGGGCATCTCAGGTAACTTTCAGATCATAGCCTCCTCACGTCAGTCGTACGATGAGGAGGGGTGGAGGAAAAGCCTGGGGGTCAGATAGGTACCACTTCAACTAGTGAAGTGTGACCGGTTTGATCTTCGGACATGTGGATCCCATTCTTATATTGGTATACACATGTTCCTAGGGGTAGGGTTGATCGCTTAGCGTGATTGTGTGTGTGTGTGTGTGTGTAAAGTAGGATCGAATGAAATCTAAGCTATTTAAATAGAATTGGAAACTAATCAATCACAGAATTCATTAATGATGTCACACATAAGAAGTTAAAATAAGAAAAAAGAATGGATAGAAAGCCATGGATGGTTTAGATGAAGTTCTTGACGTAATGGATTAGAAAAAGTTTTGACAACTGTAGCATGTTGAAATTACTTAAAATATCGATATGCAAGTATAAAAATTTTCTAATAACTCCTGAGCTATTAAATAAATCTTGTTCTCTTTATTTACATTCAAATCCATTCAATTCTCGGTATATATTGTGAGGTAAAATAAAATATTTTCAAATTCCGGTTATAACTAGGACGTTAAAATAATCAGTGTTATACGTGTTTATTTCTACGATTTTAAAAAGCTGTATGATTTAAGGTTCTTTAGCGAGTCTTGCAGTCGTTCTAACAAAAATTTAGGTTCCGCTAATTCCTTTTTAATGTGCGGGGTAAAGGGGCGGCATAGGTAGATGGTCGGTACATGATTGAATTAAGAGCAGGTTAAAATCTTTAGCTATATGAAATAAGTTAAAGACAACGGTCGTTATGTAGTTTTGAAAAACATACCGGCAAAAATTTGTTGAATGTAGTGAAATTTATTCTCTGTAATATGTCAGTTTAGGAAAGAGTAATCACTATAGATTTTTCAAGGTATCCAAGAGATTTGTGTCATGTACCAAGTTATAAAGAAGGTTCCAGATTTGTAAAACAGTTGATTTTGTTTTAACTTCACATTTTTAATTGTCTGTGGTCATCTTTTTTGACCATTGAAGCAGTCCTTTTGTTAGTGTGCCAAAGAGTTTAACCCCAGTTCTACCCTCATAAATGACAGCAGAAATATCACATTGCAGTGCATTTTAGTAAAATTTAAGGTAACTTTTTTTGTATTTAAGATTTAAAAGTAAAGTAGATATTTTTTAATAACAATAATTGCTTTCATACAATTTAAAAGTTTTTAATAATTAATATTGTAAATCTTGGGCATGGTTAGTTGTCATTTTAATTGTTGTTTTAAATTTAATGTTAAAATATGACAGTTCGTTTTATTATTTTTGATATTATTATTTTTTGGTTTTTTAAACGTTAAAGGTTAACCTCTTAACATAATGTCATTTAAAAAGAAAATTTTTTATTTGTAATAATTTATTTTTCTATTTATTTATGTCATTATTATATAGTGTTTTTTTTATTTGTGCCACTTATTTTTGTAACTGTTTGTGGTGAGACAAAATAAATGTTAAATTCTTTTTCTTAGCATTTTGTTCATTTAACTCTCTAATCCCTTTTTTTGAGTCTCATTTAAAAAGATGTTTTTTTTTTAATAATTATTTTAATAGTTACTACTAACTGTTGTAATCATTAAATTCGCATCGGTGTCCTTTTTAAATTTCTGAAGGAGTTTTCTTTTGTCTTGTCCATTTGTTCCAAGAGACTTATGTAGTACCCCTTTGTTTCATTTTTCTTTGTAGTTGCCCGAATCCGACCCCTAGCCATTTACCTATCCACGACACTAGCTCTCCAAACAAACCCTGAGTGCCGTTCGCACAAGTATCGATTTGTTTTGCATGCCCTATCTCGACCCCCATAACTTCTGTCACCAATTTTCTACCTCTTATAGTATTACCCCATTTGGTCATCAAAATATATTCGTTACAAAATTATAACCACATTAAGTGTAGAACTACACTGCTATAGTAAAGTACTACAATTGTAGCAAGTGACTTATGTTTTATAGATTTTTTATAGGCCAGTAAAATTGGACGTTTACCTTTTAGAAATTGACAAAAACCTTCTGACTGTTCAAAGAATACACGTTCAGATAGAAGAGATCTTATTGTATATAAAACACATTTTATTAATTTTACTGGTCTATTTTTAAACTCTTTAAATGTTTTAAAACAGTTGTGGGTTCTAGAGAAAATGTAACGTTGTCAGAGTGTATGATTTAACTTGAAGTTATCTGCAATGCCGGTTCGCTATATTTACGCGGGTTTCTGATTAAAAATTTTATTGTAAGTACCCGGTTCATTAATGGAGTCTAATGTGGCTAATATAAACCTAATAATAATTTTATATTACACTTCACACAGAAAATATGGTCTATGTATATTTGTTCCATGGAGAGAATTTATAATAAAAAATAAAAAAATTTAACTTGCCAACAAAAATGAAAATCAGTCATTATCATCAAAAATATCATAATCGTCATCACCGTCACTGTCATCACCATTAATTGTTATTATGATTGGACTTATTTCGTTTATTTTATTTTCACGAGTCCACCAATCTTCTATTAGTTTCTCGCACTTGAATATACAGTTGCACCACACTTCTGGAGTTACAATTGAAAGTGCCTTTCGCCAAGTTTCCCGAACTGCGTCGTCGCTATAACCGTTAGGCCCAATATGGTTGTCATAATATTGTTTTGCTATTTCCCATATATATTCGATGGGATTAAACTGGCAATGATACGGTGGCAGACGTAAAACTTGATGAGCGTAACTTTCAATAATCTGATCCACAACAAAGGTTTTTGGTTTTGCGTGGATATTTGCCAAGTGTAATAATTCTGATGTTAAAATATGTTGTGTAAATGGTATATGTTCCTTTGTCAACCATTCTTTGATTTTATTAACAGTCCAAGAATTCGTTGGACTTTTGTTTAATACTTCAGAATGGTAAAGTGCATTGTCTAAAATAATTACGTTGGGCTCACTTAAATCTGGGAAAAGTTTTTCATGTAACCATTTTACAAACATTTTTGTGTTCATATTATCGTGATAGTCACTTGATTTTGATTTAGATGAAAATATTAAACCAGCACCTTCTATAACACCTGATTTCCCTCCTGCATGTAAAATTATGTGCCTCCTGCATTTAAAGTAACTTATAGTCCTACTGTCCTTTTAAAACGACACCAAAATGTAGCTAATATGGAGGTCGGATATTTTTTTGTTTATTTTTTTCTAACTTTTGAAGCTTTTTTAATCGCTACTCAATGTATACAAGCAGGTTTAAACAAAAAAGAAGTTTCAGGACTAATTGAGTTAAAGATATTTTAAACTCAAATAACAATATTGATAAACTACTTTTGATTTTAAAAGATTGTAATTTAATTTTAAGTGTAATTAATTCTTACCGTTCCGCTAGTAATCTTATTATGTTAAACTGGGTTTTTTGTAAATAAAAAAATACTTTGCTAAATTCATTTTATTTTACATACAGGATTTTTAATATTTATAAATATGCAAAGTGAGCAATGTCTAGTGCCAAGCCAGCAATTGAAAGGTTTACATAAAGTGAGCAATGTCTAGTGCCAAGCCAGCAATTGAAAGGTTTACATTATAATTTAACGCTCAATTATAACGTATTTTTCAAAATTTTACTTGATAATAAAACGGAAAGTTCACCATAATATGGATTTTACAGAGTTAATTAAAATTAATGGTAGATCCATGCTGTATAATACGGAAATGTAATTCAGTTTTCTGATCAAACGAAAAACTATAAAACCTTGATTAATTCGATTAGCAACATCGTTGCATTCAGAGGACAAACCGAGAATTCTTGTTTGAATTCCATAAACCGAGAAAATATTTTACGAACAAGCTATCAAAATGCAAAGACACCTGTGACCTGATTAGAATCTAGCGAAAATTTTAAAGTACAATACACATTTTATTCGCTGGCTCACGTTGTTGACATGGCAATAGCATTCGATTGGATGGACAGATTTTTCCAACTCTTTGCATTTAAAATTACTGTGTGCCTGAATCGATGAAATGTTTGCAGAAAGCGATAGATTTCGAAAATATGCTGAATATGCGAGAGAAGTTTTATTACTTCCTTTATCAATATGTCTGCTGGTAATGTGCTTATTACGTCGGGAACAGGTGGATTGAATCACTAGTTTTAGTTTCGATTGTGAGACCAAAGTGTTAACATGTTCCATTATTAGCGGTAAATTACGATTTTTGGGTGTTAAAATATGTTTCTCTGCAATGTAAGACTTTAGATGTAACGGAATTTATAATATGATAGTTTTGTTCTTGATTGGTACATTTAGAAATTCAAGAAAAAATGTTAAAAAATCTGGAACAATACAAAAGGTAGTGGTATTAAAACGTGCTACCTTGCGATGAGTGAAAGATGGTTTAGATTTTTAATAAGGTGCCTCAGATTTGATCATATTATAATAAGAAATAAACGAAGAAACTCAGATAAACTACCACTAATAAGGGAAGTTTTTAAAATATTTGTAGCTAATTTCCAAAAAAATTTCAGTGCAAGTGAATTCTTGACTACAGACGAATAACTATTGGTTTTTTAGAGGTCGCTGCAGTTTTAAACAATGTACAGAGTCTCCCAAAAGTCTGGAAACGGCCAATTATCTCGTAAATTGCTAGTTATAATTGTACAAAATTTAAGGTACACCTATTTTGGGATACAGAGATTCCATATTTAATATTTGCAATGTTGCCAGATTTGCCGTTTCTCTTATATTATTAGTAACTTTGGTTTTTCAAATTCATCACCCTGTATATTCAGTCATTATTGGAATCTCCTATTCAATACGAGTTCAACCATATGTAACACTTATGATTTTATGTAGTTTGGAAGATCTTAAATACATAAAACATAAAGTCTGGCAACGCCTAATTGTCTCAATAAATTTTTTAATACTATTTTTAACTACATTAAAATGTAACAATTAATAGATTACAACATTTTTTAACATAATGGTTACTTTATCAAGTGTTCAAAATGTGCTCCATGTGAGTGGACAGTACCCTAATCGATGGTAGAATGCGTCTACCACATTTTTCCATGATTGTCTAGAAATTATTCGAGATTCATCGATATTTCGTTGCCTTAGTTCTGCAAGACTTGCTGGTTTAGTTTTGTAAACTGAATTTTTCAAGTATCCCCAATAAAAATAATCTTTAGGATTGAAATCAGGTGAACGTGGAGGCCATTCAATTCTACCTCGTCTACCAATCCATCGTCCGGGAAATACCTCTTCTAAATAACGCTGAACATTTACACCAAATTTTGTAAAATTATGACAAGCAATTTACAATTTACGAATTACGAATTTACTAGATAGATACCGATCAGTTAGACCGAAAAGAGTTGAATGACAACAAAACTAGATATAATGCAAAGTTTTGTTGAAGATACACATACATCCTCACGCAGGGTTGCACAAGTACATAATGTAGGTCGTTCTTCAGTCTTACGTGTATTACATAAGAATATTTTTAAACGATACAAAATTAACTTATTGCAAGAATTAAGTGAAGATGACTTCGTAGTTTAGAGTTTACTGAGGTAATGGTGGATAAAATGGAAAAGGATAAAAATTTCGTTAACAGACTATGTTTTTTAGATGAAGCAACCTTTACACTATGTGGAAGTGTAAATCGACACAATTTAAGGTACTAAATTAACGTAAATCCACACAAAACACCACAAAAATTAAATGTATGGTCAAGTATAGTATGTACTCAGTTAATTGGGGCACTTTTTATCGAAGGAAATTTAACTTCAGATAGTTACGAAATGTTAGAAATGAAATTGTACCTACACTGATAAACTTGTTTGGTACCAATTTTAATTAGATATGGGCAAAATGGAGCTCCAGCTCATTTTGGGTAAATGCTCGGGGTTATTTAGAAGAGATATTTCCAGGACGATGGATCGGTAGACGAGGTAGAATTGAATGGTCTCCACGTTCACCTGATTTCAATCCTAAAGATTATTTTTATTGGGGATACTTGAAAAATTCAGTTTACAAAACTAAACCAGCAAGTCTTGCAGAACTAAGGCAACGAAAAATCGATGAATCTCGAATAAATTCTAGACAATCATGGAAAAATGTGGTAGACGCATTCTACCATCGATTAGAGTACTGTCAACTCACAAATGGAGCACATTTTGAACACTTGATAAAGTAACCATTGTGTTAAAAAATGTTGTAATCTATCAATTGTTACGTTTTAATGTAGTTAAAAATAGTTAGTATTAAAAAATTTATTGAGACAATTAGGCGTTGCCAGACTTCTGTTTTATGTATTTAAGACCTTCCAGACTACATAAAATCATAAGTGTTACATATGGTTGAACTCGTATTGAAAAGGAGATTCCAATAATGAGTGAATATACAGGGTGATGAATTTGAAAAACCAAAGTTACTAATAATATAAGAGAAACGGCAAATCTGGCAACATTGCAAATATCAAATATGGAATCTCCGTATCCCAAAATAGGTGTACCTCAAATTTTGTATAATTATGTCTGGTAATTTACGAGATAATTGGCCGTTTCCAGACTCTTTGGGCCACTCTGTATACCTAGTAAGCCTGTTAGATATGAAATCAGGATGTTCGCATTAGTGGATACAAAGACCTTCTACACATTTAATCCCGAAACCTACATTGGAACACAACCCGAAGGACCATACAGACTGTGTAATTCTTCTCGATATATAGTTCTATATAGTTCAAGAGAAGCCTTGTTTAGTATACAGGTGCTAGTACAGAGATGCAGAGATATAAATCAAAATGTGTATATTTGTGCAATCGATTTTGAAAAAGCTTTTGACAAAGTCCGACATAACAAAATGCTAGAAATATTAGAAACAGCTGGATTGGACGATAAAGATCTACGAATAATTACAAATCTATACTGGCATCAAGTGGCAAGAATAAAGGTTGAACAAGAACTGTTGGATGAAATAAATATAAAAAGAGGAGTGAGACAAGGCTATATATTGTCGCCTTTACTTTTTAACTTATATTCGGAGGAAATATTTAAGGAAGCCTTAATGGAGACAACCGAAGGTATTATTGTGAATGGAGTAACCGTCAACAATATTAGATATGCCGACGATACCTTAGTCCTTGCCAATTGCGGAGAAGACCTTTAAAATCTAATGAACAAAATAAAACAGACTTGTGATCAGTATGGATTAAAACTCAACGTTAAGAAAACAAAATATGTTAGAGTTAGCAAACAAAATTATATACATGATGACGGTATAAAAGTCGGAGATGCCACACTGAAAAGAGTAGAGAAACTCGTGTATCTCGTCAGTAATATCAATGAGAGCCGGGATCCAACCGCAGAAATTAAAAGCCGAATAGAACAAGCCCGAGCTGCCTTTGTAAAAATGAGAAACGTACTTTGCAGTCACGATCTTAGCATTGACCTTAGAGTTCGTATGATATCTTGCTACATCTTTCCTGTCCTGCTGTATGGAGTAGAAGCGTGGACCCTAACTGAGGCTATGCTTAAACGCTTGACAGCCTTTGAGATGTGGGTATACAGACGACTACTGAAAATAAGCTGGGTCGACAGAGTTAGAAATGAGGAGGTCCTTAGACGGCTGAACCAAACAACACAACTGGTCAATATAATAAAGAAACGCAAGCTGGAATACTTCGGTCATATTATGAGACACCCTGAAAAATATGATCTTTTACATCTGATCATTCAGGGAAAGATCCAAGGTAATCGTGGTCCTGGTAGAAGAAGAACATCATGGCTGAAAAATCTAAGGCAATGGTATGGAAAATCAACTACTTACATCGTTATTTAGAGCTGCTGTCAATAAAGTCACGATAGCGAATATGGTAGCCAACATGATATCCAACGATCGATAACGGTCATGGAATTAGAAGATATAGTTCTGAGGTTAGTACACCCTGTAGAAGAAACAAACCGCAACATAACTGGGGACAATTATTGGTTTACCAGTGTGCCACTATCAAAAAAAAACTAAAATACCACCAAAGTTCTTACCTTAATAAAAATAGAGGTTCACTTTTTGGTTTTCAGAAAAATTTCACCATGGTTTCGTATGGTCCACAAAAAAAATAGGGCTATTTTATTAATTCCTTTAACGAACAATGATAATGCGATTGACCCAGAAACTGGTGATAAGAAGAAACCCGAAATCATTACGTTTTATAACCATACTAAAATATTTGTTGATACAGTAAAAAAAATGTGTGAAAAATAGAATGTAACAAGAAACACAAATCGGTGGCCCATGGTCATATTTTATGATCTGCTAAATATGTCTGCGATAAATGCCTGCTGTGTATATAACGCTAATGACATAAATGAAAAAGTTTCAAGAAGCGACTTTATTGAAAAATTAGCATGGGATTTAATCAAACCCCAAATTGAATATAGATCAAGTATACCTTTACTGCCAAACTAGACGACGAGCTCGCATACTACTCGGAGTTGAAGAAGTCGTACCCCCTCCCCCTAATATTCCAATAAATTGCAGGACGATGTTGTATTTGTCGTTTGTTCACGAGTTCGCAATAAGTCAACAAGAAGGTCATGGCAAAGATAATTTGCATCTAAGGATCATCCCAGGGATATTTGCACTGAATTTTTAACGGACTAAAATTGTGCCATTTTTACCATTTATTAGTTTTGTTCTTGTTATATTCTCTTTTATTCATCACTATTGGTCATTTTATAAGTTCAAAAATATAAAAGTTTTGTGTTTATTACTAAATTGAGTTTACTTTTGTAACCATTTTCATTTATATGCGAATAAATACACAAAAAGTAAGACATCGTTTTTTATTTTTGCACTGTCAAAAGTACCAAAGCTAATGAACAAAATATCAAAGTGCAGACATAAATAAACATGTTTTTAACCAACATTTGTTAAATTTGTCAAAATTCAGTATTATACTATAAAAAATATTGGTCTACGATCGTAGACGGTGCGAATGAACTCAGCAAAAACCATGCCACTAACGGAGGGTTAAAAAAAAATAACTTTTAATTAATTTGCGGGATATAAAATAAAAAACTATCTACACTTAGATTATAATAAAAAATAAATAACAAAATAATATCGGATTTCACGGTTGTATGATAGATGTTAAATTTAAAATTAATTTACTTTTTGACATCACGTATCAACGCTAGCTTTGTTTTGTACGAAATATTTATTTTAAAACAATGTTTATTAAATATTTAATATTTTAGAATGAAAACACTAGCATTTAATTAAAATGTTTTTTTTTTATTTTGACTTCTCTATATCTAAGCCAGCAATCGTTTTGAACAGACAAAATTATAAAAATTGATAAAACATGTTAAATATTGTTTTTGTGCATTAGTATGGTTTGTTTTTTAACCAGGAGTAATTCAAATTTACCGCGCCGTAATGCTTGTTTGTAATTTACAAGTTTACTCCACTAAATTTTGACATTTTTACACTAATGACATTAATGAAATTTATGAGTTTTGTTTTGTACGAAATATTTATTTTAAAACAATGTTTATTAAATATTTAATATTTTAGAATGAAAACACTAGCATTTAATTAAAATGTTTTTTTTTATTTTGACTTCTCTATATCTAAGCCAGCATTCGTTTTGAACAGACAAAATTATAAAAATTGATAAAACATGTTAAATATTGTTTTTGTGTATTAGTATGGTTTGTTTTTTAACCAGGAGTAATTCAAATTTACTGCGCCGTAATGCTTGTTTGTAATTTACAAGTTTACTCCACTAAATTTTGACATTTTTACACTAATGACATTAATGAAATTTTAAAATTTTAAATTTATGTTGACGATATTTTGTATTTTTTGCCCTACTCCTTTAATATTTAGATTTTTCGTTTGCATTTATATAAAAAACAGTTCTTTTCAGAACTATTTAGTGACTTTTTTCTTGGGCAGCAAACCGGCTACACAACATGTCCTTGCATCCTATGCCTCTGAGATAGTAGGAACCGAAAATCCACTGGATTAAAAAAGAGTGGCCAAAGAGAAAAAACTTGGTAATTGAACAACATTATTGCCCAGCCTTTATAGTGTATTTTTATGTATGAGAGAGTAATAAAACAATAAATTATGTATGCAAATCCCTAAACTGTTGATACGCGTGACTCAATGAAAAATAGATATTTGTCAACAAGTTTACAGAAGTATATAGGAAAACAATTTTAAATTGAGTATGACCACCAGGTATAAAGGTTGGAGCAGAATAGAATACAATAGTTGTGAGGGTTACTAATCCCTAAATAAGGTTGCCAGTGTCGGAGTGATGGAGGTTAACAGGTACTAATGAATTTGCAAGAAATGTAAGATGTTTATTTTATTGGTTATATATAACCAATAAAAGTTTAATAAGTACCTACCTATTTGCAAAATAAAGTTTAATTCTTTAGATAAAATAAAACGTTTTATTTTATCTGAAATGAGTGCATTCCACGAAGTAAGGGTTTCAACAATCAAACATTTAATTCTTTAATTCCAGGAATCTACGACAGTAATTGACTAGATAATTACCTTCTAAACTTATTCCACAGAAAATGTGATAGTGGGTTTTTCCATTTTGTAGGAAGGTCCAAGTGGCGTATTCAAAATTCTTAACAGTTCACTAAAAGTAGGTACTTCAGTTGCAAGGTGCAGTTTATTGTGTATACTAGTGTTATGGAAAATTTGGAAGTGCCGTGTAAACGCCGAAAAATTGGTCCTTTAACAGTTAATGAAAAAACATTAATATTTAATTGTTTTAAATCATTTACAGACAAACGTTTATGTGAAAGTGTTGATGAGACCGTTGAGTTAGTTAGCAGTACACTTGGTGTTGGGAAATCTACGATTTACAGAGTTATTAAAGAAGAGAAATGTGGTAGTTTTCAAATGCCACGTAATGCTCCAGGGAAACCAAAATTTCAAATAGAATATCATTTTAAAGAAGGACTTCGACGGAAAGTGCATGAATTCTTCTTTAGACAAGAATTTCCAACATTGGATAAAGTTCTTGTCTCAGTTCGAGATGATAAGGATTACCAGAAATGAGTCGAAGTACGTTATGGAAACTTTTAAAAGAAATAGGCTTCCGCTGGAAAAAGAATCCCAGAAAGTCTATTTTATTAGAAAGAAGCGATATTGTCATATGGAGAAGACATTTTCTAAGAACCATAAAGGAAATGAGAAACCAAAAAAGAAAAATATTTTATCTTGATGAAACATGGATCAACGAGGGTCATACACCAAATAAATTTTGGCAGGATGAAACTGTTACAAGTCAAAGGCACGCTTTTGTAAATAACTTATCTACTGGTTTAAACCCACCATCAGGAAAGGGACGCAGGCTGATAATAGTACACATTGGCAGTTCAGACGGTTTTGTTGAAGGTGGTTTATTAACTTTTGAATCAACTCGTACCGGTGACTACCATGAAGACATGAACGCTGATGTCTTTCAAGAATGGTTCGAACAAATGATAGATCTTCTTCCTAAGAACTGTGTAATAGTAATGGATAATGCAAGTTATCACTCCAGACTTATAGAAGGACTGCCCACAACCAAGTGGTTAAAAAAAGACTTGCAGAATTGGCTGAGTTCAAAAAATATTACGTACCATCCCGGATCTATAAGAAAGGAACTTTATTCGTTGTGTGCCCTTCATAAAGAAAAATTTAAAAAATACGAAATTGATGAAATTGCCAAAAATCGTGGAATGACAGTACTTAGATCCCCACCATATCATTGTGAATTAAACCCGATTGAACTGGTATGGGCACAGATAAAGAGTGAAGTTTCAAGAAAAAATACCACTTTTAAAATTCATGATGTTAAACAGTTGTTTTTGGAGGCCGTAAATAATGTAAAACCTGAAAACTGGGAAAAGGCAGTAAATCACACTATTAAAGAAGAGGAAAAAATGTGGAAGCTGGACAATATTACTGATAAAATGATCGAGCCAGTTATTATAAATCTTGGTTCTGAAAGTTCATCTTCTGAATCTGATTTGGATTTGTAACAAGTAGCTGTAAGTTTTATATTAATATTTTTATTCATCTATTTAACATACCTTAGACGGTTTTAAAAACTCTTTTTCTCTTTTGTAATTTTTAAAAATTAAAAAAAATGTGAATTTTTTAAAACCCTTTTTAATGTAGGCCAGTCAGTTCTAATATAGTGTGTGATAAAAGAGGTCACTTTTGTTTACATACACATAACACTTTATAACACTGAAATAATTCATTTATTTTTTACAATTATTCAAAGTAATTTTTCAATTAATCTTGAGCACGCCCATGGAGTGGTCGGAGGTACCAGTTAAAATTATGCTAATTACTCTCTCGTTCATAAAAATAAACTATAGTCGAAGCAGAGAAAATAATCTTACCACCCCTCTATATTAAACTAGGCCTAATGAAGCAATTCATTAAGGCACTTGATTCTAATGGACCATGCTTCGCCTACATAGGAAGAAAGCTGCATCAGATAAGTACGGAAAAACTTAAAGCTGGAATCTTTGATGGACCACAGATTAGACTTCTTACAAAGGATCCAGCTTTTTTGTGATCAATGAATGGGGTAGAGAAAAAACTGCTTGAAAAACTTGACTTTTATTTGTGGACATTATCAAAAATTCTCTGTGAAATCACAAAAGTCAAAAATATGCGGAGCTGTTAAAACAAGTTGCTGAATAACTTTCAATCACTTGGATGTAATATGAGCATCAAAGTCCACTATCTTCACAGCCACCTGGACCGTTTCCCTAAAAACAAGCGAGGAGCAAGGTGAGAGATTTCACCAAGACATAAAAACCATGGAGGACCACTAGCAAGGAAAATGGGATACCAATAGATTTTTGCTGGATTTTGAAAAGAGATTTTTTAAAAGTTAATCCTATGAAATCACGCAAGCCAAGCTTTCGTTACGTCAATTTAAGTTTTTTTATATTGAGTAAGTTTTTGTTCCAAACTAATTATTGTATATCTGTTTTATTGTACAACGGGCTTTATTGTAGTAAAATGGCTTAAAATATACGTATTTTCTAATTGTGTGATTTTTATTTTAATTTAGTATATCCATATCAGCATATTCGTATTTTAATGCATAAAACCTGGCATAACCTACTTATATACCTACAAATATACCTAAAATTATTTCCAAACTAATTCAATTTTTAATATTTTTGATTTTTACTTTTTTTAATATCTTCTATAATTTTCTTTTTCTCTCTTCTTTGTACCAGTCGATTATTCTCTTTAATTAAAACTTCCAGTTTTTGCTATTATTTTTTCTTGGTTTTTACACTTTATTGATTTATATTTGGATACTCCCTCGATAAGTAAAGCTTCCCCCTTTTGTGAAATTTAACAAACGACTTCCTTTTGATACATACATATTTAATAACAATTAATAACTGTACACACAAATTAACGTAAAATAAGAAAAATAAGGTTATTTCGACAAAATCAAGTAAAATTGATAGAAACACAATTACCAACCTACTAATTTAACACCTAAGTTTACTTTTAATAATGGAAAGAGCTGCTACTGTAAAACTGGTTGTGGCACCAAAGTGTACTTTAGTCTTAAGTGAACATTAATTAAGGTTTAATTTAGGTTGTCATTATGTATATTGTTAAGTGAATATCAAGAAAAGAAGAACTACATACCATAGAACGACCATCAAACAGATGAACTGACGACCTGAAATGTCTTGGCAATAACTGCTATATATCATTTTCCTTTAAATTTAATGAAACATTTTTCGTAGGGGCTTACCAAAACAGGAACAAAAGACGACTTACCGGTATCTCTATGCCACCTACACCAGTATTTAAAAAGTGAGACACATAGTCCCTTTCTTACTTTGAACACTGTAATGGAATAAAATTGGCAATATCAGAATTTGTTGATGATATTTCCGAAGCCATTGGAGAATTAAAAAAAATATTAAATAATTTAAAATTGGAACTCTTTGTTAACCATTTTTTATCCACTCCTAAATGTAGGTCTCTCCCAATTGCTTCCGTCGTTCTCTATCTTGTGTCAATCTAATCTACTGTTTGCCTGCCACTCCTCTTATGTCATCTACCCAACTTTTTTAAGGTGTTTCCATGCTTCTTGTTGTCTTCCTTGGTCTCCATTTTAGAATTCTCCGTGTATATCTGTTGTCCACCTGTTGTTGTTCCACAATATCCATCATCTTCGTTCTACGTCTTCTCTCGGTGTTTTTAATCTTGTCTCTCAGTGATGTTCCAAGCATGATTCGTTCCATTGCTCTTTGCGTTATTTCTAATTTTTTAGCAGATTTTTTGGTAAGGCTACTGTCTCCCAGCCGAAGGTCTAAACTAGTAGTATGCATGTGTTATACACCTTTTTCTTTAAGTTTACAGGAATGGAGGTGTTTTTCAAGATATATGCTAGTTTGCCGAAAGTGCCCTATGCCAGTTGTGTTCTTTTTTTAATTTTATCATCTTGATTTGGTTTTTCTAGTTTGATGACATGACCTAGATATACATAATGTTCAACATTTTCTATGGCATGATTTTATATTGTTATATTTGTCTGGTCTCGGCTGAGTATTTTTGTTTTACTGTAATTCATTTTTAAGCATACCTCTCTTGAAACTGCATTTAATTGTTGTAACCTATCATTTAGTTCTTGGATATTATCGGCTATTAAAACTATGTCATCTGCGAATCTCAAGTGGTTTAAGTATGATCCGTCGACGTTGATACCCTTGCTGTTTCATTCTAGTTTCTTAAAAATGTCTAGAGCAGGTAAATAGTTTGGGAGAGATTGTGTCTCCTTGTCTTACTCCCGTTGTAGTCTTATGGGATTCGTTTTTGTGCTTTCGTCCAGCTTTATCTGCATGGCGGCATTTTCATATATGTTTTTAATTATGTACGATGTAATTATAAGTTTAAATCGACGACGCCATATGAATTGGTACATTATATTCGGTGCATTTTTCTATTAGTGCTCTTATGGTGTGCAAGTGGTCTATGGTACTAAAATGTTTTCTAAATCCACCCTGCGCGATTGGTTGATATAAATCGAGCTTATGTAGTAGGTGAGTAGTAATTTATACAGATGTGATAACAATGATATTGGTCGGTAATTCTCGATGTTTGCTTTGTCTCCTTTCTTAAATAGGAGAATGACTTGAGCTGTACCATTTTTAAGGAATCTTTTTTTCATCAATTACTTTCTTAAATAAAATATTTATTACCTGTTCCATTTTTCTGCGACCATTTTTCAACATTTCAACTCGAATTTTATCCTCTTCCGGACATTTATTCGTTTTTAGTTGATTTAGGACCATTCTTATTGCATAGTCGGTTATATCCGGTATTTATTCCGAGCCGGTATTAATTATTGTTTGTTCAGTACGTCGTCATTATGGTTGTGTATTTAAAATTCTTCAATGGCCTCGCTTATTTCCTTTATATCTCGGACGGTGAGGTTTTTCTCATTTTTTTTTTTCTATGATTTTTGTTATGCCGCTTGCGTTTTTTGCTTTCAGTAATTTTATATTTCAGTTATCTTATATTATATCTTTTATTAGATTGTTAGTATAGTTTCTATGATCGTTCCTAATTTCTTTCTTCACGTTTTTGTTTAAACTTTTGAAGCTGTCCAAAGTTCGATCTGTTCTGTTTCGTATTTCTTTGAGTAGTTTAATTGTATTAGGTTGGAGTTTAGATGTTTTGGCTGTTTTCGTGTTTGAGCATATTTTCTTAACCGATGTTATTACAGTTACTTTTATTTTATTGGCTAGTCGGTTCATATCCATTTGTTTCAGTGTTTATTGATTTTAGTCTTGTGCTTAGCGCTTTCTGGTATTCCGTTTGTTTTTGAAACGGGACATTGGTGGTTGCGTATTGTTCTCATTTAATAAGTTTGTTTGATTCTACTCTCGTCTGAATTTTAATATTCACTCTAAGCAATTTATGGTCACTCCCGGTATAGAATTTGTTTAGTATTGTCACGTCGGTGCATATGTTTTTGTAATTGGAGAGTATGTAGTCTATTTCGTTCTTTTATTTCTTGTCTGGGCTGATCCACGTTCATTTACGTTGTTTAAATTTTTTAATGAAAGTGCTGGGACAAAATAAATTTTCGTTGTTTAAGTAGTTATACAACATCTCATCTCTTTCGTTTCTGTTGCCCAGACCAAAGCGACTGATATATTGTGTGTCGCCCTCTTCTTTTGTTCCAATTTTTAAATTAAACTAAACAGCAACTGACCTATATCGATAACAATTAAAACAGAAAGAAATGCATACCTAACTCGAAAGGGCAAATTATTTAAAGCAAAGGCCTAGTAAGCAACTATGTTTGACTAAAGATCTAGATACTATTCAGCAGTACCTTTATTTCCAATCGTTAAAATGACTGATTCTGAATTTTTGTTCAAATTATAGTAAAAGTGTTTTTCTTGCAATCTGCCACTACTTTCATCGATTAATTTTTAACTTAATTCCATGTTAGATTTTTAAGTAGCTCAGTTTTTATGTATATAACTTAGTGATCTTATTTGCAAATAATAACTTAAGTCTTAAAATATGGTTTATTGTTTTATATATTAAAAAAAGCCTTGTTCGATTTTCTGTGTTATAATCTCGACGGGAATGTTTTTTATGTATTCGACCGTGTTACTCAGGCCAGTACATCCATACTTTTTACTCATTTTCGGGAAGCATTCATAAAAAAGCAAAATTTTACAGTCAGCCGACGAACTTTCAAAACATATACAATTTTATATCTACATATCCAACAAAAATCCGAATAGACTGAGTTTATTCTATAGTGCGGGTTCTTGTAGCAAAAAATTTAAGTTTAAATATGTATAGTTTTTTAAATATGGATACAGTATCAAAAGAATTAAGCTCTAGTTCGATTATTTTTGTGATATCGGGCCCTCAGCGACTTGATATACCTTTATTAGTAATAGTACACCTTTTTGTATGATCTTATAGAGGTCTTTATTTAGACAGCTTTTTTATGTTTTTTTGGGTTCTTCAAAAGAATTCGAGAACTACAGAGAATAATAGGTATTATATTGGTACTTTCCATTCTTCATTGTCTTCGTTTCTGAATTTCCAGATCTCTGAACTTACGGTCTTTCTCTTGTAGTTACCATTCTTACCATTATTTTCAGTTATCAACACATCAATTAGTGTTATTTGTCTCGAGAATTTATTAAATGGTATGAGGTCTGGATTAATTACCCGAATGATCCACGCTCTTAAAATTTGCCTAAGAATACTTCACAAAAAATTAGACGCAAATGCGGAGAAGACCTCGAAGATACCCAATTTGCTTTTAGAAATGCTATGGACACCAGGGTGGCACTTTTTGCGCTTAACATCCTATTACAAAAATGCCGTGACCAAAGAAAATATGTATTTACATGTTTCGTGGACTTCGAAAAGGCATTTGATAAAGTACAGCATGTAAAATTAATGCAAATACTGAAAAATAATTAAATAGATGACAAGGATATTCGTGTCATTAAAAATTTGTACTAGAATCAAACTGCTATCGTAAAAATTGGAGATAACTACACCGATGAAATCTCTATACAACGAGGAGTCAGACAAGGTTGCATTTTGTCGCCAACATTGTTCACCAACTAGATCTAGATATAAAAATATAACGTAGAATACCAATAACTAAAACTACTTTATTGAAAATGAAGCAATTTCTTTGCAATAATCATTGACTTTTGGAACTAGGACAAAGAATGGATAAGTGCTATGTTTGGTCTGTACTTTTGTATAGTACAGAATTAAGGACGCTAAAATTATCGATCATGAACAAAATTGAAGCATTGGAAATGTGGGTTCATAGATGAATGCTGAAGATACCCTGGAGAGCAAGGAAAACTATTGAAGAAGTACTAAGGAGCGTCAACAAAGATAGAGAACTGATAAAGACTGTTAAACTTCGAAAAATATCTTAATTGAGACATATAGTAAGGGAAGTTGATATAAAATATTACAACTGATCCTTAAAGACAAAATAGAGAGCCGTAGAGGTTTAGGAAAAAAATAAGTTTTTTGGTTAAAAAAAAAATTCGTGCATGGACTCAGGTATCAAATGTAGGACCATTATTCCATATTGAAGAAGATCGAGTAGCCTTCACAATGGTGATCACCAAAGTTGGATGAATATGATATGGCACGCGAAAAAAAAAAGAATAAGATCTGGTATATTATGTGCCGTTATTTGGTATGCGAGCACAGTGCGATCCCAAACCAGTTAA
Source organism: Diabrotica balteata (assembly GCA_918026665.1). Classification (NCBI taxonomy): domain Eukaryota; kingdom Metazoa; phylum Arthropoda; class Insecta; order Coleoptera; family Chrysomelidae; genus Diabrotica; species Diabrotica balteata. Next base: position 173,268,484 of record OU898276.1, read on the forward strand.
CCAGTATAAATTTTAATTAAACGTCGCGATGTTTTATAATTGATTCATTTTTTTGACTGGACTCCTTCTACAGTTGATATTTTTAGACTGCTATAAATATCGACTGCGAATAAAATCTGGCATCTCGCCAAGCCGCCAGTATAAAACGGAACACAGTATCAAAGCGTCAATAATCTAATTTAATTTTAATTATCATTATTCAATTATCATTAATCAATTATACAATGTCCATTGTCGTAAGCTTCTTTACAATTGTTAATATCAATATAAGGTTGAATGTTCGAATAATTAAACTTTGAGGGTATACAAGGCAACTATCGACCACGGTGATTAATTTAATCTTGCCCAAGTACTTTCGATCAATAGATCATCTTCAGGGGCATCTGAAATAAGCCAAGAAACGTTTTTTTATAAAAAGGAAAATTAATTCACTTGGATAAAAAACTCCAAGTTTATGGTTGAAAAAAATTTTATATGTGATAAACGTTTATAGACTTACTTCGTCAGTTGTGGCCTATCCGACATAGTAGAATGTCATAAATGTAAAATTTGGACATAACAATACAAAATACAATACAATAAGACAAACAAACACTTTAAAATTTTTAAGGAGAAGCTACATGTTGTATAGAAGCCGGAGACAGAATGGGCTCCCGGTCTGACGGAAATATAGAGATGACATGTGACAAATGACAGCTTGTGAAGGGCAGTTATGTGATCTGCACCTTTCAAAATTCTATGACACTAAGTATTGACCAAAGGTCCAACTGACACCACTATAGGAAATCAACTGATGAAATATAAAATTATATAGTATATTTTTTATGTAGATTGAATAATCCCAATCTCACACTCAAACCTGTCTATAATAATTAGGATGTTAGTTTGAGAGCAATTGAAGTTGACATAAAGTATGAATGTGAGAAAAGACTAACAATATATTAGACAGTGGATGGTTGACTACAATAAAATGGTCCACCAAGCGCTATCAGTACTGTAAAAAAGAAAAATCTGAATATGCAGTTAAATTACTAAAAGTTAAAATCAAAATTGAAGACAAAATATATAAATGGGTTATAGTCCACGTAGTTCAGTTGAATCCACAGTCAATGGAAGAACTTTAAAATTAATATTGAAATGCTCAGTGCATGAAGTCTAAACAGTCGAGCTGAGTCCTCTACGATGTGAAGCTGTAATAAAGTTTTTAAATATAGGATTAAATTTAGTACAATTTAAATTAATTTGAGTAATAAGACAGTGCGAGTTTTCATTTGTTTCCCTTGTAATCTCCAAATCTTTCAATAAATCCAACTCAAGATAGTTTTTCTTTCTGCTAATGTCATGTAAGATAGATGAACCAGAATTGATGTTAAAATTGTAGTTGCTGGATACTAAGTGTTGACCAAAACTTGAAGAATTTGGTCTTTTCAAATGTTCAGAGACTCTAGTGGATAACTTTCTAATGGTTTTTCCTACATAAGAGGCATCAAAATCATCACATTTTAATTTGCAAATACCACTTTTATCAAGTGTATTCATCCTATCTTTGGTATTAATTAAGAAGGATCCTAAAGTGTTATGTGATTTAAAGGAAATTTTGATGTTATCAATTGTAGAAGTAAAAAGTTTAGATATTTTATTGGAAATGCTACTAATATAAGTCAACGAGAAATATCTGATGTTATCTGAAGCATTCGGTTGAAAAAAACTGTGAAGAATATGCAAGCTTTTCTGCAATTTTTAGTTTAGCTCTATTTAGAAGTTTGTATATAATGTTGGGATCATAGCCATTATTGAAAGCAATCTGCTTAAGGGTATTAAGTTCTGTATTAAAATTATCATCAGAAAGAGGAAATTTAAGTAACAGATGAATGTAACTGTTGAAAACAGCCATTTTATGTTCTTTAGAATACAACATTTATAGAAAACCCACACAAACAGATCACGTTATACATGGAACATCTAATCACCCAACTCAACATAAAACATAACACTTTAGGTTCCTTCTTAATCAATACCAAAGATAGAATGATTACACTTGATAAAAGTGGTATTTGTAAATTAAAATGTGATGATTGTGATTTCTCTTATGTAGGGAGAACCATCAGAAAGTTTTCCACTAGAGTCTCTAAACATTTGAAAAGACCAAATTCTTCAAGTTTTGGTCAACACTTAGTATCCAGCAACCACAATTTTAACATCAATTCTGGTTTATCTATCTTACATGATATTAGCAGAAAGAAAAACTATCTTGAGTTGGATTTATTGGAAGATTTGGAGATTACAAGGGAAACAAATGAAAACTCTTACTGTCTTAATACTTAAATTAATTTTAATTGTACTAAATTTAATCCTATATTTAAAAACTTTATTACAGCTTCACCTCGTAGAGGACCCAGCACGACTGTTTAGACTTCATGCACTGAGCATTTCAATATTAATTTTAAAGTTCTTCCATTGACTGTGGATTTAACTGAACTACGTGGACTATAACCCATTTATATATTTTGTCTTCAATTTTGATTTTAACTTTTAGTAATTTAACTGCATATTCAGATTTTTCTTTTTTACAGTACTGATAGCGCTTGGTGGACCATTTTATTGTAGTCAACCATCCACTGTCTAATATATTGTTAGTCTTTTCTCACATTCATACTTTATATCAACTTCAATTGCTCTCAAACTAACATCCTAATTATTATAGAGAGGTTTAAGTGTGAGATTGGGATTATTCAATCTACATAAAAAATATACTATATAATCTTATATTTCATCAGTTGATTTCCTATAGTGGTGTCAGTTGGACCTTTGGTCAATAATTAGTGTCATAGAATTTTGAAAGGTGCAGATCACATAAGTGCCCTTCACAAGCTGTCATTTGTCACATGTCATCTCTATATTTCCATCAGACCGGGAGCCCATTCTGTCTACGACTTCTATACAACATGTAGCTTCCCCTTAAACATTTTAAGTGTTTGTTTGTCTTAGTGTATTGTATTTTGTATTGTTATGTCCAAATTTTACATTTATGACATTCTACTATGTCCGATGGGCCACAACTGACGAAGTAAGTCTTTAAACGTTTATCACATATAAAATTTTTGTCAACCATAAACTTGGAGTTTTTTATCCAAGTAAATTAATTTTACTTTTTATAAAAAAACGTTTCTTGGCTTATTTCAGATGCCCCTGAAGATGATCTATTGATCGAAAGTACTTGGGCAAGATTAAATTAATCACCGTGTTCGATAATTGCCTTGTATACCCTCAAAATTGTTAATATCACTGACTGCTACATATCTTTTTGAGGTAACATACTTAATAACTTTTCATTGGATGTTAGGTTTTTCATATTGTTCTTTTTAGATGAACCGATGATGCTATCAAATTGAATAGCGAAACGTTTTCAATAAATAGATGAAGTAGCCAACATCTTTGTCTTTTTTCTCCAATTTTTGACCGAAAAACCCGCGCCACACTTCGAGTGATCCTTATTTTATATTGGATTGACGGTTCGTACTCGTTTTCTCGATGCTTTATATATATATATATATATATATATATATATATATATATATATATATATATATATATATATATATATATATATATATCAAATAAAATCTGCAAAAACTTGGTGTTTGTTCTATTTAAATCAAATAACTAGGGAGAAAGAGTGAATGAGAAAGTGGAGTCGTAACAAAAAATATTACATCAGATGCTTTATGTTATTATACTTGCATGCAACGTTTACTTGAAGCATAACTTATCCCAACCCTATATAGCTAGAAAGTACAAATTTATAAAACGCAATAATTAATCCAGATAAGTTATAGTTGCATCGTATGTCAGAATATGAACTTTTATTCCCGTTATATTTCCCTCTATAATATATATTCGCTGTTTACAACAACTTGCCCGATTTCGGCAGAGTTGGTGCAACTTATCGCCACAACTATTTGATCGAAACTGCTAAATTTCAGAGTTCAGTTGTAAAGGAAACCTGGACACTGAAAAACTTTATTGTTTCAGCCGATACGTTTCGAGGTCCAAGTCTGAATCTCGTAAGGGTCGAACGGCGCCAGATGGGCGCTTACTTATGCATCGCAAGTAACGACGTGCCTCCGGCAGTGAGCAAGCGGATCACTCTGCATATTACTTGTAAGTATTCCTTTTTGTACCATATGCTCACTCGAGATCTGTTAGAAATTTTACGATTTTTGATAAGTCGACTTTGTGGGAGCGTCTGCCGGAAATTGCAAATCGGAACTGCGGGTATTTCTTTGACAGTTTTGTGTATAATTCAAAAGTTTAAGTTAGAGTTTTAGTTAGGTAGCATAGCAGCTAGTGTTCTGGAGCACACACTATTGGCACAAATATTTGGTGTCCTATAATTAAAAAAAAATTATTCAATTTTTAGAATTAATATGTATATAATAACAATAACCCATGCTTTAGTAGGTATATTCAATCTTAAAATTTCTCTAATGTTCATACACAAATTATCAATACTTATAATCAGTTCTACTTAAAAAAAAAGATCTCGTAATTAAATTTTATATTTATTTTGAAAGCGAATAGCTGAACAAAATGTTGAGATAATCAAATTAGTTATGATATCGTTATAAGTGTGGTCGAGAGTCCTTTTTTCATTGTATATCAGACTGACCTTTTATTTACACAATTTTTCTATTGGCTCCTTTTCTTTCCCGACTGTGCTCTGACCATCTATTACTCGTATTATTGAATGTTTTACACACACACCTGTTCTCCTAACAAAACGATCGGTATCACTGCTCCAATTACATATATAGCCCCATTTTAAACCGTCCTGTATGCGCTGAATACCCTAAGGAACATTTGCTTTTAGGAAATCTCCATCAGCTTCGCGTATTTTGCAGTGTTCAGTACGCTACGCCAGACGGGGACAGCGAACTAAGAAGGCAAATTGGCCGAAATCTCACCTTTTTTTCTTCACCTTACCTGTAGGTAAGGACAACCTTAGCTTCTTTCAACATTGTTGGAAACTGCTGTTGTTAAAGCAGATTGTTTAGCAATATCAGTAAAACCTGTAAGTGTCTGAGTGTGGCAAGTCTTCTGGCAAGACTCGATCTAATCTAGGTGCCTTTCGTATCTTTATTCTTCCAACAGCCTCGTCCAGTTCTAATTCAGTAAAATGTTCCGCCTATACGAAACCAGTAATCCTATTATGACTATCCTTCACCTGAGCATAAAGTTCCTGTATTAAACGGAGCTTCTCCCACTCAAGCAGGGGGTAGGGTGTCTTTTTCCCTTCAGTTCGGTACAGACAATCTTGAAGCGCTGCCTCCAGATATCCCTTTCGAAATCCTGTAGCAGGTTACTCTACCATTCTTTCTTAGATCTTCTTATCTAATTCCTGTACTTATTCTGCATTCGCTTTAACTCATTTATTCTCTCTTCCAAATCTCTTGCTAAAACTCTTCTTAACACCTCTTAGACTCCCTTCTTACTCTCATGCAATCCTCAGATGTTCAAACTGCTCATTTTACCAGTATGGTTGATTTCTTTCATATCACCCATTTGATCTTACACAAGCCAACTTCTGTGCATCACATAGACCGTCAATCAACTCCCGTACATCCTCAAATCCTGGACCAATTTATGCAAAATTATCTACAAAAACCTCCTCATTTATATCTCTATTTAGATTGATATCTCCATTTTTACGTTTCTGTCTTTTGCTAGCTATTTCAAAACTTACATACTTGTGTGAGCTGAACGATTCTTCTTCCAAAACAATCCAGCTTATGATCTTGTTAACAGATACCGTTGAAACTAGTGTGATGTCCAGAAAAAATTTACTATTACCTCTCACGAATTTAGGTGCCTTACCGTCGTTCAACATTACCCATAGCGCATTATTTATGTTGCGGCTTCATGACGTTATTTAGAATACAGTGTTGGTAGATACATTGGGCTCCACACGTGATGTGACCAAGTTTTACAAAATTTGAAGAAAAGTAATTGGGCAATACTTGATTCCCTAGGGCTTCCCCATCGTAGTGTTTTAGACGTATTAATCTAATATGGTAATTGTTATCTAAAAATGTTTGTATTAAACCGTTCCGAAAAATTTTTAGTTCCAAATTTTTGTTGACAACATCAGTTGACGCTAAAAACGTAAGTAGAACAGTGCCAGTGCTATGTGCTATCAAGAAAAACAAAGTATACTATGTATATTTTCAGTATTGTGGTTTAATTAATATAATAAAAGTGTTTTATTATAAATATATATAAATATCGTGAAAAAGACAGCAAATATTTGATTTCACGCAAACAGCACCTTCGGGGTCTTCCTCTCTTTCTTCTTCCGATCGGGCTCCATTCTGTGATTTTGTTTATCCAGCGTCCTCTGTCCGCTCTTCTGACGTGGTCGTACCAGGATAGTCTCTTCTCCTCTATATAGTCGATTATGTCTGATTGCACTCCCATACTCCGCTTAATCTCTACGTTTTCAATTCTGTCTCTTTTTGTAAGTCTACAGCTTCTCCACAGGAACTCCATTTTTACTGCTTTTACTCTACCTCTATTTCTCTTGTTTATTGTTCAGTTTTCGGACCCATATGTCAGGAAACTTCTTGTCAGGGTATTATATATTCTCTTTTTTGTCTTTATCGTAATGTTCTTATCCCACAGCACTGAACTTAGTTGTCTTGTACAGTTTCTTGTTTGTCTTAGTCTGTTGTTTATATCTTCTTCTGTTGTTCCCTGGTTCGATATTATGGTTCCTAAATACTTGAATTTATCTGTTCCATTTACTTGTCTTCCCTCGTCTATCTCTAGGTTTCTCATATCCTTGTTTTCTGTTGTTAGGTATTCGGTTTTTTCTAAGTTTATTTCCATTCCGTTGTTTTTATATTCTTCTTCTAGTTTTCTGAGCATAAAGCTAAGATCTTCTTCATCTTGTGCGATGACTACTTGATCGTCGGCAAAACTTAAGGTGTATAGGTATTCGTCTCTTACTGGTATGCCCATTCCTTCGCACTTTCTCCTCCATGGTTTGAGTGTCTTTTCCAAGAATATTTTAAACAGAGTAGGGGACGTAGCACAGCCTTGTAGAAGTCCTTTTGTCGTCTTAAATGGATTGTAGGCTTTATTTCCACATATAATAATTACTTTGTTTTCTTTGTACAGTGCTTTAACTGCTTTTATTAGTGTTTGTCGGCTTCCGACATCATTTATTGCTTCCCATAATTTGACTCTAGGTATTGAGTCGTATGCTTTCTTTAGATCAACAAACTCCAGATGGACCGGTCTGGCAGTTTGAAATCTAGCTAGCTCTTAAAACCCGAATTCGACCGTCATCTGATCTTAGGTCAATTCTGGTTTTATCTGAAAAAAGAGCATTTTGCCAATCTTCATTTGTTCAGTTCTGGTGTTCCAGACACCTATTCAGCCGATCAATTTTGTTCTGTCTGGATAACTAGGGAACCCTCAACTGCCTCCTACTAAATAAATTTTGGAAACCAAGTCTCTTTCGTACTGTTTCAACTGAAATGTCAATACCTGTCGTCTGCTAAAGTTGCCTTAGAAGCTCCGGATGAGAAGAGGTTGAATTTCTTCTAGGTATTTGACCTAAAAACTGGTCTTGTCGATCACTAGTTAGTCTACGACAGCTTTCTCTAGACCTGTTCTTGAGTGTACCCAATTCTAAAAATCTTGCATATGTTTTTGAAACAACGCTCTGCGAGACATGTAGCGTAGCTTAAATTTGCCTTTGTGACATTCCCTTCACAACAAGGGCAATAATTCGTCCCCTCTGAACATCTGACAAACCTACGTAAGGCATAATTACCTCTTTTGAACACAAACTTAACTTTGTCGTCTCGGTTTTACAACTTGTCACAAATAATAAAAATTTTCAATGTGTACTTTAATTTTATCAATGTACAAGTATACAAATTCTATCAATTATGAATCGTATTTCCAGCAAAAACCTTTATGTCTTACAATGAGTATAATATATAGACCCGGTGAACGCTTTAAAAAGTGTCCAAAACATGAATACCTTTGTTATTGTTTATTGTTTTGATACGAAGATGCACGAAGTTCATGATTTCTTACGAAGCCACCGAACAACGGTGACGAAGCATCACGAAGTTGATCTTGTGTTTGAAAACATCATGGACGTATGAAAACATTTTCTCCATTTTGTGTGTTTACATATTTTATGTGACAAGCAAATTTTATTTTAAATTGTTGAGAGTTATTTACTTACTATTTTAGTAAAATGCCATACTATTTTATCAAAATAATTATTTCTCTTATAGACGGGAACAAAAAGAAATCATAAATATTTAATTTTAATTAAAAAAATAATTATTGTCATTAACATTTAAATGAGCACGCCGCTGTTCTGGTAAACATACCTTCAACCTTGAGCAGAGATCTTTCGGACACTCGATTATATAGCGAGAATAGGGGACCGCTTAGTCTATATATTATACGTCATTGATATCTTATCTGCAAAAAAGTTGTCATACGTTTCTTATTATTAGTAAGACATACTGGGTGATTCCATATAAGTTTGGTTGTGTTAATGTTGTATTATATTAATGTTTTTTATTATAAATTAACGTAATAAAATGTATGTTAATGTGGTCCCTGTTTCAAAATACATATGTACCTTTAATGGAGGTTTTACTATTAAACTTTATTTCATGTCTTCCTAAGCACAAGAATATATTTTCCTATTTCTGTATTAATTAATTAATATATTTTCCGGTTTGCACGTTATCGAGCTAATGATAAACTAGTTCTATTGAATCTTAAAATAAGACCACATTATGTTTAACATTGCTCAATATGAACATGTGAAAGCGTATTTATCCAACTCTAGAGAAATGTTACAAAATATATTGCAGTCTAGACATGTTGTGTATACAACGTGTTGACTTGGAAACGTTGAATGGATAACTGTGTGGCGAGGAATCTGTTGAAATATAGAATGAATAAATTTTTTCGAAATAATTATAAACTACTCGTCAAAGGTGAGGTATTTTACTGCTAGTATTCAAAGTAAACATTGACTAATTAAAACTACTAACGTGAAGAAGTTTTTTTTATTTGGGCGGCGTTAACTAAAGGTAAAAGAGAATTTAACATGGTGAATGACAAAGTTAGAGATGCAAAAGCTATTTTGTTTTTATTTTTATTTTAAATCCTTTATAAAGGGTATACAGTGTGTAAAAGCCAAATGGAATAAATTCATTATTTAGGTTACTGCACATATTTATAAAAAATCCCGAAACACGTCAAATTTAAATTATAACTTGACATTCTTTAACGTGAAAATGCAACCCCTACCTTCAACCCCCTTAGAATGACAGGTACAACCCACAATTTTTAAAATAGGAAGTATAGGCTTGTGATATATCGTTTGAAAGGTCTTTTCATTCTCCATTCAAAAATGTTGTCGCTTTCAAGTTTATTAAGATTAATTAAGATAAAATAAATTAAAATCATGTGGTTACCGAAATTCGCTAAAATATACTCAAAACTTATTTCCCGTTTAGGTCTTGATAATGAGAAAGTGAACAAAAACCATAGCAATGTGGTTTTTAGATGGTAACCATTAAAAAACTTTAAAGAATTTCCGTGGCAACGTTATTTTAACACGCATTAGTAAATTGTTTTATTTAAGTTGTCAGTATTTTAATTTAAGTAAAAAGTTCGTTCAATTCAATTCTGAAAAATGGTTAGATTAACGGAAATGCATAAAATAACAGTTTTACAAATGATTGGTTACGGAGATAACACCCGAACACAACAGGAAGTAACTCGCCTATTTCATGAGAAATTTCCTAATTTACCGCCTATATCCCAAGGAACAATAAGTAAAATAGAGAAGCAGTTTCGCGAGTTTGGTCATGTAAGGCAGATAAAAAAAGCAGCTGCCAATGCACTGAGTGATGAACTCAAATTAGATGTGTTGCTTGAGTTTCAGGAAAATCCACATACATCGAGTAGACAGGCATCCACTACATTCAATGCTAGCCATACATCGATAGTAAACATATTAAAAGAAAATAAATTGCATCCTATAAGATGATACCTACTCAGGAGCTCATGGAAGACGATTTTGATAGAACTTTTTTTGTGAGCAAATGATGGACATGTTGGATAACAATATTATCCAATTAGAAGACGTTATGTTTTCTGATGAGTGTACTTTTTCACTTAACGGTCATGCTAATCGGCAAAATTGCCGCTACTGGGTCACGGAAAATCCTCACTGGATGAGAGAAGAACACACTCAATACCCTCAAAAGGTTAATGTTTGGGCAGGGATTGTAGGAAACAATATCATTGGTCCCTTTTTCATTGAGGGCAACTTGAATGGCAACAATTATTTGGCACTACTTTAAAATGATGTCATTCCAACGTTGGCAAATTTATATCCTGATCTAGGAAACCCTCAAGTTCCAGCGAATACGATATGGTTTCAGCAGGATGGAGCACCACCACATTACCAACATAATGTCCGGCAGTACCTCGATACAATATTTCCCAATCGGTGGATAGGGAGGCGAGGATCGATTGAAAGGCCAGCGCGATCACCTGATCTTACATTATTAGATTTCTTTTTATGGGGATATGTGAAGAGCCATGTGTACAAAACTAAACCTTCTGATTTAAATGACTTAAAAGAACGAATAACGCCTGCGATTATGTCGATCACGCCTGTTATGTTAAATAATGTTAGAAGACAGTTTTATTTGAGATTAGGATGTTGCCAAGACGTTCGCGGTGTTCTACATTTTATTACGTTTTGCATTACGTTTTAGTTTTTGATTGTATTGTAGCGAATTTCGGTAACCACATGATTTTAATTTATTTTCTCTTAATTAGACTTAATAAACTTGAAAGCGACAACATTTTTGAATGGAGAATGAAAAGACCTTTTAAACGATATATCACAAGCCTATACTTCCTATTTTAAAAACTGAGGGTTCTTCCTGTCATTCTAAGGGTGTTGAAGGTAGGGGTTGCATTTTCACGGTAAAGAATGTCAAGTTATAATTTAAATTTGACGTGTTTCGGGATTTTTTATAAATATGTACAGTAACCGAAATAATGAATTTATTCCATTTGGATTTTACACACTGTAGAATAAAATACCCAAACGGGATATATCACAATTACATTACAGAACGTCATCGAAACGAAAATTCCATCATCAGTGTAAAGAAGTATACATGCTATGAGCCACTAAAATATATGGGTAAAAACCAGTTAATTTAAAATTTTGTTACATTATATGTTATTACAAATTAAGATGTTCAAGTTTGTGATATAATTTGTAACATGGTGACGTATGACTCTACATAGTATAAATGGTCCTGAGACAAAGGGTCTTCGAGGACCTGTTGATAAAAATTCTGAGTTGTTGTTCATATATAGATTTGCTCCAGTTGTGTTTTCCTTGCTGATGATCATTAGCTTGGGTTTGCTGGTGTTTATATCCAGTCCATATATGTTCCACTTTTTTCCATTATTATGTTCATTATATTTTGCAGTTCTTTGCAGATTTTTTATCAAGTACCAAAATGGAAAGTGTTACCGAAGCGTCATGGGAATACATTCGATCAGCGCAGTAGCCCAAAAAGTAGATAGTTATTTAAATTTAAACGTGCAAGCGCATGCACGGGTCACTCTTTACGACGAACTTATTATACTTTTAATATTACTATAAATAAAAATAATGTTTAATTGTTGTTAATGACTTTTGTATTGTTGCTTTGTGACATGTTTCATATTGTTGCCATGACAACATTTTTCAGTCCGCCGTAAAGAAATGGAAAAAAAAACTGCTGCCGGCGGAGACATCAAACTTTGACAGGATCAAGTTAAATAAGTAATGTCATCATTATTTGACGTTTGAAGAAAAAATAATATTCTGACAAAAAATAAGTTAAACGTAAAACAATACGATTTTATATAGGCAGATTTTAGTATTCAATTAAAATTAATTGACTCAGAAATTTTTCAAGGACTTCCATCAATTTACATACATGGACGATCGTAAATTTACACGTCAATAAAATGTGCTTTTATGATTTTCAGTAGCTTGTACAAATTTTTGCGTTTTTAGCTTCAACATAACTTCGAACATTAACCGGGTAGAGTAAAAAGCTCTCGAAATATTTACGTATATAATCTAATTTCGTTTATTTGGACACGAGTAATGTATATAACTTTTTATGGCGCTTTCATTAATGTCTGAAAGTTAAGCATTAACTATTAAATATGTATAAGCGGTATTCTGTAAAGTAAATGAAATATTTCTGGACTGTTCATCCTTTTTCATTTGCCATTCCCTGAATTAGAGCAGTTCCCGGAAGGTATAGGATTTGGAATAGAGATGGTGAATGTTGTAGTATTAAAGCTGTAAAATGGATTATGTAGCTTTCATGTATAAGGTATTATATAAATTCGACTCTTATGAAATAGATTTGCATTAAACTATAGGCGGCGATGTAAACAGAAAATAAAATTCAAACCAGTGAAATAACGATTTTTACAGATAGACTAAAATGTTGAATATTTTTCAATTCTTACTTGGAAAAAAAAACTGTCATCGGCTCTTTTTAATAGAAAAAAAGTATTTTTCACTTAACTTTATTCTACACGTCTCAACAATTGAAGTAGATAATAAAATAAAAATAAAAACAATAAAAATTAAAACATTTATTGCGCTAATAATATCTGACATTTCATAACTTATAAATTTTAGCCTTCTTTCTTCTAAACGTTTCGCTCTTGCACCGTCTGCTTCTGATTTATCTCCCTCTCGGCATCCTGGACTTCTCTGGGTAGTTTTCTCGTCTTCTTTTGTAGGTACTATTTTCTGGCATCGTACCTACTTCCCTGCATGGCTGTTTTCCGGCAACCATCCGGCTAGACCCTGATCAGGTGGTCGATCAGTGTATGGGTGATCTTCACCTGGTGGAAGAAGTACCTGGTCCTTTTCTCGGCCACCTCCCTCAGTGGTGTATACGGGAGCCTTTCTTTGATGGTTGTGTTAGTTATTATTTCTTCCTATGATGTTCCTTCGATGATCCGGTAACACGATGTTTCAGTGGCTTCAAGTTTCTTCCAGTGGGTCTCCGCTATTGAACTCCAGACTGGGACTGCATACAACATCACCGACCTAACGTAGGCCTTGTATAACTGAATCTTCTTAGCCTTCGATAGGGGCTGGTCCTGAAAATATAAGGAAGTATTAGTTTTTTAGCTATATTAGCTTTTACCTTAGTTTTTTGTGTATGCATCCCGAAGTTAAGTTTTCTGTCGAGGTGGACTCCTAGGTATTTGACTGAGTCTGCTCCCTGGATCATGTTTCCTCCTACTGTGATCTCCGCAGTCTGGTGGTCTCGTATCCTGTGAAAAAACGATGAATTGGGTCTTCTCCGCGTTGATTTTTATCTTCCATTTTTCTGTAAACTCCGTGATTTTTCCTAGGTAGTTTTCCATGTTCCTGATTATTCTTCTTTTATCTTTTCCGAATGCATACACTGCAGTGTCGTCCGCATATAGAGCTGTTGAAGTTCGAGGATCTGTAGGGAAATCTGAAACAAAAATATTGTATAAAATTGGAGATCAAATGCTGCCCTTCCTGGATTTCTTGAAGTGTTGACATCTTTTGGTCAGCTGCAACTTGAAAAGTTCTATTGGATAAATATTTATCACAAATATTGATTAAATAATGTGGGAGTCTAACTTTATCCATCTTGAAGATTAGTACTTTTTTCCAAACCGTGTCGTATGCTTTTTCGATGTCCAGTATGGCTAGTCCTCTCTTTTGTTTCCTGTTGAATTTTATCTTCGTGTCGCTGATTATTCTTGCTAATTGTAGTTCGCAGTTCATTCCTCTTCTGAATCCTAATGGATCTTCTTGGATAATTCTTCTTCTGTCTGTGTGCGTTACCAAACTTTTAAAGATGATTTTTTCTAGGATTTTCCCATTGTTTCTAGGAGAGAAATAGGCCTATAATTTTCCGGTATTTTTCTGTCCTTCCTGGGCTTTAGGAGTGGAAGTATCTTCGCGTGTTTCCAATTGCTTGGAAAATATCCCATTTTCAAGCAATATTTGAAGATATAGTACAGTTGTACTATAGCCTTCTTTGGGAGTTCCTTGAGGGTGATGTTGTGGATTTCTTCTTGTCCTGGTGCTCTATTTCCTTTGAGTCTTCTGATGATCTTTGCTACTTCTTCTTCTATTAGGAAATTGTTTCTTCTTATTATACTGTTGTATTCGTTGTCCACTTCTTGTCTTGTTGTTGCGTCCGACATGTCCTGGTTTTGCTTGTGTGTAGCTGCTAATCTTCTTGCAATGGCATCCACTTTTCCTTGGGTTTTATAGTGTGTTCCTTCGTTGTCGATGATTTGTGGCATCTTTTGTTTTCCTCTTCTTTTGTCTTTCAGCGTTTTTCCTGATGTTGTGCCATTGATTTTCAGTAAGACTTCTCAGCCTTACTCTTATTTCCTCCGATTGTGTGTCTCCATAGTCCTTGAATTCTTGTCCTCCTGTCCTTTGGAATGCTCTTCTGGCTTTATTTCTGTCCTTGATAATGTCCTGTAGTTCCGTTGGTATAATTAATCCTTTATTATTCGTCATTGATTTTGGGATGTTGTCTTCCATGGCTTGTTGTATTTTCCTCGTTATTTTTTCGATTTTTCTTTCTACTTCTTCAATTGATTGGAAATTTCTCTTCATCTCTATTTGCTTTGGTTGTCTCCTGTAGTTAGGCCAATTGGCATCTTTCCATCTCCATCTTTCTATTGGTTCTATGGTCGGAAGATCTACTCTTGAAGTCATCCTTCCTGTAACTGGTTTGTGGTCTGAACTGCATTCAAAGTTGGCCCTTACATCTTCTATAATGACGTCTTTTGTGATGAATAAGTCCAATGTAGAGTTGTTGTTGTCTCTTCTAGGGCTGATTCTTGTTGGTTCGTCGGGTGCGAATATCATTTTGTTTCTATCTTCACAGTATCTTAGTAATGTAGTACCAGCTCTTGAATCTGTACTACATCCCCAAGCTTGACTTTTGGCGTTGAAATCTCCAGCTACGACTATAGTAGGTGCTGAGTTTAGCATCGTATCTAATTCTCCGATAGCTAGAATTTAATTATGATACCTGTAAATAGAAAAAATGTTAGATGTTCCGATTTTGACTCTGACATTTTCGAATTGATTGTAGATATTGATTTCGAATTGAAGTAGATATTATGAAAATGTGTATTTTATTTTTTATTTATAAGGTCAAATGAAAAAATAAAGTGATATAAATAAAGATTTATCTTTACTTCGTATTTTCATACAGATGAACCGAAAGAAAGAAATTCTTTAAGAAAAAAAAATAGAAAATAAACAAAAATTGTAAAATTAACAACCTAAAATTTCTATTCCTGCTCAATTTCTAATATCCCGAAAAGAAAAATTAATAGTGTGTGGGTCCACCTCTGTGTCGCCTTAGTGCTCTAACTCTATTGGAAGACCTCTTATTAAATTATTGATAAACTGCTGCGGTATATGTTCCCAAATCGCGTAATGTATTGGCCAACTGATCTAAGTTTGGGGCGGTTGAAGGAGCCTGTTTTGTTGCCTAGACATTTCGGTCCAAACACATAGGTGAACATGGTGGCCACTCCATTCTTGTAATGCCATGAGCTTCTATACACTCGTTGACAATTCTCGCACGGTAAGGGGGGAGCATTATCATCAATTAGAACAAATTGTTCGCCTATTGCACCAAAAAATGGAACAACTATTGGTACTCTAACTCTCTCATTGTCTCATTAATTAAGACGAATAAGTCCGTGCGACTGTCAAAACACATGCCTCCCCACACGCAAACGAATCCGCCTCCAAAAAGAGTGGTTAAGACTCTCATATTTTCATTGTAAAGCTGTCCTTTTTCTCTCCACACCAATATTTGCCCATCATTCATATACAAACGAAATCTGGACTCGTCAGTAAAGAGACAATTCCTCCAATTTTCGAAATTCCACTGATAGTGTTCCATCGCCCAGCGATATCTGCATGCACGCTGCTCCCTAGTTAGTCGTGGATGGATAGCGCGCCGTCTAGCCCTTAAATTGGATGCATGTAACCGTCTTCTGACAGTTTGACTGGAAATCGCTCGTCCAGTAGCATGCCTGAAGATACTGTTAATTCTGGAAGCCGTGAATGTTGGGTTTCTTCTTGCTGTCAGAACTACAAAACGGTCTTGCCGACGAGTTGTAGATCGTTCTCTTCCTCCTTCATGCCTGTATGTTGCAGATCCAGTTGCTACATACCGATTCCATGCACGACTTATTGAACTTTGCGACACATTTAGTCTCATAGCAACCTCTTGTTGAGTTATGCCTTGTTGTATCCACTGAACTGCAATGAATTGCTCAAGCTGCACTAGTTCTAAACGTCTTTACTGCATAATGTTTTTGTGATACATAGATTTCTTGACTTATTGACAACTGGTGTTAAATTTACAATAAAAACGCAAAGTTTTATTAAAAAAATAGTACATTACTCTTGGGAGTAGTATCATATTTAGACTTCATCTTCATCACAGCTATCACCAATTAAAGTGACAATACTAGTTAATGATGTAGTTAGAGAATTGATAAACTGTTTATATTATGGATGGCTGCTTTGGTCGTTGTAAGCCATCAAGTTTCTAAGATTTTGCAGTTTGTTCGCTGAAATTCCTAACAGCTTCATAAAAAGTGTTCTCAATGTCGATTTTGACGGAACTAAATCAACAGTCATAAAGGCAGATTCCGCCTCGTATAATGTTTTATAAAACAATATCCCTGGACTTTCACAGCTGTAACGCAACATACTTATCTTGTTTTATGGTGCTGAGTCTTCATTGGTATTGACTTTTATATGTTGCTAGGAGTTGGTCAGCATTGCTTTGAAGTTAAAAAACTGTTTCTGTTAGATTTTGTTGACAATAATAGGAGACTTTCTTGGAACCAATCTTATCAAATTGGCTTAGCCTCTAGTGATATCAATATTGGCAGTAGTTACTTTTCTGGTTTTTTTTTTCTGTGGCTGTATGAATTGAATCAGCTTCCATATGGCTGTGTACTAAAAGCAAAAACTTATGTTCTTCTCAGTTAAATCGAGAGTGCTTAGATACATTGTTTTACATACTTCTATCCTGCTGATATGTCCTTTGGTGAAAAAATACCTTCTATACTTATAGAGTAGTTTCTTTTACTCTCTTCTGTTAATTTTCTTAATCGTTTAACCTTTTTTATTACCTCCTCGGTAATATTTGCAATATATTGGTTTTGCGCTTCAGCTGAAAGTTCATAGAAACTCTCGAAGGTACATAATCTTTCTTAATTACTATTAAACTGGGAATAAGCCACAATTAAAGATAAAAATACGTTTATTGACGTTTCAATTTCCACTTCGGAAATCGTTCTCAAAATACAAAACGTTTTGTATTTTGAGAACGATTTCCGAAGTGGAAATTGAAACGTCAATAAACGTATTTTTATCTTTAATTGTGGCTTATTCCCAGTTTAAATAGTAATTAATTTACAATGCCACAAGAAAATAGCTTCAGAACAATATAATCTTTCTTGCTCAGTAAATCTTTTCATTACATTTTCGCCGGCATTTGCAAGATTCTTATATATGCTTGGCAGGAACAAGATTACCTGTTGATAATAATGATACTGTTTTCCTGCAGCTGTAAGACTCTTTCTTATATGTTTTTCTCAGCCTTCTGGCCGTCTTTTTCGTTTTCTCGTTAATTGGCCTTTATCTTAAGTTAAATGAATGAGAAGAATATTATACGAAACTGCTGAAAGAGGATAGAGTAGAGTACAGATGGGACAAGATAAGGGAATTAATGGATAACAGAGACGAAAGACAGGAAATCCCTATAATAACATTATCTGAATTGACGGAAATCTTAAATGAGGTTAAAAACCGAAAAGCAGCAGGGTCTGGAGACATTCCCATAGAGCTGGTTAAATATTGGCCGACTGCACTTTTAAAATTAATAGTAGACCTTTTTAATAAATGTGTGTGGAGACCAGGAAATTCCTTAAGATTGGAATAAATTTTATATAAGCTCCATATATAAGAGAGGGAATAAAAGAGACTGTTCCAATTATAGAGGTATTAGTGTGACGAGCTATGTGGGCCGGTTGTACGGCAGAACATTAAAGAAGAGGGTTGAAAGACAGACACAAGATATTGAAGAACAAAGCGGCTTTCGTACCGGAAGATCCTGCCTCGATAATATATTTATCCTACGACAAATATTTGAAAAGCGTGTCGAAAGAAGTAGAGAGACCCATTTGGTATTTATAGACCTTGAGAAAGCATATGATAGTGTCCCGTTAAAGAAAATGTTTGAGGTCCTCGAAAGATCCGGATTGGATTTTACATATAGCCGAGCGATATAAATTGTACGAAAATGCAGTTAGTTGTGTAAAAATTGGAACAAGAACTTCAAGTGAATTTAAAGTCACCAAAGGCCTAAAGCAACGATGCTGTTTGTCACCGACACTCTTTAAAATATACGTCCAAGAAGCATTAAGGAATTGGAGAAATAAATGTAGATTTCTGGGCATCGAAGTGAGACAAGAAACTCTGTATACATTGTTGTTTGCAGATGATCTGGCGGTGGTTGCAACCGATGAGGAAGATATAAATTATATGAATTGAAAATTATTTGAGGAATATGCCAAATGGGGGCTTACTGTAAACATAAGCAAAACAGAATATTTAAAAATTGGAGGAAATACCACAGATGTGAGGCTTGAAAATGCAGTCATAAAAGGTTGCAACCAGTATAAATATCTAGGAAGCATTACCGAATAACCCAAGGGAAAAAATACATCCGAATACTGAATTCATTACTGTGGTCTAATAAAATAAAGATGCATACCAAACTTCGTGTATACAGAGCAATTGTAGAACCAATTACCACATATGGTGCCGAATGTTGGACGATGACAAAGAATGAACGAGATAAAGTAGACGTTGTGGAAATGGATTATCTTAGAATGTCATGTCGAGTATCGAGAATGGAAAGAATCAGGAATGAGGAAGTACGAAACCGTACAGGAATTAGAGATACTCTTTCAGATAGAATACAAGGAAGGCAATTACAATGGTATGGTCACGTGATGAGAATGGAGGAGGAGCGGTGGCCAAAGAAAGCCTTAATGTATGTTCCGCCAGAAAGAAGGAAAAGGGAAGACCACCAAATTCCTGGAGAAGAGAAATTACAAAAACAATGCAATCTAGAAGCTTAGAAGAGGGAGATTGGAGAGATAGGAAAAGATGGCGGCTGAAATGCGGTAAACGGCAATCGCCGTAGGACCCCCGTTATATATGATGATGAAAAATTCTAGTAATTTACATTGACATTGGTGGAATTTCCATATAGTGCTTATGACATATGACAGTCCATAGCCTTACAATAAAGCATTAATCTTTCTTAGTAAGAATCCGGCCAAACTTAATTTGGAACAATTTTAATATAAAAAAAATCTCAATATCTCAAATGAACATTAAGCACTCTCCTTCAAATTTAATAATAGAGGCGGTACCACAATGTGTTTATTTGATCCACCCACTTTACCTTACTAATATTTTAATCAATTACCTGCAAGGAAGGAGGTTTACTTTTACTAGCACTATATAAAAATATTCCAATTGGTTACTGTTATCAGTACAGTCGAAAACAAGTAATTTATTACCAATAAACGTTATATCAGTAATTTGTAGGCAGGATATATTTAAGTGGACAGGTTTTTTCAAGACACTTATAAAACTAGATACCTGAAAGTGTTTTTATACAAATAAATGGAATTTGTAAATAGTAAATTAATATATTATAGTTTCATTTAAAAGTTACTTACTAGTTATAAACAAATTACATGGTTTTGTTTCCGTCTGCAGTCTGGAAATGGCTTTTAAAAACATTTTATTAAATTTATTAAAAATTTTTATACCTAATACAGTGTAATACAGCAAATAAGTTAGTTTATTTTGCCTATTCCATGTAGGGTTGTAAAGGATAAGTAATTAAATATTTATGTTTACATTCAATTTTAGTAAACTTACAGCTAATGTTAATTTTGATTTTAATTTAAAAAAATTAATAAGTTGGAATGTGTATGGTAACATATAAATGTTATGATATCAGTAATTAACTGCAATTGGCTAATATATTCCGATTTATCTTTATAGCTAGATGGAAAGTTCTATTTTCATCCAATGCATTCACTTACCTATGAATTATAAAAACATCTTTAAAGTTTAGCATAATCTTATATACTAAAACGCTAAGCCCTTTTCTTGTCCACCACTTTACTCAAAAACCATATTAGATAATTAAAATATTTTTTCGGAATATTATTAGTATTACGTATGAGATTGTCAAGATATACTTTTGGTACAAAAATTCACTTCCGGTTTTGAGATGACCGGAAGTTAAAATTTACTTTAAGTTTTAGACCCCACAATGTATATATGGATCGAATGGTCTCGTCGAGACGAATCTAAATATGTACTTCCGGTTGCGATCCGACACCGGATTACCAAGACCGCTAGATTGGGCACCAAGAGAGCTACATTGGGGACACAGGTGTGTTGGTTTACTTTGAGTAATTCTGTCAGTTTTGTCTTCATCGTCTCTTTAAAGTTGTGGTGACGTCTTTTACACATATCCAAGTTACAACATCTTGTTTATTCTTCCTATATTTGCGATACTGAGATCCAGCGTAAAGAGCAGAAGGTTTTCTCCTTGGTGGTTTCAATCACTTCAAAATTTTCCATTATTAAAGTTATTACGTACTGCGCTAAACAATCTCTCAAACTAACCATATACAAATAATATGCATTTGTTTTTATATTTGGTTTATATTTTGGTTTGGTTAAAAAACCACGGTTTGGTTTCCTTCATACACCTTTACGGCCCTCTATTTTTCCTTTAAGGATCAGTTGTAATATTTTATATCCATTGTTTCTTACCATATACACCAGATAAGATACTTTTTGAAGTTTAACAGTAATTAGCAGTTCTCTATCTTTGTTGACGCTTCTTAGTAATTCTTCATTAATTTTCCTTGCTGTCCAGCACGAATGCTGTTTAGCATTCGTCTATGCCACATTTCCAATGCTATAATTTTGTTCATGATTGATACTTTTAGCATTGAAACTTCTGCACTATACAAAAAGTAAGGACCAAACGTATCACTTAACCATTCTTTGTCTGAGTTCTAAACTGAGATGATTATTGCAAAGAAATGACTTAATTTTCATTAAAGTAGTTTTAGTCATTGCTATTCTACGTTTTATTTCTATGTCTGGATCTAGTTAATCTGTTATCACAGGTCCCAAATATGTCATTGTATGAATGTGCCATGTCTTGTTTTTTATGAGCTTACAACTCAAGCGACCACATATACTAAGGCAATTTATATTTTATAACGTTGTTAGAAATATCTCAGGCATGTGTCAATATATGAAAAGTTGTTCAATTTGTGTTGACTGACTTGAAGTTAGCCATGTCATTATAGCCAGTTATATATATTAAACAGCTGATATATTGAGTTTGGTTTTTGTTGTCAATATATCATTCTTTTCTAATTTGCCTCTTAATATTTTTAAGATTTTTCGAATGGTACGTTAGTGAGAAGGTGAGACGTTATAATTTCCTAAAACCGTTCAGATCTTCGTAGCAATAATAATAATTAAATAATTTCTGAATGAAAAAGCTTTAAGAAATAAAAATAATTATTTATTTTAACCCAATCTATTTTCATTCATTGTGAGGGTATAAAGTAGCAGTCAAAAATACAATGACCAATATCAGTTATTTGTCAATACATTTCCTTTCCATCTCCTACCCGTGATCCTTCGGATTAGAATTCGAAATTCTGAGGAAAACCCACATCAATTAGGTCCCCGGCGTCTGTCCCATTAGAGGCAAATGCTGGTTGATTCGCATAATCTAAAAAACCCAATAAATGTACACAAAAGTGCTATGATTAAATCTAGTCCTTATTGAAATGTTAAATCTTTGTTGCATGAAGAATGCTTTAGCATAATATATAAGTAAGTAATTATATATTTTTAGTTAATACTTTAAAAAACAGACTGATTTTTTCTTTTAAGACGATTACTTTTCGAAATTATGAAATTAAATATGATTTAATAAGTTATCTGGCAGAAAAAAACATAAATTATTTTTAAATATTTCTTTAATTTATCAATCAGCCAATCGCGTCCACTGCTGGACATAGGCCTCACTCGGTTCTTTCCTGTGCTCTATACTGGGCCGCTTGTAACCAGTTTCCCGCTACACGTTTTATATCATCGATCCATCTAGTCGGTGGTCGTCCTCGGCTTCTTTATAGTTTCTGGGCTCCATTCCGTAATACGTCCACCGTCCATCTTGTGTTCTGGCTAACTGCCCTGTCCTGTTTAACTTGAGCGTCGTGTTACATCCCATGAGTTATATGCGCGAACTTAAATCTGTTACAGTCTATTTTAGTCCAGGCTGTGAGGCCGCTCCCGTTGGGAAAATGTTTCTGATTCGGTTTCTTCGCGGATTCCGGTTCAAAAATGTCCCCTTTAAACAAATCTGAAGGGTGCCGGGCGAAATTTTTGGGCAGAAATTGTTTAAACAATTTTTTTAAACAAAGTCCAAAAATATTTTTTTTTAATCTGAAAAACATTTTTTTAGGTTTTTGGGCCATTTTAAACAAAAAAGTCTCTTGTCATTTTTCTCTAAAGTTGATAGTTTTCGAGTTATAAGCGATTTAAAGTCTGAAAAACGCGAAAATACGCATTTTTGAGGCTTGAAAACACATATGTAAATTACTATTTTTGAGGTTACCAAGTGTCTAAATTAAAGTTTAAACATTCAACTTCAAGATTGTGAAGAGTAATCGGGGCTTATTTTAATTTAGACCGTTGTTTTTTAATTGTTAAATATGCGCGTACACTCGATTTTTCAGCCGCCGCGGCGCCGCGCGCTACCGTGCGCCTCTATCGTACTTATGCATAGTTTACATATACTTACAAATAATTATTATTTATTGAGTATATATTTATTTATATCAATTGAGTTATAATATAAATTTCGTCTAAAGTCTAATAATAGTTACATAAAATAATTGTACAAAAGATTGTTAAATAACACACTAATATCACTCAGTAAAAGTATCTTTGTTTTCACAAAAATCTAAATCACATCCACATAATGGTACACAGTTGACATGATTTTTCTTGCAGTTGCAAGCATTAGTTTTGCAAGTCTTTTTGCATTTGCACGGTTTCCCAACCCACCACTATCAGACATATAATATCCATATTGTGTAAAATCGAGAGTTTGATAGCGGGAATATATGGCATTTCGCCAAATATATGTTTTAGCGAAAGCTCTTAACAAGTGTTGGTAAAGTGCGTCAGAGGTACAAGGTATATTGGCTAGATTAAATTAAATTTTTCAGTCACACTGTCTTTTCGTCGAAGAGCAGCATTTTGTATTGTTATGTAAAAATCTACTTTAGGTTTTTGCACTAACTTAATATTGTTGATGTTATTACAAAAAATACAAACTAAATTTTCTTCGGTAAGTTTTCATTTAAGAAGAGGTACGGAAAAAGACATTTTAAATCCATTCACAATTTTTTTAATAACACATTAATAATATAATACCCTTTTAATGGGCATTAAACAATAGTCTTCCTAATGATCGTTTAAGTAATAACAAATCAAGTATGAGCGCGCGATTGTTAAACAGGTAAAAACTTGCATTTTTGCGATAGTATATTGTTTTTAAACACCGCGCAATTTAAAATTAAGTTTACTAATATTAATATTTACTGCATTGTATTATTTAAATAATAATTTAAAAATATTATTTACAATTGATATAAATAAATATATACTCAATAAATAATAATTATATTGTTCAAATTTGGAAGAAAAAAAAACTATATACGGTTATTACATTGCGATGATTGATTTATTTAATTAGCCCAATGACAATAATTAATACCTACATAAATAAATTATGGAAAAAACTATGTTAATAAACTTCAAGGATTTGTTCGGGTTTTTTTGCGTAAGTGTATATGTAAACTATGCATAAGTACGATAGAAGCGCACTCTAGCGCGCCGCGCCGCGGCGGCTGAAAAATCGAGTGTACGCGCATATTTAACAATTAAAAAACAACGGTCTAAATTAAAATAAGCCCCGATTACTCTTCACAATCTTGAAGTTGAATGTTTAAACTTCAATTTAGACACTTGGTAACCTCAAAAATAATAATTTACATATGTGTTTTCAAGCCTCAAAAATGCGTATTTTCGCGTTTTTCAGACTTTAAATCGCTTATAACTCGAAAACTATCAACTTTAGAGAAAAATGACAAGAGACCTTTTTTGTTTAAAATGACCCAAAAAACCTAAAAAAACGTTTTCCAGATTAAAAAAAAATATTTTTGGAATTTGTTTAAAAAAAATTGTTTAAACAATTTCTGCCCAAAAATTTCGCCCGGCACCCTTCAGATTTGTTTAAAGGGGACATTTTTGAACCGGAATCCGCGAAGAAACCGAATCAGAAACATTTTCCCAACGGGAGCGGCCTCACAGCCTGGACTATTTAGTAAAACATAATGACGGTACTAGATTTTGGTTCGATGCAGAGCAGCGACAAGCCGCTTATACGTATTTCGACCTCTTTGGGTCTCCTCAGAGCGCTATGGCCACTACTCCGTATCGAAACAAAATCTATTCCCGTCGTAGGCAATAGTTATCAAAATAACTATATACAGGCGTAACTACGCCATCTAAGAACAAAAAGAGAATTCATACGATTTCTACCTGGCGAAATCGAATTAAATTTTCAACCACTGTGCTATCGAAACCTTGCGATATCTCTGCATTATCTAAGATTGCATTCCAAATTCCGTTCATCATGGTCAAAATTCGTAGTGAATTCAATTTCTGGTACTCCAAACGGAGTAAAGAAATAAAACATAATGACGGTACTAGATTTTTGTTTCGATACAGAGCAGCGACAAGCCGCTTATACGTATTTCGACCTCTTTAGGTCTCCTCAGAGCGGTATAGCGGTTTTTTTCTATTTAGTAACTTTCTAAATAACTCAAAATGTTTTTCTAGATAAATTGTTTTTAAAAACTAAATCACTATAAAAGATCACTCTTCTGCGAAAGCACTTCTTGATTCTAAATTATTATATATTTACAAATATTAACCTATACAGGGTCTTGAAAATTTATGTTCTCCTACTCTCTGATATTTTGCATACAAATATATATTTTATTTTTGACCAACTTTGGAACTACAACAGTATGTATATTCAAATTTTGAGATACCAGGGGTATCGAAAAGTTAGTAGACCACACAGAAATTAAAAACTAGAATTTGGGCGTCAGTTATTTAATTTTTAGCATAAAATTAAAACAACAATAAGTAAGAGTAGTTATAAAATTATAAATTATTTAAAAAACGTGAGGAAGCATTAATTAATAGAAAATTCGGGAGTCGTAAAATAAAGAAGCCGTTACGTTATTCGCTCCGTGCGTGACCATGGTAGGGATACATTGAAACGATGCCAGCGTGCGTAGCGGCGAAATATGACAAAATTGGAATATTGGACAAAATATTTTTACGCATAAATTTTATCAAAAATGTGTGCAAATACATGTTGCGTATTTAATTGTGCTAATAATAGCAAAAACAGTGAGTGTAGTTTTTATAGGTTCCCAAAGATTACTTATAAATTAGAGAAAAGAAAAAGATGAATTCGTGCTATTAATATGAAAAAGTAAATATCACATAATTTCATTTTTATGCAATTGAAATAGGAAAAATTTAAATAATTTACCTTGAATGATATTTCATAAGGCTTCAAGCTAACTGCAGATGACTTTAGCTTTTATATCATAACTTTTACTATTATTGTTTTTAATTATATGCTCTTTTGCGTGAAAAACTTGATTTGCCAGTACTAGATTTTTCCCTTTCTTTTCCGTTTGGAGTTGAAAAGATATATTATGATGAATTTTGAGAAACCCAGTTTTTAATACTACATTTATTTTGTACATAAACTGAAAAAATATAGTTAAAAAACTAATTTATTAATAATTGTCAATTTCGCATGTATTTAACAATGTCAAACATATGTCATATGTTTAACCTGAAAATTGGGACTCCAAAATTGTCAGATGAAGGCGGTAGGTGTCGCGTCAGTCACGCACGGAGCGAATAACGAACGTTACATATTTCAAACTGAAAAGTCACAGTTTACTTTAATTATGATTTTTATTCATAATATAATATAATTTAAATGTGGCAGCCGATAGTGTCTATACAAAGCGTAAAATTATTCCTTTGTTAATCGAAGTTTTTGCTTTTTGAATAGAGAATGCAAACTAAATTAACGCTAATACTAGAACCAAATTATGTTTTATTGAAATATCTAATATACCTGAAACTAAAATTTACAAGTGCAAACTGTAAACCCACATCGAGTAATTAAATATGAAAGTAAAATACAATGTAGGGGTATGTGGGTGTACTCTATTTAATTAGTGACTTTGGATATTTGCTTAATAGTTATTTGCTAAAATTCTATACAGTTACTCTTATTCTCAACATTATGTATTAATTAATTAAAATATGAATCTAAATTAATTTAAAAAAATTATATAATTGTTTACAATTTAAAGAATAAAACATGACATAGAAAGAAATACTATAAACGGATTAAAGGACGGTGAAGCAACAGATCCTGATAAATTTCACACATAATTCATAAAACTAATAGGAATTAAAACGTTTTCGAAGTATTTATAATCTATTTACAATTTGTCGATAGCTCACTAATTAGAGTTTAGTTTAACCCTAATTAGAAAAATGAAATGCAGAGAGGATAGGTAATACGATATAATAGTAAAAACCAACCTGAAACTGACGGTTTAAGATGTTTTCGACTGACCTCCCTTGCCGTAGAGTATATGACTAAAACATTTATTTGAACTAAATAAATATATTTTTTAATTGTACTTATATAAATTGTATTTTTGTTTTATTAAAACTTCTTTATTTTATTAAAAAATAAAAAGTTTCTTGCCATTTGTAAAAGATACATTTATTTAATTAAGGGGAAAGGCGCAAAATGTCGCCTGGCAAAATTTTTAGTGTGTTTTAAATGTATCATTATTTTCGAATCCGGAGAAAACTAATCAATATTCTTAAAAAATTTAAACGCAGAATGAAAGATTACATTATTACTGAGGGCAGAAAGTCCCTGAAAACTTATACAATGTTTATTTTATTATGTTATGTAACCGGGGTGAAAATAAAAGAGAAAATATAGTATAATTTTTAATTGAAAATATTGCATGCAAAAGAAACTTTTTATTTATTTCGTGTCGTCTTGAGGGTTGATAATTAGCGGTTGTGTCTCTACGGTCACATCAATTATGTTATCAAGATCCCACATTTTTTGTTCTGCTTCTATTACATGTCTTACTGCATCTTTCCAGTTTTGTTTGTAATATGTAGTAAAGACTCGTATAACAATTTATGTACAGCTTTTATTTTATATGGCTTATTTTTTCTAGCCACATAACTTTTCATTTGTGCCCAAATGAGTTCAATTGTCATATTGTCATAATTGTCATACCAGTAGACCAATCTTCCATAAAGGCTTGCCTGGAGCTTAATATATTTTTATCTGACCAAATTTTTTTTAGAGTATGACCTGAGTTTATCCACGTTTCGTAGGTATATGTAATAAAAAATCACTCACGCACTGCATATAATTCGCAAAAGAAATATTCGAGACGCTAATTACTGCCGTAGACGCGGAAACACCGACGAGCCGTAAATTACATGCGATCAAAAACGTACTAAACAAAAAAATTGTTTTCGTTCGTAATAACTTTACCCTTTCAAGTTAAGTTTCGAATATAAACTGAACAGACGAGGCACGTGGCCAAAGCCGGCATCTTTATACCCATTATATTATTAAAAATCTGGGGAATTCCATCCTAATTATCTTGCAACGAATAGTACTTTCGGATATGAATTCCAGGTTTTCTAGTAAAGTGATTAAACGCGAAGATTAGTATTAAAATATCCAAAGAGATAAGGTATTTTTATTTACAAAATTGTTAATGATTAAATTCTTATTTTTATTAATATAATATAATAACCAACATTAGCCGTGAAAGTTTAAATTGTTTTTTGCTAAATATATTAGTATTAAAACATTATTAATATTAATATTGAATAAACACCTCAGGAACGCCTATGATGATACAACTTTTACGACCGTTTTATGACTTTGAGGCACATTTCGTGCTTTCGACAATTTGTGAACGGATTGTAGTAAAATAATACTCTAACAGATTATACTACAGTTCATTCAACCAACTTACTCCTCTAAACGATTAATGGAATTCGCAGAAAGTCTTTCGTTGTAGTAAAGGGCACGGTAAAATGCACTGGATTTCTCCATAATCTTTTTAATTATTTATTTTGTTTGGAATATTTTTGCCTGTATTGTCAGTTAGAGTTAATTTGTATAAAATGAGGAGAAAAACTTCAAATGAAATTTTAAATATTATTGTTTATTTGTCAAATAATGATGAATGTATATTATATACATTGTATATATAATACATACATGTATATACATTGGTTAACCTGCTGTACAACTATTTTGTAAATAATATAATAGTGTACTTAATGATTATTTTAATTTATAAATCATCATCATCGTCACTAAATTCACTACCGCTGTCATTATGTCAATCTGTATACTGATAATTCACTAATTTCCTTTTCCCGGATCCATCACTCTTCTATTAATTTTTCACATTTATTTACAGTTTTGACCCACATTTCTGGAGTTGCAGTTTTAAGAGCTTTTTGCCACATTTCCCTAACTGCATCGTCACTGTATCCACTGCATCCAACGTGATTATCATAATACGTTTTACATTATACCCCAAATGTGTTCAATGGGATTAAACTGACAGTGATACGGTGGTAACTGTAATGCTTGATGTCCATAACTTAATACAATTTGGTCAACTATATAAACCGTTTGTATTTCATTACATTTCATAATTTCCAGTAACTCTGATTTGATGGAGTATTCCGGAATATTAATATTGTTTTTAACTAACAAAATCTTTGAATGGTAAGGTGCATTACTAAAACTGTAAGTGATGGTTCAGTCAGATTAGGTAACAGTTTATTCAGTTAACAGATTTATAGATATCAGCAGACTTTAATTTAGAAGAAAAAATCAAATCTGCGGTTTCTATAAAGCCTTTTTCCCCTCTCCATGAAAACTGAGATGTCTTTTGCCTTTGCTATCTCTGTCTTTTATTAATTTTATTCTGGCGTCGTGCGAAATTCTTTTAATTTTACCCTTTGCAAATAATCATGGCCCATCTAGGTATACGAATAATGCATTTTCAAATTTAAGTCTAGTATATTCTCCCAAAAATTTAATTTTTTTGTAAACTACACTACTCTTTTTGTATAAAGGTAACCTATTATTTTCTTTTTTTAAATTAAATCCTAAATCTCTTATTAATTGTTTTTACGCATTCGATACAAAATATTGCGAATTTCAAGTCTTTTCCATCAGGTAAGTCAATGCTCCTAGAATGTTTACGAGTTGTTTTCTTATTTTTGTGATACTCAGTCACAGTAAGATCTTCTTGAGAATCTCTGACAGTCTTCATTACAGTTTTTAGCTTACTTTCACTTATCCCGAGTGCATCAGAAATGCGTTGATTTATACATAATAATGACTTTAAAGATTCACTATTATCTCTTTCCATGGTAAAGTATTTATGCACATTTGCAATTAATTCATCAATATCCAACTTACGTCTAGGCATGATGGTCACTTGAAACAACACGTTTTAATTACAATATACTGGGTTTAGATCAATATGACAGAAACTTTCTAACTGTTGTGCTTGACAGGTAAAATATAATATAACCACTTACAAAGATCCTAAACATATTAAGCAATTTAGCCTAATGATCATCAGGAATCCCGATTACAATTTAAGTATGTTTGATAAAATATTTAGAAATGGCTGAAAACCGCACCTAAATAAAATAAAACGTTTTCCATAATTATTGTATTTTTAGTACTACTACTAGTAAGTATTTTCATTTGAAAATAAAAGTTAAATATATTTACCAAAACTTTAACTTTAACCCGTAATTGCAGACGTCTTGAAAACGGTACACTCTAACAGACATATGGTCAATCCAACCATCACTATTTAAATTAATAAAATGTTCTAGTTCTACTCCAAGTACTTTTTAACAAAAAGTAAACGTGATATGTTAGTACTTTGTATATCTACTTTAAATATAAATTATTCTTAGCATCGTAGTATTTGTTTCAGAAAAAAATTATTAAATAATAGATGAAAGAAATTTACGTTAAATAACATTATGCAAGAATACTATTTATTAAAAAAAATGTAACAAAATGTGTAAAAGTATGAACAACGGGTTAATGACACATATTTTTATTTTATACCTAAAATTTAGCAAAGTATTTAACCTTATGAAGAACACCAATGCAGTTTACCATCGTTACTAAGTTAACTTCAAGCATCAGCAAGAAGCGCAACTACCTGACTTGACAATGACAAGTGCGACCTTACCGAAACGTCGTCAGAATAAAGATTTTTATCAAAACCATACAAAAACCATCTACAGAAAGCATATATATATATATATATATATATATATATATATATATATATATATATATATATATATATATATATATATATATATATATATATATATATATATTCTGACACTAGGATTTTGATTGACGGATTGTGGAACGGACGTTATTCTCTTTATGGGAGGTTTCTGTCGAAGGTAACTGTATAATGTCATCTCTTTTATTGGCTCAGTTTGGCCTTTTTTTAATTTCTATAGCTTTTTTGATAATTCTTGATTTATATATGCGGTTGGGGGCTTACGGTTCTGAAGTTTTTAAAATAAATTTTGTGACCTGTGTGAAGATGATGTTGTCCTAGAGCTGAAATTTAGTCGGAATTGCGATCAGAAATGGAATGTTTATAAATCCTATTTTGGAGTCACCGATTTGTTTGGCCTACATAGGATCGGGGGCAATCTGCACAAGGAATTTCATAAACTTTGTGTTGTTCATTTGGACTGTTGTGTTTGATTAATCGGACAAAACATAAATGTTTATATTGGAGGGTAATAGTGTCTTTATTTCTCTTTAAGAACTAATAATAATCTAGTAATAAAGATATTACTAGACGAACACATCGAAGTAATGGAAGATATATTTAACAAAATATACGAAACAGGCATAATACTAAATGATTAGCTGACATCGGTGTTTATACCACAACCAAAGAAGAGAAACTCCAAGAAATGTGAAGACCATACGATTATTAGCCTGATAAATCATATGTTGAAACTTTTCCTACGAGTAATACACAATAGAGTATACAATAAACTAGTCGAACACACTGGTTAAACTCAGATTGGTTTTAAGAATGGGTTCGGAACAAGAAAAGCACTTTTTTCAATACGTGTGATAGTTGAAAGATGTAGAGATGTCGATTCTGATGTACACTTGTGTTTTATAGACTTTCAGAAAACGTTTGACTTGGTGAAACATGATAAACTAATAGATATTTTACGGTCACGTAATATCGACGATAAAGACTTTAGGATCATTTCAAACCTATACCAAGAAAAAAAGGCTAAAATCAGAATAAAAAGCGAAACATCTGGAAAAATCAATATCGAGAAGGGAGTACGATAGGGATGTGTCCTATCACCTTTGCTGTTCAATGTTTACTCTGAGAAGATATTTCAGAAAGCTTTGGAAGCCACCTCGGATGGTATAATTATAAACGGGCAATGTACATATAAATAACCTGCGATATGCTGATGACACTGTTATACTGGCAGATAATGCTGAAGCCCTGCAACGCTTAATGGACCGAATAACGACAGCCTGTAGAGAATTTGGAATGAAATTGAATACAAAGAAGACAAAAACGATGGTCATCAGCAAGCACCAAAACAGAAGGGTGAAGGTCAATGTCGACGGAACAGATCTGGAAAGAGTAACAAGAACAACGTACCTTGGAAGTAATCTTGATGAAACTTGGGACCACTCACTAGAGATAAGAATACGCCTGGAAAAGGCACGTACAATGTTTTACAAAATGCAAAAAGTTCTATGCAACCGCCAGCTGGGCATCTCATTGAGAACTAGAATACTTAAGTGCTATGTTTTCTCCACCTTGCTCTATGGTGTTGAAGCCTGGACAATGACAGAAGCAACACAAAAAAGAATCCAAGCATTCGAACTCTGGTGTTACCGTAAAATGCTCAGAATATCCTACATGAGCCATACGACAAATGCGGAAGTCTTGCGGAGGATGAATAAGGAAAGAGAGCTTATGCTTATAATAAAAGAACGGAAAACACAATATTTTGGTCACATCATAAGAAATCAAAAGTATGAACTGCTCCAACTTATAATCGAAGGCAAAGTCAATAGCAAAAGAGGACCAGGAAGAAGACGCAACTCCTGGCTTAAAAACCTACGGCAATGGACGAACATGACCTCCATAGAACTATTCAGGGCTGCTACAAATAAGATTAAATGGGCAAATGTAATGGCCAACGTCCTTAAGGATAAGGCACCGTAAGAAGAAGAAGAACTTTGCCAGTAAGAGCTTTGATGTAGGGAAGAAAAGCTTTCGTATGATGAGGATCTAAGTCTTTGGGTTGAGATTGAGTGGGAGAGTGATGTTTGTGCATGCTCCTGTTGATGCAACTTTCGCGGTAACTGTTTTGGATAATTGCTTATTTTAAACTGGAGAGCTCAGCCAGCTACTTGCATCATAGCAAAGGCTGAAGACAAGCGTATTAATGACTGAACTAATTTATAAAGAGGAATGATGAGAGTTGACATTGGCCAATGGTTGTGTAGGGCAGTTGTATGCGCTAACAATGGAAAATGAAAAAATATTAACCCTAGAACTGCACACTGGGGTCTGAAAAACCCAGGCGCATGAATCGTTCAATGTAACTTGCGCATGTCTGCGTCTTTTGGCAATCCCTTGCACGTAAATTCAGTTAAGAGCCGACTACGTTGAGAGACAGTCGCTGCGCCGCGTAAGTTTGTTGTATAGTTTACTGTGACGCTTTTAGTAGATCTGTGGGTACTTCGGACCCCAGTGTGCAGTTAAACGGTGTTAAAATTTTGAGGTGATTTTTTGTTATTTGCTAGTATGGCAGATTCTAAGAGAAAATATCAGCGTCCACTAACCAGAAAAGAATTAGAGTGGGAAGCTGAAAACCTGTGGGCGAATGAAAATGAACCAGAGACCATCGAAGATGATTTTGGAGACTCATCAGATGAAGACGATCTTTATGTTCCTGAACATCAGTCTGACACTGATAACGAACAACAAAGTGACGACGATAATGAAGAAGAACAAACAGAACCCAATACCTCGCAAAGAAATATCGCCAGTATACTGGGAAAAAATGGTCATCGTTGGACCACACAGGCACCAGCACGACAAGGACGTCCAAGAAAGGATAACATCGTTTTACATTTGCCTGGTCTAAAAAATGAAGCAAGAAATGTTAGTAGCCCTGTTGAATCTTGGAATTTACTATTTTCTCAAGAGATTGTGGACATTATTGTGCTGCATACAAATCAAGAAATTCTTAGGAAGTGTCAGAGTGGCTTGCCGCAGAGTTACAAAAAAATAACCAACAACATAGAAGTCAAAGCATGTATTGGTTTGCTGTATCTCGCTGGTGCATTACGAGTCTCAAATTGTAATTTAGATGAGCTTTGGTCAATAAAATATGGCAATGGGCTATTTCGGGCAACCATGCCCCAACAAAGATTTCAGTTTTTAGCTCTTTGCTTGAGGTTTGACGACAAAACAGACAGAAATGCTAGAAAATTGGTTGACAAGTTTACCCATATTCGCCAAATATGGGACATTTTTATAAATAATTGCAAGCTATACTACACGCCCTATGAGAACTGTACAATTGATGAGCAGCTCGTGAGTTTTCGTGGAAAATGTCCATTCCGAATTTACATGGCCAGCAAACCTGATAAATATGGAATGAAAGTAATGATGATAAATGATTCGAAGACATTTTATATGCTGAATGCCATTCCATACGTTGGAAAAGTTGATGTTGAGAATAATGAGTCAGTTCCTACATATTATGTCAGAAAACTTTCTGAACCAATACACGGTACTCACCGTAACATAACAATGGATAACTGGTTCACGTCAATACCTCTAAGTGAACAAATGATGGAACAGTATCAGCTAACAATCCTTGGAACGTTGCGAAAAAATAAAAGGGAAATACCTCCGAAGTTTACACAAAAAAAAGATGTAGGCACATCCATATTTGCTTTCGACAGAAACAAAACGCTAGTTTCGTACACTCCAAAGGAAAATAAAGTGGTACTACTTTTATCAACTTTGCATCCTGATTCATCACTTAATACCTTGACCGGAAAACCAAATCTTGTACATTCCTACAATGAAACAAAGGGTGGCACAGACACCTTTGATCAGATGTGCCACTCTTACACGACTTCCCGTAAAACTAGACGCTGGCCTCTCAGAATGTTTTTCAATATGTTGGATGCTAGCGGAATAAATGCTATGGTTCTATTTTCACTTGCAAATCCCCAATGGAAAGATGACCGAAAACACGATAGAAAAACATTTTTAAAAGAACTTTCAACTGCATTAATTGAACCGCACTTAAGGGAAAGACTACAAGTTACCAATTTGCCAACAACCCTACGTGTAAAAATTAGCGAAATATTAGGAGTTGGTGTACCTCAAAGAGATAATTTTGATGTTAGTTTGCCTAAAAAGGTTAGATGCTGCTTTTGTCCTCGTGGAAGGGATCGAAAAACGAGTTCTGCTTGTTCGTTGTGCCACAAACCGTACTGTTTAGAACATCGGGCTCAATTATGTTATATGTGTCAGAACCAAAGTTGAAGTGCCTGGCTAAGAGTAAGAAATAATTATCTTGTAACAACATTTATATTTTATTTTAGTTTAAAGGGCTTTTAAGAGAAAAGTTTTATTTCACTGGAATTTTGTTTAATTTTTTTGGTCGTATCTCCATATTTTCAATAAAGTGTAATAAAAGCACTAGTTTATGTTTTTCCACGTTTATCAGATCTAATGAGAAATGTTTTTTTTTAATAAATATATTTTGAAAATAAGATATTGTTGTTTGTTGTTTTGTACTACATACCGCAGAAAAAAAATTCATAACATTTATTACTAAAAAAAAACAATTAGGGTTTTCGAGACCCCACTGTGCAGTCTATGTTAGATGAACGAACTGTGCTGTTCTAGGGTTAAGTTGGTGAATTATTAGTAGACCATATATTAGAAGTTTTTTTTTAAGACTTTTTACGCAGAATTAGAGATTCTTATATGTCAACAAGAAGAGAGGTTTTATTGATAATGGCTTTAGTTGTTTTTGTCAGATAAGTTGTTAGATTATTAAGAAATGGTCTGTAGTCTGAAGTATAAATGTGATTTAAGAGTTTATTAATGTAAGAAGTGTTTAGGATGACAGTGGAATGCCTTTATCGGCAGGAAAAATTGCTAGATTTGGATTTGACGAAAGTTATCTCGGAACTTTAGAACTGTGTTCTTTGATTGGCTAATGTTCGGAGTAGGAGACATTCAGTTTCTATGAACTCTAGCGATGTCTTGTCTAGTTATTTCAGCATCTTTAGAATGTAAATTAAAGATGGCTACTTCAGTTTGAGAGATGATTGTCTCGATTGAAATGTGACTTGGAAAACAGAATAATTGAAAGCCACTTACGCTTTAGCAAAAATTCCCTTTCTCAAAAAGACTCTCCCAATACAATTTCAGTGATATGTATATATTTAGTGATATACATATAACTGATACCATATGTTGGTTAAAAATTCTTACTTATGTATACTTGTCTTTGCATGAATGTAGAATTAATTTTCATTCTGTTTTAAGTTTTTTTAATATATTTATTTTAAATATGTTGTCAGAATGTGTTTTAGAATCTGCTTATAAACATAAAAAGTTTCTAGCATAAATTCAACACACTTTCATTTTATCCATTTTTACTAATGTAGAAAGTTATTTGAAAAATAAACTCCTTAATGTCAAAGTACATAAAGCTTGTAAAATTTTCGTCCAGTCAGCGAAAACACAATTAAGGAGTTATGATTTCCTATCTTTGCTAAATCCAGGATATTATAGAACTTTTATTATTTTCCGTTGAGTTGCGATATTATCGAGCAGTTAATCGAAGATTGGAATTCTATCAGAAAATTAATTTTCGAAGGGGTATGACCGTATATTGGAAACATACACGTCTATATATATATATATAATATATATATATATATATATATATATATATATATATATATATATATACATATATATATATATATATATATATATATATATATATATATATATATATATATATATATATATACTAAGGTAGTAGTTTTTATAAAAGTAACCAAGGAAATTTCCGAATTTCTGTCTTGTTTTAAAAATTAAACGCAGCCTCTCTTTGTGTGGTATAATACAATACAACTACAATTTTTGTGACTAACTGTATATCAAAGAAATTAGCCATTTCGTCAAAACTCGAATCCACTATCATCTAAGATACATCAGATTTGTTATTTTCAATTATATATATATATACACACCGGTATTTGGGCGGCACGCCCTTCCAGTAGAGATCTATGGAGGAGTATCACCGAGTCGCAAGCCCTTATCTCTTACCGTACTGCTCCGTACTGTGTTTTTATCCTCGAGCAAAAAGACAAAAGAGGGAATGTAAAGGTAGTGGGGACAAAAATATTGTTAGACAGGAAGTGCGATCTTGAGAGGCCACTTTAAACAAGGAAAGACAGTCTCTTTCCTTGTTTATAAAATCAAATTTAGTTTGGTTATGTTATTGTTTGTCCCAACTGTCACATGAAATTTTATTTATATTGAAGTTTCTTACCATTTGTGTCACATTTTAGACTATTATCGTTAATATTTAATTAAAACTTTCTCGTCTGAAAAATATTTTATAGCTATTGTTAATAAGTGTCGAAAAATTTAAATTTAGCGCCTTTGCATTTCCGGATATGTCCGCCATCAGAGGCCACTTTTTTGGTCTCCTTTTCATAACGATTAGATTCCCTTGTTTGTCTTTTTGCTCGATGGTTTATATTTAGGTATTCTTAAAACATATTAGTATATATTATGCGCGTAAATAAAATATAATCCTCGCGGAACAATCGTATTGTTTTCTGGTAAAGATTTTGGTGATGGCCGTTCTGGACTTTCTTGAAAACGATTTTTTATATGGGAGACTTTACTTTTTACATTTGAAGTAACAGCGTCTAATACCTGCGATCTGCGAAAATTTAGGTTTGTTAAATTTTGCAAGTCATGGTTATTGTTGCTAGTACTAGAGCTTCTAGAAGGACTGCTTCCAGATTTGGCATTGAGACCGAACGTTTCATGAGGTGTAACAGACTTCTTTTACGAATAGGTGTAAAGATCTTTTAAAATGTCTCTTTATCCTTCTTTATCTGTTGCTTCTCTAATCTTTTTTGTTTATACTAGAGAATATTATAAAAAGTATTTATATGAGGGCATCCTTAAGAAATTAGCATAATAGTTTGTTTAAAAAAGTTTTTATTTTGCAATGTATTTGGTTATTTTGATAGTTATGATATTATAAATAGATTAAGATGAGTAAATTTGTTATATTGGGACATTTTGTGAATAAAAGTGATATGGGACAGTGAATCCAGGTGAAATTGAACAGAAAGTGGACATTTGAAATAATAATTATGGATTAAAATAGTGTTATTTACTAATTTAAGATGTTTAATTTATATATAAGTTTACATTCTGATCTGAAAAGCCTAAATTTCCATAAAATTCTCAATAGAAAAGTAAAGAACTATCTAGAGTGTTTAAAATAAGACGTCAAAAAATCTAAATATAAAGAATCTAACCTCTTTTCGTTTGAGAATTTTCGCGAACATTGAAATATCTACAAAATAGAAGAATCTAACCTCTTTTCTTTCGAGAATATTCGTGAACATTGAAATATCTATAAATACGCTGTCACTTCGAGCGTAGAGGAGATTAGAAGAAAAAAAAGATTATTAGAAAGAAGATTAAGTATTGAGAAGTCAAACTGTAACAATTCATTTTTGGAAAAAGTCAAGTTTTTGTTAAATTTTCATAGAAAAGAAAGCAAGCAATAATAAAGTATAGCAAGTAATATATAAATAAAGCAAGTAATATATAAATTATTAATAGTTAAAAGTCAATCAAGTAAAGAAGAAAGAATATTTTACTCATTTATAAATGTTAATAAGAAGAAAAATAATTTAAAATGGTGGAAGCTGCTAATTGAAACATTGTGGTCTATTTTGGAAAACAATTTCATTTAGGCATTCAGTGACAGAAGGGTGCAAATTTTGTTAATATAATTGAATTATTGTAAAAGAACTTCAGTTTAAAGACGGTTATTTTAATTTATATTTAAATATTGTCTAAATTCGATTTATACGTGTGATTTCTGATAATTATAATAAAGATAATTTTAAAAGTGCTTACAAACTAATTCTTTGAGAACCGCGACAAAAACCCTATATATGTTATTTAAAAATACTCATTACTCATAATACAATACAAACAAAATATCATAGCAATATATATATATATATATATATATATATATATATATATATAAATATATATATATATAATGCCTTCCTTCGCTCAACCGTTTCCATCTCTCTCTTTGTTGTCCTATTCTCCATCGTTTAGGCCTCTCTTACTCATGGCGTCGACTACTTCATTCCTCAGGATCTTCGGGGTCGTCCTCTTTTCCTCCTTCCTATGGAGCTCCATTCGGTTATTCGCTTTATCCATCTGCTGTCGCTAGTTCTTCTTACATGTCCATACCACTTTAGTCTTTTTTGTTCTATATTTTTATGTTAGTATATCTGTTTCTTTTTATGTTCTATGCTTTATTTCGTCATTACTTCTCCTATCCATTCTTGCTACTCTGCAGCATCTTCGCAGGCATTCCATCTCTGTTGCTACTATTTAACTGCTGTTTTTCTTATTTATAATCCAATTTTGAACTCCATATGTCATAATACTTCGCACTAATGTTTTATAAATCTGTGTTTTTGTTGTCATATTTAGATGTCTATCCCACAATACTAAGTTAAGTTGACGGATTGCTGTTCTTGTTTGTCCTAATCGTTGCGTAATTTTTTTCTCTGTTGTTGCCTTTTATGTGATTATAAAGCCCAAGTATTTGAATTTATACCTACGTTGCTGGTATATTTTTCTTATTGATTGTTCTTGGAGTAGTTCTATATTTAATTGTTTTTCTCTTATAGTGTTCAACGGTTCTTCTGTAGACATGGTCTTGTTATGTTTTCAATTAATCCTCATTTTTGCTCATTTGCCCATTTTTCAGTAGTTTATGGTCCGTTCCACATTCTACTTCCCTTTCTTACTCGCACACCTTTGATTTTTATTGTGGTATCTTGTTTGATTATTGTGTAGTCTATTATCGATTCTATTCTCTACATCCAAAAACCTTTTTACAGAGGTCTGAATGTCAACCTTTCTTCGTGGGAAGCCTTTTTTATGGCTATCTAAAATCCATTTGACAAGATTGTTTTCTTTATCTCTTGTTAAATACGTATTTCTTTCAAATTCTAGGACCCAAACGATATTGAAATGTTTGCATTGGAATGCCATACTTCATAGCAACAGTCTTCTTCTGTTTACCATTCCTCACGTCAGTTAATGCTTTCTGAAGCAATTCCTTGCTGTATAATTTTGTTTATTGGTGCATGTTTTTCAACTTTTGGTATCCAGAATAGTAAAAGAAGAAAATATTTTTTGACTAGCCAATGATTTGTTATTTTTTTCACTCACAATTATTAGTAATGTCGAATTCAAAAGAGGCGGTAATTAACGTTTACCATTGGAGTGCCAATATTAGGAATAACAAAAATAACTAAAATGCTATATATCGGCACATATGCCATAAAGATTATGTTAAATTGTGCTTTCCAAATGTTGGCACGCTTTAAATTGGCGCAAGTCGATATTTTTATTAAGATAAAATTATGTTAAAATCAAACAATTAAGGTCCGTAAATGTGTGTCGAAATTTGTGTTGTATATGAAAAAAATAAACCTGATTTACAAAGCAATTTAAACTTACGAAAAACTTAAAATCTTATCTTGTTTGGTACAGTCACTTCTTCTTCTTCTTTAAGTACCTACCTGCCCAAGTTTTAGGCGTGGGTAGCTTCCATGACGATTTGCCGATATGGTTCTCGATCTTGCGCGTCATGTAATAATTCATCTACTGATAAGCCAGTCCATTGACAAAGGTTTCGAAGTCATGAGTATTTCTTTTTGCCAATTATCTTTTTCCGTCGATCTTTCCGTTGAGTATTAACTGCATTATCCTTTTTCTGCTTCTTTTTAATATATGCCCCACATATTCGATTTTTCTCTTTTTTATCATTTTTATTAAGTCACCTTTTCCGTATGGAGTGTCTGTCTCCCATGGGACGCGTCCCCAGGTGGTGGATAGGGGAACGCCCTAACCGGTCCCAGGATCGGCGGGTAGGTGGGAAATAAAATACCACCCGCGAACCAAAACAGACTAAGGTATGGTAACCCTAACAGAAGAGTCTCTGGTCCTTCAAGTCTGGGGGTTGGGCGTAGGGCTAACAACCCTACCCTGGAAAAAAAAGAATTGTTACGAAAGCTGAAAAAACAAAAACCGGACGGACCTTATGTAGACGATCTCGCAAAAGAAAAAAGGATATTCGATTTGGATCATGGAACGTGAGAACATTGTACTCTGCAGGAGCAATGAGGTGTCTCTTAGACACTCTTAACAAATATAATATGGACATAACAGCTATACAGGAGATGCGATGGAAAGGGACCGGTACTCTCCAGAAGAATCTGAATACCATATATTATAGCTGCCATCAAACTCAACATATCTTTGGGGTAGGCTTTGTAGTTAGCAAAAGAGTTAATAACCTAATAATAGGTTTTGACGCTATAGATCATAGAATATGTGTTCTAAGAATACGTGGAACATTCTTTAACTACAGTCTTATAAACGCACATGCCCCCACTGAGGATAAAACAGACACAGAAAAAGAAGAATTCTATGAGAAACTAGAACAAACATATAGACAGTGTCCCAATAATGACGCTAAGTTGATTATCGGAGACATGAATGCCAAGGTAGGACAAGAGGAGATGTACAGACCAACCATAGGACCTTACAGCATACACAAAGAATGTAATGATAATGGGACGAGACTTGTAAATCTCGCAGCATCTCTGAACATGACGATCAGTAGTACATACTTTCAACATAAACGTATACATAAAGTGACGTGGACATCGCCAGATCATCAGACCCAAAATCAGATAGACCACGTACTGATTGATTTAAGACATGGATCAGATATACTAGACTGCAGAAATTATAGAGGTGCAAATATTGACTCCGATCACTATCTCATAGCTGGACGTCTCAGAGCACGTATATCAAACGCCAGGAACGATAAAACTAAACCAAAAATAATCAAATATAATGTTGATAAATTAAAGTGTACTGAAGTCGTAAGAAACTTCCAAATATGCTTAGATCGTAAAATATCAGAACATCCCAGAAGTGAGGTATATCCCACTGAACTTAACACAAATTGGGAGTTTATGAAAACCACGCTCAAAGAGACCGCAGAGGAAGTGCTGGGTGAAGTACCCAAAGGACAGCGAAACAACTGGTTTGATGAGGAATGCCAACGAGTAACGAAAGAGAAGAACGACGCGTATATGAAAATGATCAACAGAAGGACTAGGAGCAATGTTGAAGAATATCGAGTAAAGAGACGAGAGGAAAAACAAAAACACAAACAGAAAAAGCGGCAACAAATCAATAAAGAGTTCGAAGAAATGGAAAACCTTAATAGAGAACACGAATACAGAAAATTTTACAAACAGGTTAACACAAAAAGAAAAGTTTTCAAACCACAAGCGAACCAAGTCAAGGCCCTTAACGGAATTCTTTTAAACGAGAGAGTGGAAGTACTAGAAAGATGGCAGGAACATTTTAGTACGCTACTTAATGGAGAAAGTAGAGCTGAAGGTAGATATGATATAGAAATAGAACACGAGGATACTGAACTACCAACTTTGGAAGAAATAAACAAAGCAATTCAGTCTCTAGCCAGAAACAAGTCACCCGGAGCAGACAACCTACCAGCAGAAATATTTAAATGTGGCGGTCAAACATTTGTAACCCTCCTTCACAAACTACTAATACAGGTATGGCAAGAACGCGCGTTACCAGAAGATTGGAATACTGGAATTATATGCCCCATACACAAAAAAGGAAACGTTATTGAATGTTCCAACTTTAGAGGGATTTCCCTTCTTAATACAGCATACAAAATTGTGTCCCTGATACTTAACGAACGACTGGCACGGTATACTGACAATATAATAGGATCCTATCAAAGAGGCTTCTTGAAAAACAAATCTACCATTGATCACATATCATCTATCAGACAAATATTAGAAAAAACGACGGAGTACGACATAGACTGCCATTACATCTTCGTAGACTTTAAGGCAGCGTACGATACTATTGACAGGTCCCAATTATATTCGGCGATGATCGAATTAGGAATACCAAAAGGTTTGGTAGAATTAATTAAAATGACAATGATGAAAGTCGAATGTAAAGTGCGCGTACAAGGGGATGTTTCAAAACCATTTAAAACCAACAGAGGACTGCGCCAGGGAGATGCGCTATCGTGCACGCTGTTCAACCTAGCGTTAGAAAAAGTTATGAGAGATTCGGGAATAAACTTAAAAGGTACGATATATACCCGTAGTATACAAATAATGGCATACGCTGATGATATCGTCATAATTGGAAGAACCCAAAATGAAGCAGTGGAGGCTTTCACACGTATCAAAAATGCCGCAGAAAACATCGGACTTCTGATTAACATCCAGAAAACTAAATATATGCCGGCCATATCAAGAATTCAACAAAATAACTTAGAGGTGCAACACGAAACGATAGAAATGGTAGAAGAATTCTGCTACTTAGGATCACTGGTAGACTACAAAAATAACACATCCAACGAGATAAAAAAAAGAATATGCGTGGCTAACCGCTGTTATTTCGGCCTGGGCCCTCAACTAAGAGCGAGAAGTATGTCAATAGCAACAAAGTGCAAACTTTATAAAACAATAATACGCCCAGTGCTCACATACGGATCGGAAACATGGACAATGACGACCCGAGATGAAGAGTTACTACGAGTCTTTGAAAGAAAAGTATTGAGGACCATATTTGGCGGAGTAAACGAACAGGGTCT
The DNA here is from genome assembly GCA_918026665.1 of Diabrotica balteata. Taxonomy (NCBI): domain Eukaryota; kingdom Metazoa; phylum Arthropoda; class Insecta; order Coleoptera; family Chrysomelidae; genus Diabrotica; species Diabrotica balteata. The sequence continues at coordinate 173,312,138 of OU898276.1, forward strand.
GTGGAGAAGGCGATATAACTTTGAACTCTATAGACTTTTTGGTGATGCAGATATTGTGAAGACCATCAAAATAAACCGCCTAAGGTGGGTGGGCCACGTTATGCGGATGGATGAGAGTGATCCCACTAAAATAACTATGCTAAACAGGCCGGTCGGAAGAAGAAGAAGGGGGCGACCTAAACTCAGATATCTGGACGATGTACAGGAAGATCTGAGGGAGATTGGAGTGAGGGGCTGGAGAAGACAGACACTCGATAGGGAAGGATGGAAGAATGTTTTGAAGCAGGCCAAGGCTCACGAAGGGCTGTAGCGCCAACTGATGATAATGATTAAGTCACCTTTACCTTGACCTACTCTATTTAAGACTTCTCTGTTTGAAATGTGTTGAACTCATGATATTCTGAGCATACTACGATATAACCACATTTCGAATGCTTCTAATTTGTTCATCATGTTAACCTTCATAATCAAGGTTTCACATCCATACAGTAATATAGGATACACATAACATTTTAGGAACTTAATTCTCAGCTGTAATTTCAGCTGAGAATTGCTCACAATGATCTAAGTTTCATAAATGCCCCTCTTGCAATTACTATACGAGTTTTGGTTTCTTTATCTGCATTTAGTGTCTCGTTTATTCAACATCCTAGATATTTAAAATGGTTAACTTTTGTTATCGGTTCATTATTGACAATATTATGTCACTACAACATTCATATAAAACACAAGCCATACTATATTATTAATATAGTTTAAAAGTTAGTGTGTCAATCGATTGTCGAGTGCCAACGTTTGGGTGTTTTACCCTATATGGGATATGTATAATATAATTAAAATTAATAGGATTTTTCAACTTCTAACTGCATGATATGTGTTAAAAGTATTTTTTAATTTCCGCTACTTAAACTTCAGTATTTCCTATTTTACTCATATTACTGAAACTAAAAACAAAGAACAACTTTCAGCAACATGTTTGGAAACTTAAAATATTCAACATTTCACGAGACGGGAAACTTTGCGGTTTTTACCAGAAATTTCGTACTTTTCTCGTGCTCAAAGTGACTATACGAATTCATTCAGCCAATTGAACCGCATTGAAATCGTACGCATTTGTAGTCGGAGGTGAACACCAGCTCGCAAAACTTTCGAACGTGCCTTGTGACTATTTCGTCTGCACAAGTTTAAACAGGAAACGAAACAAGCGTAGTTGACAGTGGGATTTATTTGATTTGTTCGTTTTGCAGTTACGTCAAATTCTACTGCTTTTTGCATTGAAGAATTTTCCACAACTATGTAAAATTTCCTAATTCCTCTAATGAACACGTATATTAATTTCATGTAATATCTGGGTTTGCTAAAAGTAAACTGTATTCTAATTTTATAAGATACGTAATTATTTAAAGTTGCTCTAGAAATAGTTTATTTCTTAGTTAATAATAATGAAGTTTTAATTATGTATTATTTACTATCTTATAATATTATTCATTTGCCTGGATGAAACATTTCAGAGAAATAAAAGAATCGGGAAAGAAACGGAAGGCAGAATTTACAAAACATCATCGACAAAATAACATACGTAAATGAAATACGACCTAACACAGGGAGGACAAAATGGATGTTAGGACCAGCAGAGAAAAAAACCTTTAGAAAAATTAAGGCTATGAGAGCAAGAGTGGGCTAACCATCATTTTGTTGATAATTGAGTTATAGATTGCAATCACTTCTAACGACCTAAAGTTTTAAAGCAAAACCGGTCTAACCAACATTTCCGTACATTACAACATAAATCTCTCCAGTAAGGTGATTTTGCATTATAGAAAATAACAAAAATTTGAAAACACGAATGGGCTAACCCACGAAGTTGTGGAATAGACCAAAATTGTTCAATACATAAATACGTAAACGAATGCAAGAGTTGGCTAACCATCCTCTTTGTAGGATAGACCGGTTTTTAGGGAACTTTATATTCGTCAAAAATGGATTCTATAACAAAAATAAAGTTCTCACAGTTCAACAGAAAAACTGATTGAAGTAACACTAGAGGTTACCAACGAAAATCAGACCGTGATAGATGTGGTATAAAACAAGATGCAGAGTATGCAAAACAAAATCCTGAAGAAGTTACAGTGATTGCATTTGACTTGATCCGAACGTTGCTCACACTAGTTATCAGCACTGGAATTTCTTACTGTAAACGCCAGTTGTGGACTTACGTCTTAGGAGTCAGTGCTCATAATGTATGGTTGAACGAGACACAAGCATCAGAGGACCTCAAGAAATAGTTCACATGTACAACAAAAAATGTAATACTATATTACGATCAATGCGGAGGGCAGAACCGTAACATTAAAATGGCTGTCCTTTGTGATATTATTGTGTCACATCCTTATATTGTGGTGGAAAATATTGATCATAAGTTTTTAGTCAGCCGACATTCTTACCTTGCCTGTGACCAAGATTTCGGAGTAATAAGTAAGCAACATTTTTTTTTAAAAAACATCTACGTACCTGACGACTTTACAATAGGGTGTATCATAATAAATACTCAAATAATGAATTTTTGAAATTCAAACTTTCAAGTTGATAAAAAGTTGCCTCTTACATTACTCTTTCAGGGAAAAAAAGTTTTGTTTTAATTAAAACATATTTAGGTCTCCCGGAATCGACTTAAACTTTAGAATTTTTTCTCAAAAACACGATTTTTCATCTTTTTTTTTATTGAAAATTTAATTTTATATTTTTATTTTCAACTTAAAAAATATTAAGTACGTGATAACAGTGAACAATAAAAATTAGGATAATATCTGTAACTAAGCATAAAGTCACCCGGAATCTTTATGAAAATCTCAATTGTAACAACGAAAAATCAATATCTTCTCTTTATTATGATTAGGTGTTAAACCTGTTTGTTGCTTCTACTTAGGTTAGTAGGATTATTAGTATTTTATAACACAATTAATGAACAATAAATTACATATTTACTTATTTAAACTTTAGGATATTTTATGTTAAAACAATAAAAGACTGTTTTTGAGGTACGAAATTTATTAAAGAAATAAAAAGTTTACTTAAAGATTACAGATAAAAAGTTGACAAAGAAAAATCTTTAAAATGGTTCTTTATTTCATCTTGAAGGATGTTGGCTAAACAAATCCAGTTAGCCTTCAAAGCCACAGGTATTGCAATGCTTCTTCGATCTAGAACCAAGGGAATACTGGTTCCAGTATTCGTTGCCGTACCATCACATCCAAGCGCTTTGATATTTGAGTTATCAATGGAGTTATCACTCATGTAACTTAATATTGATGATACTATATCTTTCCCAGATCCACTGTTTGGAGTTACATGACCGAAATATGCTGAACCTGGTTCCTTGACCAAAGATATGTGTTCTTCTTGTATGGTTTTACGGACAGATTTCCCAAGTACAATTTCTTTGATTATGGTTTCATCCTTCCTACCATCAAAGTAAAGAGCAATTATTTCGTTTGTGCGAGTTGAATTAATACTTCGGCGGTACTTTAACCTTTCACGAAAAATCTTGAACTTGTCAATAACTGCGGCTTGGTTTTCTGGTGATATGAGATTCAAAGAGCACTTGCTAGTTGAGCACCTGCTCTGTTTGAAATGCCTCTGCGATCACATGCCCTAGAAAACAATGGCAGATTCACTGGCAGGCCTTGTTTTACTTTCACGCTTGGACTTTCAATTTTGTTTCTTAGAGGAGTTATTTTAGAACCTTGAACTTTTTCATCAGGCCTACTTGATTCTTCTTCCATGGATTCATCATCAGAGTCACTACTAAGAATATCTACTTTTATTAAATCAGGTGGAGTAGTTAGTTCCACATTCCTACTTAATTTATATTGCAGGGACATTCCTTCCGTTTGTTTCGTTTTTCAATTTTTTTAGTCTCTGCTTAGTCAATACCTCCGATAATCATCATACTCAAGTTCCATTGGTCTGTCAAGAATGCATGTTCTAATTTTGGTACTTTTCTTGGAGCTAGGTACAAACATTTGTCTAGTTCACTATATTTGCATGAACAAATATCAAAAAGACTATTATCAATGTCAGATCTAAACGTTTCAACTGCAACTTTAAAACTCTTGGCATTTTTTGTATTACAACCTGAAGATTTGTTAATCTTTTCACACCTCTCATGCAATTGTAGAATCATAAAAACAATATTGTTAGTAGATGAAACAGGTATTGATGATTTTTTCCAAATTTGCTCTAACTTATGTGTCACCGCATTGCAATTAACTTTTTCTGTGGTTGGTAGCATCCTTCAGATTTCAACTGATTTCTCACCCATTCAAAATACATCAGCACGTCACTTTTAGTAGGTAAAACATTAATATTACTAATGTCAAGAGGTTGTCCGACTATAGGAGCTTCAGTGCATTTCCTCGTTGTTATAGTGTTTGTCTTTTTACTCATGATAGAAAAACAACAAAACCACACGGAATTCACAAGTCATAAACCACACACACTAAACAAAACACACTGAAATACATGTAATAACGCGCAAACCACGTGTTGTCAGATTGAACGGTGGAGTCAGACTAACAGAAACAAAGGATGTGAGTGAGTAGTGGAGGGGAGCCAGACGCCAGACATCGGTGACTCACAAGTCAGTGCCAGCTGCCCGTCTCCAATATCAACTTCTGCTTAGCTGACGGACTTAAGTTTGATATTTGAGTTATCAATGGAGTTATCACTCATGTAACTTAATATTGATGATACTATATCTTTCCCAGATCCACTGTTTGGAGTTACATGACCGAAATATGCTGAACCTGGTTCCTTGACCAAAGATATGTGTTCTTCTTGTATGGCATTCTCCATTGCATTAAAATACAGCACTGTAATGATTGTATTAGAATTTTTTTTACTGTTTCTGATTCATGTCAAACTTGAATTAAATATGAAAATTGTGATATATTTAGGGTAATTCCGGGTTACCTAAATAATTTAACTCAGAACCAAAATGTTTACTATGGATAAATTAAATGTAAAAATACACATTTTTTAACTTGATTACATCATTTGTAATTTATAAACTGTGTAAATTATTTTTTCAAAAACGTATTTTTTTACAAAAAATTATAAACTTTTTGTGCATTCCGGGAGACTTTAATATTGTTGGAATTCAAAAAGATTTTTTTTGGTAGATCTACGATGGTAGTAACAACTTTTTATCAACTTGAAAAATTAAATAATAAAAAAAAAATTTGTGATACACCCTACTGTACAAAGTTTATGGCACATGCATGAAAGAAAGCACATTTGACGGTAATAAATGACAGAAAACGATTTTTATTCTACCAAGAAGTTAGAAAGAAATATAACAAATCGCAAATTTGATACTCAAACATCAAAAGTCCAACTGTTACAGATTCAGTGGTTGCAATACAAGAAAACAAATCCATTTACAATTTACTACAAATACAGCAATAATGCAAATGTGTTCTTTTACTCACTAGATGTCAAAAAGAGGACATTCAGGGAATACTTTAGCTAGATTATCTTTAACCCGATGGACGCCCAATAACCGAAGCAAAAAAGGTCTTTTGGAATTACTTTCATTTATACCTCCAATACATCATGGATTTTACACAAGCACCAGAACAATAAGATCCACTATACAGCAAGAAGAAGAGTTCATTAACGATAAAGATTAAGTATTTTTGATACTTTGTTTTTTAATAAAGCATATTTTCAACATTGATATTGTTTAATTGTATTGTACTCCAGGTCTAATCCACATTCCTATTAAAATTTTTAAGGGCACACTGATGCAAAAGCGGTCTAATCAAAAAAAGCTTAAATTTTTATATTTTTGTTAAATATACTGCAAGATCTTCGAGTTTTTTGTTATCAGTTAATGATTTGTAAACAATGACTACCTTTTGGAATCATATTTTAATTTTATAAAATTTCAAAAAACGCATATATTTTTGGTTCATGTAAATCCATTATTCAATATTTGGGTTAGCCACTCTTGCTCTCATAGCCTCAATTGTCGGTAACCACACTATGAGAACAGAAGTATACAAAAATATACGACATAGATGCAAGGTGTAGAACATAGAGCTCTGGCTGGTAGACAACCTGGTTACTGACAAAGAATGTAGAGCGTAGAACCATTTTAATTAATTTTAAACTGTTTGTCCTTTTTTAGTGTAGTGTTTTGTACAATTTTATGTTAAAATTTATGTTTATCACATTCTACGCTTGCTGGATAGCCCAAATTTGACGAAATGCCCCTGAAGATGCTATAGTAAGCCAAAGTACTTGGGCAAGATTAAATATTTAAAATTGTGCTCGATATGTGCCTTTCATTTTTCAAAATTCATTTATTCGAGCATTCAACCTTATATCAATTTAATCTATTTTAGCTGGCTATGATGTACGAAAAGCTTAGTACTATGACTCATTTATCATATCTCTCTAGGAAGATCTGACGTGAATAGAACCATGACAATCTCAAATTTACTCCTTTATTTTAAGTCAAGTACCAAAATATGTTTAATATAAAAATAATTCGTAATTGAATAGCTAATTTTAAAACTGTGAACAATAATTGTTTAAATTACAAAACCTACACGTAAACATTCCAGAAATATCGGTCAATTACCCAATCTCATTGTATGCAATCCGGTGTTTTCCTTCCCATTTTTAATTCAAAACCCCTGGAAATAATCCATTGTCTGCTTGGGAAACAATGTTCGTTCCAGGCTCAGGACTTAATCTAATTATTATAATTTGCGAATTTCACGTTCCAGCAGCATATCTAACACAACGAGCCGTACATGGATAATTCAATTAGAGTAGTTTGCAGACATGTGTAACTGAGAACACAAGTAGTCGTTGGAGCCGTCGAAATTTTCTGTACGTATTTGATTATAAAGAGAATTATTTTAAATAAGTATAAGGGTTTAGAGAAGTAAAGTGAACGAGGATTTTCAGTCTAAATTTCTGTTCAACAAAGTTGTTACTGCTCTCTTAATTCGCCTGAATGTCAACCTCTTTAACATTTAACATTCGACCTTAGAAACGATTTAGTTGCTTTGTATATGATACATTTATTGTGTCAAAAACAAAAACATACATTTGCAATAATTGCATTTGAATGTATGCTGTTTTGCCATAAACTATTTAAAGACTCAAAATACTTAAAGTTTTTAAATTTTTGTTAAAATTTGGGCTCTCTTAATTCCTCGCCTTAGTGACACAAAAATGTCACTACATTTTTCCCGTTTTGAGATATCTACACCACTGAACTTACCTTAGTGAGTTCTATTGAGTGACACAAAATTATTATATCTCTCCAGGCACTTAAAACCCCAATTAGCTGATATTGAGTTACCTTTTTGTGGCATAAATTTTATTGCACTGAATGGTGGTTGCAGGTAGTAACTGTGGATTTGATAATTTGTTTATTATGTTTAGCAGGGTGGCCTGTTGTATTTGTAGTTTTGTTATAGTTTTGAAACACGTGAATCAGTTTATAATTTGTTTATTATATTTATCAGGGTGGTCCGTTGCCTTTCCAGTTCTGTTACAACTGTGAAGACGTTATAAACACGTGAATCAGTTTTAAGTTAATTATGGTAGAGATTGTTATAATTATCGTTATAATACTGTTTTATAATTTTATTATTACACAATAATGGATTCAAGAGGAAAAAAATTAGTTTTGTTAGCTCTTAACAAATTTAGCGCTTTCATCACAACAAGTGACATATTCAGAGAGTACCTCTCATGTTTCTACCAGTAAACCTAATTTATCAGGGTATGAACAAAGTGAGAATATATTTTTTGATGTCGATTCTGATTAAACACATTCATAATTTACCGCTCTTATCATAAGTGATACATTCAAATAGTGCCTCGCATATTCTACCAGTGAACCTAATGGATCAGGATATGAACAAGAGTTGTGTAATAAAGGCATTATTCCTTCCCAGTATCATCTCTTCTTTAAGTCGTTGGTCACCAACAATATGGACAATCAATCAGATGAGCAAAGTGATTAACATAATTAAAATTATTGTTTGAAAATGTTTTTAAAATTTATTTTTAATTAAAAAAAAATATTTTATGATTTAAATAATGGTATAAACGTCTCAATGGAAATAACCACAATCTATTTATTAAAAAAAACTTTATTGACGTTTCTCCATCTAATTCAGAAATCGTTATCTAAACATTTTATAAAGTTTCTTTTTTAATAAATAATATTGTGGTTATTTCCATCGAGACTTTTAAATAATAGTATTTAATGCCACAAGAAAATATCGTCAGAACAATAAAAAGTTATAAAATGAATTACTATTATTAGTTTTATTTTATTATTAGTAAGTTGTTATATATCTATTATAATATTGGTTATAATGCTATAGCAACAAATTACAAGTAAGTAAAGTTGTTACGATATGAATTGGGAAAGAACAATTTTTGGGGTCCGGTCAGTAATTCTACGGCGAACATAGAAATAAAGATAAATCTTTGTAATTCTAATTATTGATTACTCCTGGTATTAGTCCACATGGATAGTGGTGTGGCTTATTAATTTGAACGTATCTTATTGGGTAATACTGAAATGTAATTGGTCAAATTTTTCGACAGTGCATACACTATAACCAAATCTGGCTTTGCCGTTAGCAGGTAAAAATTGTTTCTCATGTTTCAAAGGCGGCAAGCATTTAAATAAACACAATAACAGTGTCGTCGTGATAAATTAATTTTATTTTAAACTTATTATATAAATTATTTTATTTTTATAGCAAAATTGTAAACTCATTTTTTAGTTCTCAAATTAATAAGCACATTAGATTTCATTTGCGTTATGTATGTATATACTTTTAATCATCAATTTTAAATTTCAATAAAAGTTAAGGAATTTTTAGGGTCCAGTCCCCAATAATTCAGAAATTAAACATTATTTGTAATTGATCACTAACGGTATTGTCCATATTGCAGCTGTGGTTTATAACTTTCTACGTATCTTATCGGGCACTACTGAAGTGTAATTAGTCAAATTCTTCGGAAGTTATTACGCTCAAACTTGATCGTTATCTGGTCAAAAATGCCTTCTCAGGTTTCTCATACTAAACGATATATTCAGTATCGTCGTGTACGACAGCAAGTTCACGTATATTTTTAATATTTTTGTGCAAACAGTAGTGTTGTGTTTTAGTTAAGTTTGAGTTAAGACAGTAGAAAATAAGTTGTGAACACATTAAAGAATATCGAGATGACAATAGAGACATTGTGTATCTTGATGAAACGTGGTTTGACACCCATGATGTAGTTCAATATGGCTGGATGGATGATAGCAAAAAGTGCTGCTTGAATACTCCTTGTTCGAGAGGAAAAAGAATTATAATTCTACATGCTGGAACTAAGAGCGGGTTTGTACCTAATGCCTTGTTATTATCGGCCAAAAACATTAAACAGTGTCATCAGCTGATTATCATGAGGATATGACGGCTGAACTTTTCGAAAAATTGGCAACGGAACAGCTGTTACCGAATATTAAAACAAATTCCGTGATAGTAATGGATAATGCGTCATACCATTCTAGACTATACACCAAAATTCCAAATACTAGCTCCAAGAAGGAAGATATCATAGAATTTATGGAGAACAAATGCATGGCAACACCTAGTAAATGTACCAAAAAGGAATTGTTGCAATTAATTAAGCAACAAAATTTTCAAAAAGAATATGTAATAGATAAACTCTTTGAACGCCACGGGCATACGGTTTTTCGGCTCCCTCCATATCATTGTGTTTTCAACCCAATTGAAATGATATGGGCCAATGTAAAAAAGAAATTGCGGAAAATGAATCAATCTCCCCAATTAAGTGACGTTGTTGTCCAAAATATAAGAACAGTGATCGAAGAACTTAACAAAACTGACATTTGGAAAAATTGTGTAGCGCATGTTCAAGTAAAAGAAAAAGAATATCCTACTTTACCACCAATTGAACCGGTAGTTATAAACACAAACGACGACTCAAGTTCTGGACACAGGGATAGTGATAGTGTTTAATTGTTTGAATATTTCTACAAAGACTTCCACAACTTGTCAAAAATATGTTCTGTATATCGAAGTAAATGTGATCTCTCGATTAATCTATAACCTAAGAGACAATTCGACTGTAAGACGAATTGGCCGATTTCATGTAAGTATCTTTCAAAAATAAGCTCTTTAAACCGATGAAACTTACAGATCATATTCATGATTATTTTTTACCAAAAAAAGGGATCAACTTTGTTTTGAGCGTAACTTGCTTACGTTTGATGCTAGAAACTTTTTTAAAAATCAAAAATAAAGATTTCTCTAAACAATTAAAAAAAAAGTAAAAAAATATATTTTTTTTATTATTTCACGTTGAATTATTCGATATGGAATTTGACGAATAGGTAAGAATCTATTTTTCATTAGCTATAACTCTGCTTCTGCTGGGTATACAGACTTCATACATATACTATTGTTTTCACTTTTTTATAAACTGTATTTTTGCTACCAACATTTTTTCCATAAAATACTTACCTTTTGAGTTATTTGCGAGAAATCGTCCAAAAACGTGGTGTTTTTGATGAAAAATGAATATATTCACTCGCAAATAACTCGAAAAGTATTGATTTAGTAAAAACCTCTATAGAACAAAAGTTACCTAGAATTAGTCAGTTTATCCACTTCCGGACTTATTTTGGATGTATATCTTTTCACCCCCCAAGAAGGTGCGGTACTCACCCCCAGGGCAAAAATACACATCGGCACAATATCACTTTTTTTCCTTGACACGTTAGCTATATGTGTATGACAAATTTCATATCAATCCCAGTGGTTCTTTAAAATTTAGAGGTTTTTACAATATTTTACCGTTAGTGAATGGACTATATTGTGTATTAACTTTTAATCATCTTTGGTGTCAAGTTCCTAAAGAAATATGAATAATTAACAATATTATTACTGTTTAACAAAATATTAGACCTTAATTTAAAAATAAAAGTTTATTATTTACTTGCTATTGCGCCGCCTATGTTTTACAAAGAGGCCGACACTTGAGTGTCGAATTTTGTTTTTATGACTTGTCCAACTGACATCGTAGAAACACATTTTAGAAAAGCTTAGTCTGAATCCTATTAAAAATCATTTGTATTGGCGTGGTTAAGTTTTCGGACCAGGTAGAGATTAATAAATTTTAATCTATTGTACTTTTATTTATTATACCTGCCACTCAGTTTGTTCATCTCTCTAAATTTATCGATAACACTCCAATACAAATGACTAAGAGGATTAAGATTAAGCTTTTCTAATATTACATGGTACCCACGTAAGTCTCAATAGACTCTTCAGGTAGGGACACAAAAATGTATCTCTGCTACTTTATCTAATTGTTGATATTTTGAGAACACAATTTATTCATTGTTGCGTATGATTGTATTACGGCAATGAAAACATTCCTATAATTAATAATTCGGAGCAAAAAAGTTGAGAATAAACTACAGGTCATTACAAAATGCAAATCATCTTTTTAAAAACCTTATATATGCTCTCCTGAAAAGTAGTCATTTTTGAGATACATTTTTGTGTCACTAAGCCGACGAATTAGAATTTGTGATATAGAGTCTATCCCAAATCCTTATTTTAGTGCATCACTAATTTGGACGACATACAGTGTAACCTCGGAAACCTTTTTTGGATGGTGCTAGAAAGGTCACCAATGGAGACACTGCGGACGGCAGCCAGATGGTTGGTGGAGAGCGAGTCGTGGGTTCGAAACTAGCTTTTGGAACCGAGAATGGGTCCAACGTATGAAATAAGTAAAGATAGGATAAGAGATATTAGAAAAGATACAGAAATAAACAAAAAGATAGATGGGTAAAATTACCAAAGATACGATAAGATAGAACAGGCGCCACTCAATTTTTGGGTTAAGAGAAAATTAAGAAACCTTAGAAAAGAAACGAGATAAGGAAAGATATTTAGGTTTAGAGATCAAACCCAAGGAAAGATACCAACAGTTAATTATCAAATAAATTTGGTCAACACACTATATAAACAAATAATAAATATATTACTTACCTACGAAACTTAATCCGCCTGATCTTTCTACTGGTCAAAGGTATAATAATGAATTAATATACTAAGCAAATATTCAGAGTTACTATTTTATCAGGGAACTTGTTAGGAGCCGACAAATAAAATACACACATAAAACAATAACAATATATTCAACAACAAAATTATGACGCTGCTGAATGCAACACAAGTAATAAAAGTACACCAACAACTATAAAATGGTGGTATACATATAAAAATAAGCAGTAATATAATTAGAAAATACCTTTACAAAGATATATAATACAATCATGTACAAATAAAGTTTTGGCGTATCTCGAGATATTACAGCAAAAAAAAATTAAAAAAAGTTATAACCAACACAAAAGATAACAAAAATTAATCAATTCTAAATTTACAAAAATACAAAAGGTTACAGAAATGAAAACATAAGAATTTAACCAAACCGCACTTGGTTAAGTGGATTAACTATCTCGCACTATTATTTAATGAGAAACTGAGACTTAAATGTTCATAATTATTACTTATTGAAATTTCTTGAATCTATTGAAATGTTCTTTAAATTGAATGCAAAAATCAGCAATCTACAGGTGAAGACATGGAGGAACTTTAGATACGTCCAGATAATGGCAGATGATATGATACCATACCGCCCGCATATTACTCACCCAGATAATTTGAAGATAATGGCTACTTACAGTAAATCTTGACGACTGCGGCACTAGGTACTTCACTGAAGCTATATACTGTAATAATACTGTATTTAATAAATAAAAATTTCAGATCGTAAACACGACCATCAGCGTATCATCACGGGGTTAAAAGGAATTAAAAATAATTTAATATACTACTTATAAAAAATGTTAAAATAGGATTTTAAGAATGTCGAGAATGATTGCATGACATTTTAGTTAAATCTCACAGTTGCAGGATCGTAATCGACTAAATGTAAAAAGGTTATTTTTTTTAATGTGGAGTAAAAACTTAACAATTTTTTTTTCATTTACATATTAGAGGTCCCGTCCTGTATAAAAATATTTATTGCGCATTATATTGGAGGTCTATATTGGATATAAAATGTCTGAAAATACTAACCTGGAAAAACAATTATCATTTTATCAGTTGACATTGTGAAAGTACTGTCACTATCGAGACCATCTGCGTCAAATTATATTTATGCGCATCATTTATTGGATATCTATTTAGCGTTTTCTAAACTCCAACCAATTATACATCCGTAAGTAGAATTTGCTTTAATATGCAAATACCCGTGAACGATAGATAATTTTCTAAGTTCTTTGTATAATAAGCACAGACTCACGTTTTTTCCTGTCACTTCTAGCTTAATGCGTTAGAGAGAATGCGATCAACTATGACGCACTGAAAGAAGGATTTAGGACGGACTATAAGTGGCAATTGTTCAATCTCAGATCTTTAACGCAGAGGAGTTGAATTTCATTATATTTTTTTTATTAATGTACCATTTTATACCGACTTGTTGGGGTAAAACGGTTAATGCATTTGAACGCATGTTTATGAGTACTGTTTTCTGTAATGGATGATTGATTTTGTTGCTTTGTAACTTACAGAGTAAATACCAAATAAATATGATATCTGACGCAGTTTTTACTTTTTCTTTATGTTGACTTGTGTTAAAAGTAGTATGCTGTTTAAGTCCAGCCGCCCCTGATTCTTTCCTTTAACCCCTCAGTCCCAGAGGGACTTAGAAGTACCAGGAACCGAAACCATCTCTATATCTTAGATATTGATATCAGAAAAATACTACTTTTTGAATGAATAGAAGACCCTACAAGCATGTTTTAATTAATTTTAAACAATTTATTGTTGATGTATTGTTATTAAAACCAAGTGGTACTGAAAAGTACCGCTGGGATAAATTTACAGTGAAATGGAATATTAAGGCATATTATAGGAACTATATATTTCAAATGTTTATCTCATAATATTCTATGAAACGGTTCTTATTTTGATTAATAGAAAAACTACATAAAGAGCAAATTGACATCGGTTTAGATTGTATTTTGTTTATACTAAAAACTTCACATCTTTTCCTTCCACCAACAAATTTAGCCAGTTATTTTATTTACTAGAGAATCTTATTTTCGAAGAAAGGCTAAATTATGCCGTCGTTATTTCCCTCTTGGATTCTTGTTTGTTCTGGGGGGGGGGGGATATAACAGAGGCTACTAGTAAGGTCTGTACACAAAAATTCAACAGGGGTTGCTCCAATACTTTTTTGGATATAACGAAATAATTTACAAAGTTTATTTCTAGGCGTGACCAAAAAGTCGATGCCACCATTCATTAGATCTTTTGTACAAACAAAGGCTAAAGCAAATTTCAACAAAATCAGAGAAGTGCTATGTACCAGGGATTTAAAACTGGAACTAAGAGTTAGGTTAGCGATTAGGATTATTTTAATCTACGGTTCGAGACTATATACTATAAAGTAAGACTGAGAGCACGTAGCAGCAAAACAGAGGGATCCGTAAGGCCAATTTTAAATTTCTGTTACATGATGCCTTAGACATCCTTCTAAAAGCGGCTCAAGACTGCTTAATTCTGGATCTAAGTTCACCGTGACACTCTGCGTTACAATTTAGCTTATATCTAAGGTAAGCACTTCGATCAACTTACTCAAGTTTGATACTATTTAAACATGTAGACGGTTGTATATTTTGTTGTTTACTTATTACGAGTGGTTTTGGTTTTCCGTAGGTTTAAGTCCACACCTACTTCCTTACAGCTCTCAAAGAATCTGTCTAGTAATGTTTGCAGATCTTATTGAGTAACAGCTTTGTCCACATATCGCAAATAACTGTTATGGTGTTCGTGATTTATTGTTTTGTTCTTAGGTCTAACAACAATCTTTTTATGTTATTTTTGTATATTAATTTTATTGCTTTTTATATGCAATTATTTTTCGTTGATCACTTTTAATTTTTGCTATTGATTTCCTTTTGACTTTCTCAGTTTTTTCACCTATTCTTCTTCTTCCTATGCCGTCCCCATTAACGGAGGTTGGCGACCACATTTTTAAAAGCTTCTCTGTCTTTTGCAACGTGGAATAATTCGTCTACAGTCATGTTTGTCCAGTCTCGAATATTTCGCAGCCATGACTTCCTCTTTCTACCTATTCCCTTTTTGCCATCGACTCTACCCTGCATGATGACCTGCAGAAGACTATATTTATTATTTCTTAGTATGTGTCCAAGGTATGCAGTCTTGCGTACTTTTATCGTTCTCAACAATTTTTTGACTCGACCCATTCTTCTCAGCACTTCCTCATTGGTGACCCTGGCAGTCCATGGGATTCTCAACATTCTCCGGTATATCCAAAGTTCAAAGGCTTCAATCTTTTTAACTATTTGCGCTTTTAGTGTCCATGTTTTTACCCCGTACAATAATTGCGACCAGACGTAACATTCAACAAACCTCAGTCTCAGCGCAATATTCAGATTTTTGTCACAGAACAATTGTTTGAATTTTAAGAACGCTGCCCTTGCCATTTCTATTCGTACCCGGATCTCTTGGTCTGGATCTAATTCTGTGTTGATGTAAGCTCCCAGATATTTATATTTTGTCACTCTCTCTATTTGCTGTCCACCAAGAGTTAGTTGTTCATTATTTATTGGACTCCTTGATACTATCATAAATTTGGTCTTATCTGTGTTGATGTCAAGTCCCATTTAAATGCATTCACTATTTATTGCATCTAGTAAAGTTTGTAGATCGTCTATACTCTCAGCCATAATTACCGTGTCGTCTGCAAATCTCATGGTGTTTATGATTTCTCCACCAATTCTTATTCCCTCTTTTCTTTCCTCTTGCTTACACGCTTCAGGTCTTTAGTCCATGTAAAAGCCCGTAGTGCTTCTTTTCTCTTTGGTCTCTACTCGACCATACATTTTGCTAATCGTTTGTATGATAATCTGGCGACGTGTCCTGCCCAATCCATTTTAGAGACGCAATTTTTTTGGTCGCATCTATTGTTTTTATTCTACGACGTGTTTTTTCGTTTGGAAATCGGTCTCTCATAGAGACACTTATCATCCGCTCCATAGCCCCCTGAGTCACGTGAATCTTATTCACTACCTTTTTTGTTAGTGTTAATATTTCCGTTCCAGAAGTGAGTAGAGATAACATACATTGGCCAAGAATTTTCCCCCCTGCTAATTATATGCGAAGTGGGAGTTTAAATATTTGGTTATCTCTGCCCAACCGAATTTTATGTCCCGAGTACTTATACGATGCAGGCTGCACAGTATCTTTTCCATCAACAGCAATATTTCGATTTAGCACCAGATTAGTAATTATTTGCATCTTGTTCATATCAATCATTAGTATGTATAGTTCGTCTAGAAAGTGTCCGGAAAAAGAAAGCCGAGTTATAATTTGACAGCATTTATTTCTATCACTTGAAATAAAAAATTTCAACAAATAACTCATCTCATTTACTTATACAACCACCATTTAAATCTAAACTCTTAACTAAACGTTCAGGTACACCCGAAACTAGGTCAAGGCCATAATTTTCGGTAATGGTATTCCAGGACTGTGAAACTGACCGAATCAATCCTTCTTTATCTCGTGGCGTTGCTCGTTCCACTACAATCTTCATTAGTCCCCACATGTTTTCAAAAGGGCTAACATCTGGAGATGCTGCTGGCCACAGAATTGTTGACAATTCGTGTTTTTACATCCAAGCTTGAGTTTTAGAAGAAGTATGGTATAGTTAGCACCGACTTTCTATCGTCCGTCGGCAAATTCAAACAAAAATATAACTTCCAGATCATAGTTTACCACCTTTAGTCCAGACAAATTATTATATGCATTTAATATTTTTTTTGACTACCAAAAATGAGATGTTTTGACCAAATAATGCTTCAAATATAATGTGCAGTATAATTTTGAATTACCTTCCGCTAATGAACTTGCTTTTTTATCCTTAAAAGTAGAAAAAAGTTTCAATTATATTGCTTAATATTTCGTATAAATATAACCGTCTAACAATTTTAACTGTACTAATGCCCAAGTATCAATTTTCAAGTTTTAAACGGATTGATTTACGACGTTGCAATCCTGTTGTAAAAATACCGGCATGTGCCTTATCTAAGGGACAGGACTTGTAAATTTTTAGTTTAGTTGTATCTTCACAACTAGCTTTTTATAGATGTGCATTGTGCATTGCTTTAATTTTAAGTTGTGTTGAAATTTCATTGTGATTAGATATAATAATTTTAGTATTTTTTGTTGTTTGTTTTTTTGAAACTGTTTATTTGTTTATAAAGAAAATGTTTAGACCATGGGAAAAATCGCCTACAGTTTTTCGTGCATGGGAGCAAGAGAACCCAAGTAGTAGTAGAGAAAGTATAGTAGTCAACAATCTTTTAAGTGTAAGTGATACAAAAAACAATGACACTGAGACTGTAACTGTAGAAAAGTGTTTAAGACTTCCAAAGAAAAGAATTGTTTTGAATGAACAATCTAAGAGCATTTGTATGAACGTTTACAAAAATCTTCAAAATGATCCTGAAAATAGTTGTAAAGGCAGTATTATAAGA
This sequence comes from Diabrotica balteata, assembly GCA_918026665.1. NCBI lineage: Eukaryota > Metazoa > Arthropoda > Insecta > Coleoptera > Chrysomelidae > Diabrotica > Diabrotica balteata. Next base: position 173,329,833 of record OU898276.1, read on the forward strand.
AAAGCAGCCTTTCTAACCGGAATTCCGTATTCTACTATGCGCGACATCGTGAAAAGTGGTGTTAAAAAGAGAAAAAGAAGATCGGATGCTGGAAAACCTAAACAAATTAATATCGTGACTGCTAAATGTTTAAGGAATTTGGTTTACGAGGAATACAAAAAAAATGTAATACCAACAATTGATATTATATACACCAAGCTTGTTGCGATGGGAAGGAGCTGCCCTAAAACCACTTTACGTAGGAGGCTGAAAAAACTTGGGTTCAAATACAAAATCGTTGATAAACGGGTGGCTATTATGGAAAGTAAGAGGATAGTACACTGGCGTTTAGATTATTTAAAAAAAATTCAAGAATATCGAGACCAACAGCGGACTATATATTATTTAGACGAGACATGGTATGACACGCATGATACCGCTAGTAAGGGTTGGACTGATGGTTCACTTCGGTGCCAGTTAAAAGGAGTACCTCCGAATAAAGGTTCTCGGATGATTATTGTGCACTGTGGATCTTCAAATGGTTGGGTGCCAAATGGGTTAATGCTTTGTGGAAAAAAAATAGAAAAATGTAGTGTAGATTATCATCAGAATATGAATTCTACTATATTCGAAGAGTGGTTTAAAAATACATTACTTCCCAATATAACACCGGGCAGTGTGATAGTTATGGACAATGCTAGTTACCACTCAAGGCTTCTCAAAAAAATTCCCAACAGTTCATCTTCAAAACAGGAACTAAAAGATTTCCTCACAGAAAATGATTTGTATTTTGAAGACAACTATAATAAGAAACAGTTACTTGAAGTACTTCGTACTAAAACTTATAAGAAACAATATATACTGGACACTATTGCAATACAACATGGCCATAATGTTTTGAGGTTACCACCTTATTTTTGTATATTCAATCCTATCGAACTTATTTGGGGACAAATAAAAAAACGGATTCGGAGGAAGAATAGTTTTCCAAAATTTGACGCGAAAGTGGTCGATTTAATTCGACATGAACTATCAGAGATTACAAGTGCCGACTGGAAAAAAGCAGTAAACCGTGTAGTGAAAGTAGAAAATGAGTACAGAAGACTAGGACAATTATTTTCAAACAGTGGACAACTTATTATTAATCTGGTGGATAGTGACGATGATGAGAGCTCGCCTGCAGGAGAAATATTTTAGAAAAGGTACGCTAACATGATGATTATTTCAGTTAAAACAACTCGGTTTTTCATTATAAATTGCTAACTTTGTTTAAAACAATATTTTCTTAAATGTAAAATACTTTTCCACAGTTTCGTCTATGTACGTCATCGTTAAACGCTAATGGGGATTTTCAACGGTTCTCATATATTTCAGACACTTATGATATGTCGTATAATTTTAATATATCTACATCATACGTTATTGGTATATAGTATATACCAATAACTGTACATACAAAAGACGTATGACATAGATATCTTAAAATTGTATGACCCATAACAAGTGCCTGAAACAAATAGGAAGCGTTAAAAAGCCCTATAGTAGATGCCGTTGTATCAGCTAGTATTTTTTCCGACAGGGTGGTAGAGTGATAATTTTTTTGCGTTTCACTTTTAACCATTTAAAAAACAAAGAAATATAACGTTTTGCTTGTTTTTCCAAAATCAGATTTTCTGCTCTTTGACTATAATATACACATTACACATTGTTATGTTATGATTTAATACTTGTATCAAAAAATTTGTGTCGATGAAAAAACGAATATCGCGATACGTCCCTGGATATCGGTTACTCGAATTTCATAACATACAAATATTATCTGTTTGACTTTGCCGACGGACGAAATATCATTGGACTCGACTATATCTTGCATTATCTTGCTGAAAACGCCATCCCTCTGGATATAAAATATGAGCCGTTTTAAGAAAAAAACATTAAGGATGTAACAATATTCCGGACTATCAACAGTACCAAAAACTATACAGAGAGGTGTAGCACCACGCTAAGATATTGGTTCTCAAACCATTATTTTAGTAGAAATTTGGAAATTTGAACGGTAACATTTTCTTTTGATAGGACTTTTAGATAATTTGCACTAAGCTGGAAACAACTTTCATTAGATATAAAAATATTATTAAAATTTTCTTGTCGAAAACGTTGACAAAAATCTATTCTTCGTTGTCTTTGCAGAGGTGTCATTGTAGGGATTTTTTTTGATTCCTTGATATGTAGCCTTGATTTTTCAGAGACATGCGGACAGTTTCTGGGCACATTTATATTGTTCATTGATGTTCAAATCTGTTCGCTAATTTTCGAAACCCTAGACGCGGATTTAGTCGTTCTTTAACGATAAGACTACCAAAAAGAATTAAAGTTCTATTGTAAAAATAATACCTCAATCAACCATGGGAGCTTATTGTCTATACTTTGCCTAGCTCAGTATCTCAAGGGTGAGTTCGTCTTGTCTTAAAATAGGGATTGAACCTGAGTTCTCAGTTGATAGCAAATAAGACAAATTTTAACCAAACATATTTATTTAGAATAAAAAAAATACAATAATTAACCCTGCCAAAGCTTAACAATTGATAAGTGATACTTATTGCTTCGTTCGATGGGCTACTTGTGTGTTCTAGCTGCTAGGTCCTCCAATGGAATGTTGTTGTATCTGGAGAGCTGCAGTCACACGTGGTTGTATTTTCTGGTTAAAAAGTCCAATAAAGGTAATACTGTTGGTACTAATAAATTTCTCAATATGCCAATAAATTTGCTAACATGTCCAATAAAATTCCCAATAAAATGGTGAATTATTCCCAATAAACTAAAACACAAAAGGAATAGGAGCATTAGAGACACATCAAGAGGAGTTTAACTTCCTTGCCATCTTACAAAGTTACAATTAAACAAATAACATATATGGCAAGGATAAAATGAAATATGATTGTTACTACGATTGTTAGTTAAATTCTGTTAAAGAGTCCTAATGCATAGTTAAAAAAAAACAATGTGCTTTCGAAAGAAAGTAAGGTTACAAATATCGGAAATGCGGTCAGAATTATAGAATAAATATCACAATAAAAGTACTTACCCCAAGAGAATTTGTAGACCATAAAATGAGTCCAATTATAATTTTTGTCTTCTTTTATAAAGATCAAAGAGGCAAAATATAATATTCCCATTACATTAGAACCATAGATAAATAATATAATAGTAGAAATAGATAGGCAACTCAATGTAAAAATTTCGTTCATTAGGCCCCTTGCGGCTGGGGTCAATACTAATCATCTTTTGACGGCAAATTCGAATGAACACCCCTTACATACATACCCTTTAGCGCCTCTTGTGGGCTATTTCGTTACTAATTAAAATTTATTGGAAAATAAGATACAATGTTTAGTTTTGTTACTAGCACTACACAAAAATTCTTTGCTACAATAGGTAACTCAAAATAAACTTTAAAAATTAAGTAACCAAATTTAAATTAAAATTACTAAGAATAAATGCAAACGAAAGTTAAAGATAATAAAATAAAATTGAAAACTTGTAAACAAACGGAAAATCTGTCATTACTTTGGATTGACAGAATTGACATTGCGTCGTTTGATTCTTTTATTTGGTTTATGATTGGTTAAAGTCTTCGTGAGAGAGATAGGCTGTCATTTCTCTTTATTAACTCGCTGGGGTCAAAGTGATGGGGGAATAAACCAAGTCATTCATATAAGATTCCAGGCCATGATTAGAACATTTAACTGACGGAAAGTGGGGGACTAAAATGAAGTTAGCACATATGTCACAGGATGTTGCTATTTCATGAAACTAGCTTGTCTGTCAACACAGAACACAAAGAGAGATGGCGAGTATTTATTCTACGTGACCGAAAAAGAGAGTAAATAATGACAGAGGAAGAAATGAAAACAGAGGAAGAAATAGAGGAACAGAGAGGGCGCCAACTACTTTTTAAATAAAAATAGTAAAATTAAACTAAAGGTAAAAAAATTAATAAATTGATAAAGAAATTTAAGTAAAATAATTATTTAAATATAAATTAACAGTCCTAAAACTACTAAACCATTTAAATTATTTCCGGGAATCTTACGCGGTCTACCCGAAACTGCTCTATGTCTCATATCTATGCGATTTTTTATCCTCTTTATTGTCTCATACAATGCACATTTTCCGAGTTCAGTCAATTTGACAGGCTGTTTGACTGTTTACAAACAACAATATTTGACAGATGGGGTTGTTATGCGATTTTGTCAATAATCTACTATCGGCACAACCTACTTGATACATTACTTTTGTCTTAAAATATTACAAAAACGAAATCTATTAAAATTAGGAAAAATATAAAATTCCGGATACTTTCTAGACGGACTATATATAATCTTTATACCTATGGATGGCATATATTTACGTTTATGTTTACAACAAATAAAAATAGCGATCAAAATTCTTATTGAAACACATCTTTGCGAGGCCAGACTACCTGCCTTTGAACTTATAATAATTCAGCGCAAAATTTCTATGTAGTAAAAAATTTGCCAATTAGGCAACTCATCCTTTTTAAGCAAAAGCCTTTCACGTACACTTTTAAAAACTTGACTAATAAAGTTGAAACCTTACAGCGTTTCCCTGGCGGCAATTTTTTGCGGTAATTCTTGTTTCTCTGCGTAATTGCTCTTGTCACCGGTTGGCAAACAAGATACACAACACCGGGTATATCGATGAAAACTTTTTATGGCTTCGCAACAAATGCAAAGCAATTAATTTTCCAATTTCTCTCCCCACGCACATTCAGGGAGAGTTTGAAAAATATCGTTTTTTTGTTTGGTAATACGAACTGTTCCAATAAAATTCGAATTAGAAAATTACCGAACCAGTTTATCAATTGCGACGTCGTGAATAGAAAAGAAGTTTTTCCAAAAGGCAGCGGAGGTGTAATATTTCTTCAGACAGCAAATAATATCAAAAAGTTTCACGAGTTGATTTTTACTCAACGGGGATATTTTTATTTTCTATTTTTATGTAACTTTTTTACTTTCCTTTTGTTGTTACTTTTGTACGTTTGTTTCATCAGTTTGATATTTTGTTAACTTTACTTTTTTATCTGCATTAGAAACAGAATACAAAATTAACTAACAATTAGATACAAACATTGATCATAATTATAATATAACTTACTGTCTGAAATGTTGTGTCTTATTTTATAAAGCAAATTATATCAGAGCGACACATATTCTAGGACATATTATTTTAAACTATTTTAGCCTAGGCTGTGGGGGAAAAGTACTCTTTAATCCAGGAATTTATGTAATGTAGCATTACGTTCTTTAGCATTCTTACATTAACTTTTGGTTGTTGTTTTCTGAGTTTAATTCTGTTTAATTTTATTTTCAGGTCAGTAACTAATGTATTGTAGTCTAAGTTAACATCTATTCTAGGATAAGTTTTAACTAAGGTTACACAGTTTTTATATCTGCCATTTACGGATATAAAGTCTATCTGTATTCTAACAATGTGGTTTTCTGTATGTAAAAGAGACCTCCATGTATATAGTCGTCTTTTAGGCAGCTGAAACCAAGTATTCACAATTACCATATTCTTTTCTTAGCAGAATTCTATAAGCTTTGTTCCTCTCTCGTTTTTAGTTCCTAATCCGAATTGTCCAACTATATTTTTAAATCTACCTAGTCAAATTTTTTCATTAAAGTCTCCTAAAATGTAAGTAATATCTCTAGATTTATGTTAATTTGATTGTATTGTTCAATTTTGGGTAAAACTTTTTGATCTCGTCTTCGGTCATATCAGCTGTGGGAGCATCGACCTGGATCATATTAATATTACAGTTCCGTGCTTGAATTTTTAGCATTATTATTCTTTCTGAAATTTGAATCACACTTAGCACCGATTTTCTAATAGTGTTGCTTATGATAAAAGCTACTCAGTATTTTTGATCAGTTTTGTCTCTTCCATCGTAATAAATAATGTGGTTATTTATTAATATCTCCCTATTTCCTGACCATTGTACATCGCTAACCCTAAGTATATCTATATTTAGCCTCTCTTGCCCTTTAATATTATGTAGTTTTCCAGGCACATACATACTTCTTACATTCCAGGTAGCTGTTTTTATCTGAGAGAGTTGAGTATTTTTTTTTTGAAGACCAAGGAGGCCTTGCGTTCCGATAGTTGTCCTCCCCTACCGGATTTTGGTCCCCGATTACCATAATCAATAATGTCTCTTACGCAAATAGTGCCAGCCATCATAATTTATACTAGAGATGTCATCAGGGACCTTTAATGTAGTGGTTTCTCGTTGCATTTTGCATTCTGATGTCGTTGACCACTCTCTTGGTTCTTCTCCTCTTTCGAGACTAATTTCTCAATCTCGGGACAACAGAATGTCCTTCCACTTACTAGTTCATCTACTCTAAGCCGTTGTCCAGTAAATGGTGGATTGCTTAACCTAGCAAACACTCAGACGTAAGTAACTAGTAAGTTGTCAAGCAGGATGTAGCAGAAGACCATGATATCGATTACCATACGAGCAGGTGAGGTGAACATTTGAACAGGAGTGAATATATATTGCGCTTCACTATTTCATTACATCCCATCTCAGAAATTCCCAGAAATTTGCAGAAATCTGGAACAAGTTTTTTGACGACTCTATTATCAATACCATTGTAGCCTATACCAATCAGCAGACTAAAAAGTTTGCTTACAGACAATATGCTAGAGAAACTCATGCAAGGCCTCTTGAAGTCTTAGAACTAAAGTTAAAAAATGAAAAGATTGAATTGTGATGAAATTTTTGGTACTACCAGTGGTTCACCGATATCTAAGATTTGATGACTGTGATATACGGGAACCAAAAAAGGTATAAAACTAGCTTAAATTCGAGATGTCAAATGAATGAAAATAGTATGAATAATTTCAGTCCATCTCAATACATTTACATAGACGAGATGATATTAGCATTGTTCTGAAGCTATTTTCTTGTAACATTTTAAATTAATTACTATTTAATTGGGAATAAGCTACAATTAAAGATAAAAATACGTTTATTGACGTTTCAATTACCACTTCGGAAATGGTTCTCAAAATACAAACAGTAAATTAAACAAATTTTGTTTTTTGTTACATAGTGAAAAATTCTTCTAATAATTTAATTTTATCTGACTCATTTATATTGACAATTCAGACATACATTATGCATTTTAAAGTAGACGACTTTAAAATGATATTGCCAATATTGTTGAGTTGCGCTCCTGGGACGACTTTACTTATAAGATAGTTAATTCGATTACATGAAATCAACTTTAACTTGAGAATATCCGTCAGAAAAGATCATAGCATATAATTCGTCTTTAAAAAGACAAACACATGACATGATGACAGTAAAATTTTCCTGTTAGTGATTCCATAGTAAATTATGAGGGAAAAACCAGGAAAAAAACCTCATAATACTATCCCGACATAGTAAGTATTTGCTCGTGCATTTAGTTTACCTTCAATAAACACCAAAATTCTGATTTTATATGTTTCGTTATTTAAAAAACATAAATAATGTATCCTCTATTGTTACTGTCTTACTAATACTGGTATTTTCTTATTAATAACGTCCTCTTTCAATATTGGTAACCAGATCCTACTACATTCTGCCGAGGAATTTGCTACACAATTGGCCTCATTTAGCATAATTAAAGCCGCTTCTTTGATTTTTCTTTTTTACCATCCGTCTCTTTTACGACTACATTTGAATTATTCCATTGAACCCTATGTTCATTATCCCATGCGTGTTTACATATTTGAGATCTATCAAATTCTCTATTTTTAATATAAGACTGATGTTCACTTATTCTAACATTTAATGGCCTTGATGTTTCACCTAAATAAAACTGATCGCATTTACAAGGTATTTTATAAATGCAATTCTTTGTCCTTTCTTGTTCATTGTTAGGTTTGGTTTTGGACAAAATAGATCTCAACGTGTTTGTTGTTTTAAATGTTGTTGAAATGTTGAACTTATTGCCTATCCTTTTATTTTTTTCTGATAATCCTTTTATGCACGATATTGTTATTTTCCTCGTATTATTCCTTGTGTATGCTGTAGGATCTCGTTCTAAAATGTTCTGTTCTATTCGATCGATTGTTGAAAATTCCTTATTTATAAACGATAAAGGATAATCATTTTTTAATAAAACAGATGTTAACAATTGCTTCTCCTCCAAGAACGAATTTTCGTTAGATCAAGTAATTTTGGCCCTATCGTATATGGATTTAATTATTTCCTTTTTTACATTAATATTGTGATTTGATTTAAAATTTAAATATCTATTGGTGTGTGTTGGTTTTCTATACACCTAAGTCTCATATCCAGTATCGTTCTTAGAGATTAAAATATCCAGGAAAGGTAGCGTGTTATTATATCCATTTACATAGTAATTTATGATATTAGCGTTTGAGAAAAACGTCTATTTTGACAATATAAATACTCTGCGAGGTATTGGCGGTATACTACAAATAGAATAAGTATCAACATTGGCAACGTATTAGTCGATTTGACCGACAGGAAAATACTTTTAAGATGAAGAATAATTTTTTCTGTAAACGTTTGAGATAGTTTAATAATTATTCTGTTATTCTTGAGTTATAAATAGTCTAATACGATTTACAACTTTGTCTTGTATTTATGGATATAAAGCATAGTACATTTTTACTTATTTCTAAAATATTTATTATTATAGATTATTATTCTTTTCATGCATAATGACAGATTATTGGTTGGGATTAGTGGTACATTATTGGATAAACAGCTATTCACTAAATAAATATTTAATAACTTTACATCTCCATTGACTATGATTCTGACCGTATGCGATAACGTAAGGCCCTTGCAAATTGAGTTCGCTCATATCAAATTACGAAGATCAAACAAGCATATCATTACACAAAACCCCTTAGAGACATGACCCGTAAACTATAAACTAATCTTAATCGACAATTTCAATTAGTATATTAACCCAGTAATTGATTCTTTACTCGAGTGTGCCTCATCTCGTGAACTATGTCAATTTTGGAGCAATTCGTGGGAGTAAATTATCCTGCATATTTACGTCTACATTTGTGCAGGCATAACACGGGTGCTAGACAATTATAAAGTAGTAATTGGGTTATAGAAGTATGGGATATAAGCCAGCGGGGAACAAGGAACTTTTACGTGCAAAAATTAATGGGGCACGATAAATAAAATTTAATCAAGAATCAATTAGGCGTACGAATTAAAGTCAAAAAAATCATTGCGATTATTTAAGAGGTTCAAAGAAATAAAAAATGTATTCAGAGTCAAGGAATGAAGCGTAGTATCTAATGAGTAAAATATACTTACTTAACGGGAGTAGGATATATCGCACCCTCAGTGCAAGACTGCAGTAAGTCAGAATAAGCAATTTTCGAGATAAAGACGATTTTGTTTATTTTCGAGCTAATATCGGTAAATAACGTACAAGTTTTAAGAAATATTACCATTTAGTTATGCTTTTGCATGCTTTTCAACCTATATTACATTAACCAAAAATAGAAATTTAAATAAAATAATGTTAATGCTAAAAAAATTAAAAATTTTAAAGTAAAAACACTTTTGCACGGAGAAAATTGTTAATCATTACACATTTAGTATTAGATTTTTAAAGGCACAACATATTTGCACGGAGAAAATTGTAATACGTGTAGACACATTTTCTGTTGGTTGTTGTCCTCTTCTCGTATAGATCATCTTGAGCTAAAATATTTTTATAAAAACTATGGTGGGCTTATGGTATCATACCCGAATGGCATAAGTAAACGAAATCTTGCTTTTTGGCCATTTGAATTTTTTGCTGTTCTTTCTAGGCAGGTTTAAGTAGCACTGCTCGTATATTATGTGTAGTCCGTGATGATTTTTATAGATTAAAAAAGAATTTTTTTAGAATAAAAATATACTTTAGTATTATTGTTTCTCTAATACATTGTGTCTATGTACTTTTAATCATGTCGCTTGAATCAGAAGTATTTTTTTGAACGTCCCTATTTCGTTCAGTTAACACTAGTCGTAGAAATTCTCAACATTGAATTTAAAAACAAAAGTAGATAGATAGATTATAATACAACAAATAATTTTATTCAACTTACTCTGCATGTCGTTGCTATCCTCACTTGTCTGCGCACACAGGGATAAAATCCTCAATTTTCTGGAGCCATTAAATTTTGACATTTTCGAAACCGTTAATTCTGCATCTATCACTTGCAAGGCTAATAACAGATTATATTAAAAACTGCACTACTAAAATGTACCTACTCGTACTTCTTTACTGAGAACTCGTTTCTAATGAGTTAAATAGGGTAGGTAAAGAGAAAGTAATTTCCAACAAAGATAGGAATAGTATTCAACATTACATTTAATAGATTCCCAGAAATCACCTGGTAGATAAAGGAAAAGTAATTCCCGGGGTTTGGTATATACGTATATATGGGTAAGCAAAGAAAAAAGAATCCCTAACAACAATCAGGGTTTAATATGGTATTAAACTTTACATGTAATAGATCTCAAGAAATGAGATAGCTACCTAGAATAAATAGGTAATTAATAAAACGGCTTATCGCTAGCGGCAATTTAATCTTTCTATCTCTGCACATGTTTCTGAATCCCTTCGCCTTGTAATGACAATGTCATAACAGGGTAGAAAAATTATTATTTACTACCTTTGTCAAATTTGGGAATTAGGGGGGAGAATATGATAAAAAAATCGCCCCGGAAGGTCACATAAAGATTTAATAGAATTTGGGATTTAGTTTTTATAGAACAAGTTTTCTGAGAATAGATATTGTTAACCTGTCACTATTGTTAATACACAAGTTTTAAAATAACTGTTTTTCCTGTTTGATATATTGTTATCGTAAATCTTTACACGCTGTATATTAAAATTAAATACCACAGATATTGATATTAAAATAACAAATATCTTACTTCTTTCGTGCCTTTCATTGCTATTGCTTGTTATCGAAACCATTGCAATATTCCGTTCAAAACTGTTAGTTAGAATTAGAATTACACCAGTTTTTCACAGAACTTATGTACAAAATAGCTAAACTGTGGTTCTTGTAATATTTAGCCGGATAAGTATTTGAAAGTTATCAAAGTTTTACAGGAGATATATATGCATGTTTACAATTGAATATCATGATTACTTTATTTTTAGAAAATTTTGAGTTACTGCAGTCTTGCACTGAGGGTGCGATATGAGTATTGTAAAAAAATAACCTTTGCTTCTTTGTGATTTATATAAGCGCTTATGCGAGCGGCTAATACAATTTCTACTACTTAGTATCGTGCTCCTATGTTGACTCTTATATCCGGTATGTAACCGATGTATTTGCTCCATGTTTTTTCTATTTAGTTTCAGCTAGTTTGTACATTTTATTCCTCAGAGTTTGACATCTCGTCATTCCTTATTCCAGTGGCGACTCGTGGCTTTAGAGACAAGGTCGGCAAGGTTTCTTTGTCTCCCCCGATAGGTATACCGTCTATAGTACAGACACTGAAGGTTTTCCCTTCGATTTCGTTGAACCTCCATCGATTTTCATGGAAATTGGTGAGTAGTCAGACGATACCTTAAGCAACAAAAGTGACATAGTGTCAATATGCGCTTTCACCCTGGGGGTGGAAATTATTTTATTAAAAATAACCCCAAAAATTGATAGAGGGACCAAATCTTAACAAAATTTATCATTTTAAGTTATTAAAATAAATAAATACTTTTTAATTTATTAAAGACGAAATATTTTGTTTTTTTGTGAAAAAAATGCATGTTTTAAAGCGGTTTTTCATAAATAACTCAAAAACTATAAGCTTTTGTAAAAAAGTTGTCCATATTAAAATTAAAGCTAATAAATAATTAAATATATTCCTTCCTCAAAAACCTTTGAATAATAATTTTCAAAGTGAGTTATAGGTAATTAAATGTATTTTTTTTTTTTTCGGTGAGTGCTCAAATCTGAATTTTCAAACTTAAATAACGGGAAAAGCATACATATTATAAAATATACTTATTGAACAATTTTCAAAATACCCATAAATACCTATAAAATGAGCTCTAGAAAAAGTTGATAGCATCAAAATTAAGCAAGTTATGATGAAAATAAAAGGACCCTTTCGATTTTTTTTAAAAAGTTGAAAAATAAAACATACGCCATTTCCACAAAAATTAAAATTTATAGTAATCCCTATAATAATTTCTCTATTTTAGCATAAGTAATGACCTCAAAAATTTTGACCGGTTTTGAATGCACATTTTTGAAAAAAAAAATTTGATTTAAAAAAATCTGAATTTTTAAAATTTTCATAAATTTCATTATTTTTTGAGAATAACTCCATATATGCCCAATATATTTACAAAATGATAAAAAACATCATTTGACATTTTCTTTTAAACATTTTTCTTTTTTTATATTTTTGTAGGATAAAAAATAACTGAGATAAAAACGTTTAAAACATAAATTTTACTGCGAGAACCATGTAACCGGAGCCCTTTAATCTTTTATCTTTAAAAAAATAAAGAATTTAAAAGATTAAGATAAACCTTTCAAATAGGTTTTAAATGAACCTGATATAATAAACGAAATAAACATGTGTGGATGTGTGTCTGTATAATTTGAAGATAGAGGAAGCTGGTGAAAGGAATTCTGTATATCTGTTCAAAAACATAGTAGGACTTTCTAGTATGATGTGTGTCTATTGAATATTTTATTATAACTCAACAGATATAGCTGCAACGTTCAAGGTCACTTCATCGATAAAGGGAGGAACCATAACTCAGTTATATGCAAGCAGCCGAAGCGTAAACATCCATATATTTAGCATTGAACATAAATTTATCTCTGGTCCCAACGGTGGCTGTATTGGATAAACACATCAAAAGAGTTTATTTACGAATCCACATATGGCTTGGATACAAAGGCAATGGGGATGGTGCAAAATTAAAGAGTCTTTATTTTCAACTAAAAATACTAATCCAGCTGCTCCAAAAAAATTGTTAAAAATGATTTTTTGCAACTGCAAAAAAGGAAATTAATGAAAAAGGAGAAATTGGTAAAGAGAGCTCTGATGAAGAGTGAAAAATAACAATTAAAGTACTATTAATATTTAATTAATTTATGAAACATTACTTAAATAAATCATGAATGAACTTTTCACATATTTTAATATTTATTTTAATACGTTTTCCTCTTAACTAACAAATTAAATTATTGTAAGCCACATAAGCACTGAAAAAATTGTTCCGGAAATGTGGAAAAAATAATATCATTAAAGTTTGGAATATATTAATAAAGTTTATTATAACCAATAAAAAAGTTTCTGAATGATTTAAACTATTAAACTATGAAAAAACGTTTTCAATTATTTTTATGACACGGTATAGTTTTTAAGGGTGCAAAATTACGCAATAAATAAATAAATGCTTTGATACTCAGTAAATAAGATTTCGATTTAGTAATGTATTATTCAACTAACTAAAGTTTTTTGATATTAATATTTTCAATGATTCTCTTTAAGGGGGAGGTTTTTAAGAATTGAAATTTCACAGTCAGTCAAAAATTATATGATAAACATTAAAGAAACTATTTGGGTAATATTAATATGCAATCTGATATTTCAGAAATATAAAAAATAATTTTTTCATGATTTTCGATTTAAGGGATAGTTGCTAAAAGGGTTGAAAAATTAATGAAAATCATAAATTATGCTTATAAATGTTGCAAAATAGTAATTTTTTTTAATTAGTCAAGATTGCTTATGCCATAATGCTTAAATCTGCATTTTTCTTAATTTTTAAAAAAGGGGTGGATTTCAACACTTAATTGCAAAAAGCGTAAGTTGAGCATTATGTCACTTTTGAAGTTGAGGGTAAAATATACTCAATCCCAAATTTTCATGAAAATCGCGGTGATTCACCGAAATCGGAGGTAATAGTTGATTTTTACCTTCATTCGCTGTACTACTAATAAAAAGACTTCAATCATCATGGAGATTCAAGGACAATCATCAGACAAGGAGATTTTGTTTTTTTATTGTTTTTTTTTTGTTTTTTCCTATAATTAACTCTAGTCTACGTTACTTGAAAGTAGCAAAATGGGTTATAACGTCATCGTAACATTTATTGAGTTTTAAGGAGGATTTAAAAGTTTTTTTTTTCTATTGAGATTTGAGATACGAGAGACGCTTGACATGCTCTCTTGTTTCATGGTTTTTCGACAATACGTTTCGATTATTTTAAGATAAGAAATGAAATTTTTCTTTCATTTGAGGCAGAGGTTGGTGGTTGACAGAATTAAAACGACTTGGTGTTGGTTTATATGCGCCATTTAAGACGTATTATATCAGTTCCATAGAGTCACGGCTTCTAAGAAATCCTGGTGGGCCGATATCTATTTATGACTTAACTTAGTGTGTTGGATTAGCACACAGCCGTTTAATGACTCCTACAAATATAGTCCATATTTTTGACAATTATATTTTTGAAAACATAAATAGAATCCTATAAGTTCATAAATCCTATTTTGTATTCTACAATTTGTTTGGCCTATACAGGATTGGGGAGAATCTGCACAAGGAATTTCATAAACTCCGTGCTCTTCGTTTTGAATATTGTCTTTGATTTATCGTACAAAGATGAAAGTTTTTGTTTGGGGGTAAATATTGTTTTTATTCCTCTTGGTTAAGGAATTTGGTCGATTTTGTCAGTGACATCTTTGATATAAGGAAGAAAAGCTTTCGTATGATGAGGGTCGGAGTCTTTGAATTGAGATGGAGTGTGAGTCTGTGGATGCTCCTATTGATGTGATTTTCGCGGTAACCGTTTCGGATGAGGGCTTGTTTTAAATAAGAGAGCTCAGGGGGTCTACTTGCGTCATCGTAGGGGCGTAATGATCTGGAGACAAGGGTATTAATCACTGAATTAATTTGTAAAGGTGGATGGTGAGATTATCGATTGATATGTGTGAGTTTTTGACAGAGTAATGAAAACCTTGGGATTGGTTTTTTCTTATGAAAACATCGAGAAACGGTACGGATGAATCAGTTTCCATCTCCATCGTTAACTGAGTACTAGGGTGTATACCATTCAGATGGGTTTAAAAAGACACCAAAGCATTCTTGCCATGAGGCCAAATGACAAATGTATCATCAACATATCGTAGCCAACATGTGGGCTTGAGCATTTATGTGGATAGTGCTCGGGACTCGAAGTCTTCCATAAAGATGTTGGCAGTTACTGCAGATTGAGGGGAGCCCATTGGGACACCATTTATTTGTGTGTATAATTGATTTTGGAAGATGAAATAGGTATTGGATAAACAATGTTTAATGAGAGATAAGTGGTCTTGTTGGATACTGTATTTAGTATTCAAGAAAATATCGCCCCCTCCATACTTGAATCAAAATCACACTGTCGGAAATGTTCGCGCCAACTCTCGCTCCAATCTTCACCCTAACCCCCACTTAAGCCACGTCACCATCGACGGTATAAATGAACCATCCCCTGTTTCCAGTGATAGTAGTAA
The DNA here is from genome assembly GCA_918026665.1 of Diabrotica balteata. Classification (NCBI taxonomy): domain Eukaryota; kingdom Metazoa; phylum Arthropoda; class Insecta; order Coleoptera; family Chrysomelidae; genus Diabrotica; species Diabrotica balteata. The sequence goes on from OU898276.1 coordinate 173,345,406, forward strand.
AGTGAATAGTGAACAGTGTAGTAGTGTCTGGGGGCTCGAGAGACTGAGACCTCGGAAGCCCTGAAAAAGACATCAGAGAGGATGTCGAAAGCTCTACCCAATGGATATCGACGCGGTTCAACCCGGATAACTGGTGAGTTTAATATTAATTTTTGTAATATGTAGTATTAATCTTAGCTCTAGGTTTAATTGTACGAACCGCGAAAATCTTTCCGAACATATGTATATTTATACATACAGCTTATATACGTCTACAAAATATTAAATTTAAAAAAAAAGTGGTTAGTACAAGAAATATCTACACAAACTTTGAATATTAATTTGACATTCCGTACTTTTATCTCTATTATAATTATATGGCCAATACGGTTATAGTACGTAATCCGCCCATATAAAATTATATCACGTACAGTTTCCATTCCGACTTCGCAATCTAAAATCCCACTTCCTTTAAAATATAAAAGTTTATCCAAGGAAACAGATTCTCATCTAGTAATACCTGGATTTTGCAACGTTGTACGAGATAGTAGATTGTATTTTTCCAGGTAATCTCAATATTTTCATATAGTGATTTAAGTTATGTAAAGAATATAAATAATGTAAAAAGTAAAAGATTTGGCAACAGGTTATAGTATAACTTTTTATTAAACTGTAATAGTGAACGAACCGCACTAATATTATTTGGTATTTGGAAAAAGTACAAAATAATTGATTTATTAGGTAAAAATTTTAATAAAGGCATAGTTATTTAATATATTAATTTTTTATTACTAGTGTAACAAAAATGTGTAATAGTAATGTAACAAAAGTATTTTGGTCTTAAGTAAAAAATTAGAACAGTGCGCCAATGTAACAAAAAACAAAGAGGATGTGTCGGACGAGGGATGTCAGCTGTTAATATTTGTGCGCTCTACTTTTGATGATTTTACCAGTAATAGTACATTGTTTACCGGGTAGGAAAAGCTTAACATTCCTGGACGACTGTGAAGATTGCTAAGTCGAGGCGCAAGCCGAGACTTAGCAACACAGAGTCCAGGAATGTGGCTTTTCCTACGAGGTAAACATACTATTTTTCCGCAAATCGTTTAAAATTCGACAGATATTGATTGATTTAAAAAAAAACGCGATAATTTTATTCCCAAATAAATGGTGCTTTGAAATTCCTAATAAAATTACTTGGGTTACTATGGAAACGTATTGAGGTTGAATTGTCAAACTGATGTAGAACACTTACAACTGTACGGAAATATCATTTCCTTACAGTAAGCAAATGACATTTCCTTACAGTAAGGAAGTCCTGACTTTTTCTTCAAGAAATTTTGACAGGAATGTCAAAATTTCCTGGCGATTTGCCGAAAAGAGGAGTTATTTGATATTTGTCCTCTTTATAAAACAACAAAAGAAAAAGACATCTATGAGGCTGTCAAGAAAACAGTTGATAGAATTGGAGGCTTTGATAAACGTTCAGCCATAGCAACAGACGGGGCCCTATCAATGACAGGTAAAAAAATTGGATTAGTGGGTCTGCTTCGAAAGAATGGTATCGCTTGCCCAACAATTCATTGTATTATACATCAGGGAAATTTATGTGGAAAATCAGTTATGGAAGATCAAGTTTTCCAAACCGTGATTAAGATTATAAATATGATTAGAGGTGGAAATTGATCTCTTTTACACATGCAATTTAAGCAGTTTTTAGTGGAAACAGAAACTGAGTATGGAGACTTGCTAATATACAACCATGTAAGGCGGCTGAGTGCAGGAAAGTGCATGAAACGATTTTTTGCCATAAGAAAGAAAATCCCTGCATTCCTCAACAAATACGTTTCATCTGACACAACTGAACTGGAAGAGAAGTTTAAGGATCCAGAATTCATAATTATTTTAACATGTTAAGGAAGAAACCAGACGGTTTCAGATTTGATCGGAATGATAAACGGATTCCGGAATAAGCTGAACGTATTTAAACGTGCTTTGGAAAAGAACAACTTAACACACTTCTGTAGCTGTCTGCAAATAGTAGAAGAATTTAACGGTGAGGAAAATATTAAGTTTTCATCTTGCATTTCACAAATTGAACAAGTTATTGATGAATTTAATACAAGATTTGAAGAAATTGAAAGTCTCAAAAGCAGTGTACTACTTTATAATATCCCTCTTGAAGCAACCATTGATGATCAATCACCCAACTAACAGCTTGAATTATGTGACCTTCAAGCAGACATGTTCCTAATCACCAGACAAGAAAAGGGACCTGAATTTTTGAAATTTTTGGACGTCAATGTTTGGAAGCACATATACATGTGAAAATGTCTTTTCCTCCATGAAATACATAAAAAATAAGAACAGATGCAACCTTACCGATTCTTCCTTACGTCATATTATGAGAGTGTTTACAACTGAACTGGAGGTGGACATGTCTTCATTAGTGGATGAAGCCGATCGACCACAGTCCTTACACTAATTGGATACATCTTTTTCGTTGATTTTGCAATGTTTGTCTTGATTATTGAAAAGTGGAAAAATATCGAACTTAGTAAATGAAGTGCGGTTCGGTTCGTATGCCCCTTTGTCCGCTTCTCGTCGATCGATGCTGGTAGGGTTAATAAATGTTGGAGTTGTGGAGTAAAGGTGATTATTTATTGACAGCAACTCGTAATTACACAATATGGTGTTCGTTCGGTAACTACTCAATATAGACTGTGTTCATTTGAACTCAAATCCCCAATTTATAATCTCACACATAATAGATACATAAGCACCTTAGGTCATTGCTTCGTTCATTCACACCACCTAGCTTTTGCTTATAATACAATTTAATCTACGCCTTAATTGCGACACTTACGAAGTTCAATTAGAAAATATTATTATTCGGCAATTTATTTAGTTGTAGGTAAATGAACTAATATTAAATTATCATACGATATGGTTTTGCAATATATATAATGCAAACTTATACACGGTGAAACTATAAAAGATTAAGAAGTTAAGAATAATGTGAGATTACAAATTAAGGGGTTAATTTGTGATTGAACATATTGGCCACTATATAAACCAAACAGACGAAAATATTTAAACACATATAAAATATAAATAATAATAATAATAATAATAATAAACATAACACTAATTCACTCGGTTTTTGAATTATTATCTCACCCGAGCAGTGCTACCTATAATTTGATTATTTAGAATTCATGTTTCAGCTAAACTATCTAATTCAAATCTAAGTTCATTAAGTGAAATTGATCTAGGAGGGGCTTTCTTTAAAGTACTACCTAAACCTTGATGCATTTGTTTTCTGGCTCTCTTGGAGTTTCGAAAATATCTACTACCCTCCTTTATTTTCATGTCATTTAAAAAAATTAGTGTAAGTTATTGTAATCTACTGCAAGTAGATTCCTTGGGACCAACAACGAGCGCACAACACCACCTTTTCTTTTTCTAGGTTTGTGTCTCTTTGAAATTTCTTCTCTAATTGCAGAAGTCTCACATATGCTTTCTGTAGTGAGTCCCTCTAATAGGCTTGTACTAAAATTGAAGGGTACTTTAACTTCAAATCTTCCTTCGTTATACCTTTTTACTGTTCTTTTATAATATCCTTTACACTTTTTTTCTTCTACTGAAAGAGTATTGCTTTGATCTACTTCTTCTAACTTCCAGTATTGTTTTCTATCTTCATTCATTTGTCGTCTAGATAGCATACTGAGCACTTGTATATTAGGGATATTTTCTTGCTCTGCTATCCCTGACATTATCCAACCCAATTTTGTATTTTGGGCCAGCAAACCATTCTTTGTTCGATCTACTCCGTCCATTAATATCAAACTATATTCTTTGGCTCCTAATAGAATATCTATTAAACCTGTTTCATTAAAATTTGGATCCGACAGGACTAAGTTCCTATGGTTCCTTTCTTTCATTTTGTATCTCCTTCTCCGGTAGATTTTTTGTTATTTTTCTTAGTTCCTTCTGATTTTCGTCCAAGGAATCTATATCCCTGTATACTTCATCATTTACCCCAAATACTGAGGTGAGGACTGTTCCTAGAAAACCCCTCTTCGGCCTTCTTTTGACTTCCAGATGTAAAGCTCGACTTATCATCTGTTATCAATAAATTTTCCGTTTATAAAAAAAGAAGTTGTTGAGCAATAAAAGAAATAATACTCTTTTTTGTTTTAATTATTTTTATATCTCACTTTATTTTGTTATTACTAGTAACAAAATTATTATATGGCCCGCGACAACATCGAAGGTTTTAGTTTTGGCCCTTGAGGCATTGCAAGTTGCAAGCTGTGCTAAGTAATGGTTGCATGTTCTTGTAATCAACAAGACAGTTATAGACGTACTATATTATAGTAGACCCCTTTCGATGCTGTGCAATTATTAGTGATTTTTTACAAAAATCATATGATTTCGTGTGTGTTCTTGATGTGAAAAATGACATGACTTGAAATAAAAGATTTACATAATTCTATAACAAAACCGTTCAATTGGATTAGTGTGATAATAACTGCAATAATTGTTAAACATGTATAGAACATGTAAAGTGCACAAAGCTTAGTTTAAGGTGCTAAATATTTAAGTCTTTTAACTGAAAATATTCGATTTTTATACCATATAACTATATTGGGACCGTGCAAGTTCGGAACAGCTACACCTGGTGTCGTAAATCAGCCAAATTTACTGCGCTTTCATGTTCGATCGAGGTTACCTGATAACTGTCAAGGACGTGGCCCCAAAAAAGAATAAAAAGAAAAAGTAAGATTGAGGTTATGTCGGTATGTTATTAAAAGGTAAACGTTGATGTAGCGTAAATACAAATAAATATATTATTGAATTACTGCATTACTGTTAATATGGATGCAATAATAAAAACTGGATTTGAGAAAGTAAATCACCAAATAACTTTTCAACCAAGCACGAGTCAAAGGGAAAAGCTTTAGTAGTGGCAAATTTTAAAAAAGAATGGAAGAATTATGTGGAGTGGAAGAATTAAGAAAAATAAATTACCATAAATAATGCTAATGCATATATTAGCAGGTTAAGCCCATGATATCATCATACTGGTTTGAACAATTAATTCTTTCCCTGTAAACTTTTGTACAGCGAATATATCTTAATGCATCTTCAGAAAAACTTGAACTTGCATTTTTGTAAACTTAAAAAAAAATTAAATTCAAACATTAAACTTGATTTTTGAGTTAAAATGAACTCTAAGTGAGTGTTATGAAACTAAAATTTACACTTAAAAGTAAACTTTTATTTATTATTTATTTTAATTTGACTTTAAAATCGGGCGCAAGAATAATGCATAATTTAGGTTATGTTACTTATGCTTTTTTGTGATATAAATCCACTTTTCTCTTTGTAGTAGCTTTGTGCTTCGAAGTTGGAAACGAATTAAACTTAAATTGACAATTTTTTGTTTTATTTTTACAATTTATAGTGTTTTTACAATTTACAGTGTAAATAAACAAAACGAATATGAAATATGACAATTGATAATATGAATTTATGAAATCTATAATCTATGAAATGTGCAGTAAAAGATGCAAGATTTCTCCACTACTCACGCACGATCGTTTCTCGTATCCCCTCCAAGTACTTGCACGTCGCCAATAGATAGTTATTGGCCCTAGTGCCAATTACTGGGTACCCTAAAATCTCTTAAACTCCTAAAATAACTATTAGCAGTCTTTGAATATTAGTAACCATATCCTACTACATTCTGCCGAGGAATTTGCGACACAATTGGAAGAAGAGGAAGTTATTAATAAGAAAATAACAGTATTAGTAAGTCAGTAACATATAGAGGATACATCATTTATGATTTTTAAATAACAAAACATTTAAAATCAGAATTTTGGTGTTTATTGAAGGTAAACTAAATGCACGAACCAATACCTACCATGTCGGGATAGTATTATGAGGTTTTTTTCCTAGTTTTTCCTTTATAATTTACTATGGAATTACTGACAGGAGAATTTTACTGTCATCATGTCATGTGTTTGTCGAAAGACGAATTACATGCTATGATTTTTTTCTGATGGATATTCTCAAGTTAAAGTTGATTTCATGTAATCGAATGAACTATCTGATAAGTAAAGTCGTCTCAGGAGCTCAAATAGTAATTAATTTAAAATGCCACAAGAAAATAGCTTCAGAACATATATATATATATATATATATATATATATATATATATATATATATATATATATATATATATATATATCCGGTTTTTTAGGCGTTACGCCCGTCCGGTAGGGATCTATGGAGGAGTATCACCGAGCCGCAAGCCCTTATCTCTTGCCGTACTGCTCCACCATAGGCCGATCAGATCCCAGCATATCCTAGTCTAAGCAGCAGATTCATCTAGAATTTTAAACTGCTGCGTTAGACTTTTTGTTTTCTGTACACCGAGCTGGGGCTCGACCCACATCCACTGAACCATTCGTCAGTGAAGCGAATGAGAGGCAGCCGCACAGCCCGCTGAGCTATCTGACCGACAGATACACCTTCAGAACAACATATCGTATAATATTTTAATAATTAGTTCATTTACGTACAACTAAATAAATTGACGAATAATATATTTTCTAATTAAACTTCCTAAGTGTCGCAATTAAGGCGTAGATTAAATTGTACCGTAACCAAAGTTTGTTGGTATGGTATGATAGAAAGCAATGACCTATGTGCTTAGGTATAAATTATTTATGAGATTAAAAATTGGGGATTTGAGCTTATATGAACAGAGTAAGTAGTTATTCAGCGAACATCATATTGTGTAGTTACCAGTAGCTATCAATAAATCAACACTTTACTCCACAGCTTCAACATTTTATTATACCTATCATCATCGATCGACAAGAAGCGGACAAAGGGGCATTTTCAAACCGATTCGAACCTCAAAACTACCTTCGATACTTTCCAATCTATGTAAAGATCCTGTAGAAATAAGTATGTACACAAACCCATCACGTTCCGAGATAATGGCATATAAACGTAATTAATTAGTGGTATATGCCCCTTTTTAGAATATCATTTGTTTTAGTCTTCTATATATTATGGTTTCATGTTCTACAATTTCCTTGTTTATTTCCATTACCATCTAAGCGGCTTCTCAATCTATAAATAACTTATAACGTTCCTGTAACATTTACGTAGTTCCTCTAAAGAGCTAAAATTTCATATAAAACGTATTACTCGCATTTCCCGATTCATTAATTAACCGATTGAAGATTTTTGTTAAATATTTAAAACCTTCACAAAACGAAATTCATAATTCCATTAAAAGGGCTTTCAAATTAGTAGATGTAATGGTTGAATAAAAACAGGTTCGACAACAGATTCCCTTGCAAAATTAATACCGCTTGATGAAATTGGGCCAAACATTACTTTTCAAAAATTACAACTCTGCTAATTGAGCAATTAATAATTTACTTGATAACGTAAATTAGTATCTGACTAAAATTAATTGTTGATATAAAACTACTGTAACGGGTCACCGTTACATAATTTTTT